>JANAVB010029620.1:8106368-8246761 GCA_029216955.1 Iris pallida
TTTTAAATATATAAACATATACGATTTTGGAAAAATCACATTGCGATGCCTTTTATATGCAAGCGACGTACAAATACAAGAACGTGAAATTGCACACAATGTACAAATACGAACTACAAATTAAATATGAATTTTATTTAAAAAAATTGTAGTAGAAATTTAGGGGGTTTACAAAAGCCATAGCTTGACCTTGTCATCTTGGTGCTGGTCCCCTCTGCTGGTAACCTCTATGCCTGTTCTGTACTTGGGCTTGGACCTGAGCATAATGTTGCGGCCTCTACTGCCGGAAGGTCTGGGCCTAAGGCGGCAACGGCCTCCAATGCTGGTTCTGCAGCACTAGTGCTAGTCCCCTAACCGATGGAATGTTTAGGGTTGATGAAGATGAACTAGCTCTATTCGGGCAGGAACCGATTCTATGGTCCGGTGCCATAAAAGCTAAGTACAACCCCTGTGCTCTGCGACATTTTGAAATCATATGCCCCAGCTTCCCACAATGAGAGCAACCCATTGCGGAAAATTGCTTCTGCTTCTGTTGCTGAGGGTACGTCGGAGTCGAGTGCTGAACCGATGAAACTGTGGTCGCCCTTCTATGAGCTCCAGTGGTCAATGCCCTAGCTGCCGGGACTGGTGCTGACGACTGAGATAACTGTCCATAAGGCCTCTTCCGTCCTCCACCTCGATCTAATATCCTCTGAGCAGTATACCCATGCCCCCTAGCTGCTCGCAAAACAACATCAAATGTCTGGTGCTCAAACTGCTCCACGGCTAGAATAATCTCTAGGTGGAGTACCTGCTGGAATCGCTGCGCTCGGTCTAATTCGGCTACCACCAAGGTGGGAGCAAACCGACTAAGCCTTGAAAACTCGGCCGCATATCCATAGACCGTCTTTTTCATCTGCTTGAGGTTGCTAAACCTTGTCTGCAAATCATACCAAGCTACGGCATCAAAGTACTTCGTCTGAAATTTATCACAGAATACCGCCTATATGACAGGCGTCACCAATCCATCTGCTTGTATTGTCCACCAGCTGCGGGCTAAGTCCAATAACTGCCGGTGCACAACGGCCACCTTCTCTTCCTCTAGAATCCGAGCTGCCTCCAGAATAACCTCTATATCCTGAAGCTAAGCATCAGCAACAATAGTATCTTCACTGCCGTCAAAGAAAGGAGGGTTCAGGTGCTTGAAATTGTTGGCTGCATTGTTTCCTTGATAACCAACTCTGCTCATAGCGTCTTGTATTGTCTGCTGCAGAGCATCACTTTGACGATCTTACGACACAAGTAAATCCTGAAAGAGTCCAATCAGGGATCTATTGGCAGGATCTGTAGGCTGGGCTGGCTGAACTGGTGGCTCTGGATAACCGGAAGGCATGACTCGGGATGCTACCCCTGAGTGCTGGGCTTGGTCTCCAGGTTGCAGCTAGTCTACTGGAGGTGCTCCACCTGGCTGATCGGTAGGACAGGAATAATGCCACTGAAAAAATAACATCGAAAACAACAAGGAAGGACTATGATATATCAAGGATATAAGCATGTCATCAGGTCAAGAATTAGGAAGATTAGAAGGCACGAGTAGAGATCAAGGGCGAATGTTGATTGAGACATTTATTCAGTAAAACTCCCACACATCTAAATTTACAAGACCTGCATGGGCCACCACTTAAGTCGTATCACGTCCCAGAACCAGAATACTGGAGAACAGGGGACCGACACAGCCAGCTACGTACATTGACGTGCAATCCACCTCGTAATATGGTTATGGCTGTCTAGATGAATAAGGGTTTATCTATAAGCCATTAGCCTCTTTTGGTCAAGAAAAAGCCTAATGTCTCAATCTCAAGCAAGCAAATAAATGTTACAAGATGTTAGATCATTATACATATAAGTAAGGCGTCCCAAACATTATATATTCAGATGATCATGAAGCTAGTCATACAAAATACGAAGACTAGCAAGAGTTAAGTCATACGTGATCAACCCTAGGATTTGCCAATCATATAACAGCCCTTAGATAGACAGAAATTAAAGTTTCCAATACGAGCTAACACTTGCTCAGCAGCTAAACGCCTCAAAAGAATAATTTACAATAGAGTGGAAGAGCAAAATAAGAAAACCCACTCGTTGCTACGGTTACTTCTAGTCTTCACCATCTGGCTGGAAGGCAGGTAGATCCTCGGGTGTTACTCCAAAATCTGGCCACACAAAACCAGCTAGGTCAAAACCCAAAAAGATCAAATGCCATAAGGGAGGCTCCACTTACGAACTAAAACCAGCATAAAATGAATAGAAGAATTGATAAATGAACATAATTAAATGGCAAAAGACGTGCTTTAAAGAACATACTAGCTTGTATTAAGAAAACAAGAGATGGAATATAATTCCCATGTTAATCATGAGAAAATCATTCAGGCACGGCCAACTTGCTATCATTAGCTAACTAAGGTTATCACATACCAAGTTACTAACAAGATGCAGTTGAGATGTTCCCGCAGTTACAAGCCCTGCAAAACTATCCAGGTTATCCAGGCGAGGTTACAAGAGTTTATCAAGAATTAAGAGAATTATTAGGTGACTCAGAGTGCAACACACGACAGTGTGCTGTAAATGTGTCCTACTCGGCAGTAGGCTACAAGTCCACAGGTGTGGCCGGAATAACGAGATCGTCTGTAATAGGAAAATCTCTCAATATGAACTACTTGATCAATCTAGTCGTTAATCTAGCCAGATTTATTATGAATTCCTGATCGTGGTAACCAGGAATCTATGTCTTAGACATGATGCAAGACGAGACAGGAAGATTCTTGAAGCCAAAACTGGCCATGGTGCTCGGGATACGAGAACATGGCACGCATGCGCACGAAATGCGCAGCATGTGCGGAGGCGCGTAGGTCACATAAGTTGAGATCACGCACGGAGGCGTATCACAAAAGTCGAGATGACGGCACACAGGTGCGCATCAAACCAATCGTACAGCGCGCGTGGACCAAATTAGCCACGGCGTGCGGCAAACGAATCACGCAGGTACGTAGCCATGAAACGCCCAGCGCATGGAAGCACGGCACATAGAGCGCAAGAGCACGACGCACAGTATGTGAGAGCACGGCACGTAGGCGCACGACAAACAAATCGTGCAGGCATGCGATGTACGAAATGTGCAGCGTACGAATGCACGTCACGTGAGGTGCGAGAGCACCGCGCGCGGCAAACGAATCGCACAGCGTGTGAATGCACAACGTATGGGGCACGAGAGCACGTGCCATGTCCTGCTCCCATAGGAGCGATCGTCCTCGCTAAGGTGTGATGCCACACGAGCCTATGTTGCGCTCGTGTAAAGCAGGTTCCATAATGGTCGATTACAGCGACTGCGACGGGATCCTCGCACAGAAGTCCCAAGCAGATGTATTGAATATGTAGCAAAAATTTAGAACAAGAACATAAGACTTTCAAAAGAAGCTCTTTATTGATATTGAATACATTGTTACAATTGTGGACACTAGGCCAATTTATAAGTCTCTCAAGCTCATTTTTATCTCGTATTATAAGTCACTCTGCTTTCTCTCATTTTTCAATACAAGCTTCAGGAATGCCGAGTAGCAGATTCTTCGAGATGGCGATGTCCATACATTATGTCCCGTATAATTTCTGACTTCACGCGACCATATGCCTCAAAACGCCAAGAAACTCTATGCCTCGACGCATCCAAGCGAGCTCCGCACCATTGTCTTCTACCTGTTCCTGCACATAGAAACTGTGTGGGTCTCAGTAATCAACTGTACTGGTAGAGTGAGCTCCTCGCCCACCCATACAAAAAATTGACACGTTATTTTACTTTGTGCAACATAGTCCCTTCTTTTCAATTGCCTTTCTAGTCTTGCCTTAGGATCAGTTTTAGGACAGACGCTTTGGCCTATTTGAATCTCTAGACCGTCACCGTACCTTTAGTTCTGTGTCGTGCTTGCAACATCAATGTGTTGGCTCGCACTTATCCTTCTGACTCATACTTCGGGACTTACCAAGTTTTGAGTCATCGACTTAGTCCTTTGCTAATACTTGAGCCATACTAGCATGGACGTACAATAAACACATCGAGGTCGTGCCTCACAATTCAACTTAGCTTGACCGAACTCGCCTTTGGTCCTTCTTAACATAACTCGCATGTACTCAACTAACTTATGCAACTCTAGGCTAACAATACCACTACACGACGCTTTGCCTTGTACCGAAGCACGTGTCTTTGCTAGCCAAATCTTAGGCTTCACTCTAGTGTTGCGACCGTGCACACCTAACCCGTGCCGATACAATGTTGGCACGTGCCGATCCGCGGCTGGCGCTTAAGGGACTGCATCTTGCTAACTCAACATATGCCGTGCTTGAACTATCTCATGATTCGATCGACATCGTGCACGTGGATTGCCGCTTCACATACAAACTTATCTATATGAAAGGCCACTAGCAATGTCAAGATATCTTGGACTTATAGCTGGTTTAGACGGCGAATAATTTACGTGCATACAAAAGTTCCCGAATCACCCGTGTTGAAACGCGACTGGCACGCGTCGATTCGCGGCTGGCGCAGACTATAACTCGCTCCTTCCAGGCCGACATAATCCTGGTGCCCCGGTGATCATTCGAGGAGACTACCCCTTGTGCACAAGTTGTCCATGGCCACGAACCTACGACGACTTCCAGACTCGACAAAAATACAAAGCCTATGATGCAACTTGCTCTCTGTTCCATAAACTTCTTATCATGTCCAATGCTATCCTTTCTTCCCGCGAGACTCCTAAGTCACGGGACCGATCTCGGCGACAACCAGTCGCGTGAACTATGCATTCTTTGAAACACGGGAACAACTATCACATAGCCTTCCAACTAGACTAAACCAACATATTCCATAGACCATGGCCTACTTATCCTGAAACCAACCGTAGCTCGTGCCTTAGACGACTTGTTCTCTAGGCGACACCACCGCTCAAGTCACATACTTATATGATGAGCCATGCTATCGTGGGACAATATAACTTGACAACCGCAAGGAACAGGGGACAGTGCTTGCTATGACTTTGATAGTCTAGCCAAACTCTTTTCTAACTTATTTGGGCAAACGACTTGACGAGCAAAGGCTACGCTAAGCTTCGCATCGAGGGAACGTGCTATGCACTCCGTCGACTTGAACAACCAAGCTCTTTGGTGCCTAGACTTAATCCACAAGTCGTGCAATACGACTTAAACCACGGGACAGGCGAAGGCTATGCCAAGTCTTAGATGACGGGACCGTGCATACTTTATCAAGCTTTCATGCGGGCGACGCCTATGACTTAGGTTATATTTATAACTTCTTGGAAACTTAGACCAACTATCCATCTCCCAAGTCACGGGACGAAGGATCGAGTGTCATATTTGAAAGCACGCTGAGCAACACTTCTAAGATGACCGTGGGACCCTCTCTATGTTCTAACATATTTCGATCCGACTTGGGATTATTCCCTTAGCTATGTGCGTTCGTAGCTTTTATATTAGCCTACTTGTGCAAGTTGAAAACATGCGATTTATTATGTGAAGGCTAAGATGAGGCAAGTTCATCGAAACTACCCCACCTGAGCGAGGAGTCGTATCGGCCGAGTGGGTCTTCGAGTAGCCTTTGCATGGCTAAGTCCGAACGCCATCGGCATTTTGATTCATTCGATTGACTGAGCGGGACGGAGCACTACAACATACACCACTCAGAACAAGTCTCATCCTCGAGACTTTCCTGAAGGCAAGCCGTCCTGCCATTTCTATGGCTTAGACTTAACTGCGCCCAAATGCGTGACTATAACGGTCATACGAAGTACGACACAATTTATCTTACACTAGGGTTATATACCGAGACTACCTTTCTCGTTCATACACCAACGTTAGGTTCCTCACATTGCCAAGTCCGGATCGTGCCTACATTCAAGGCATCCCTCGAATGCATACATTCAACCAGGCATTGTGATCGCGAGACCTTCGAGTTCATTGTATCGCTGACTCTGGATCGTGCACATATTCGAAGTGTCTCCCGAACACATACATTTCAACCAGGCCTTGTGATAGCGCACACTCCTAGTTTTTACGTCCTGGCTCTAAGTCTTGTTGCCCCAGATCCATCTTTCATTCGAACGACACTCTAAAGTCAGTCGTACAGGTTCACTCAGCACATGGTTGTCTGCCTATCTGCTAGGTCAGCTCACACGATCATAGTCCATTATCAGGATTAGAATCGTAGTTCCCAAACAATAATGCCAACACTGAACCCAATCCTAGGGTCAAACCAAATTTGATAATACAGGATTTCTACCATGCTCGCTTCACTCAGATTTTTAATCATCGAGCAATGATCATTCAACTATCATAACAATATTCGTCGTGCTAGATTAGAATCCGTTCAACTCATCAATTTGCATAGTCTACCTCTTCCAACATTTTTGATATGATTCTCCTATACATCCTAGCCAATTCGTGCATTCGATCACAAGGTCATCTAGCACAACCATTTGTCATGTTCCAATCTCATGCAAGTATGATTATCTGCGTTGGACATGAATCACCATGCCACACTTCCGCAGGACAATCGTCCTTATTGGAGCGTAACTCTTGCTTGAGTCTAGATTAATTCATTTTCGATGTGCGTAATGGACCTACTCAATCCTCAAATTCAATCATTAAGCATCCTAGAGTCCACTTCGCGTCAAACCACAATCGAAGCAATCAAATTGCCACACCATGCAAGTTCGATCACCCCCGCTGTATGAATCACCAAACCAGCGCTCACGCAGAATGATCACCCTAATCCGGTGTGACGCATGTGCGAGGCTAGAGTTGCGCTCGTATAAGACAAGAATATCGATGTTGTGGTTATCGTAGAAGCAATCCAAACATTTCATTTTTATCCAAGCCAAGATCTCAATTTGATAATATGTCTTGTCATTCGTTCAACTAGAAAATCCTTGGGCCAAGTCTATCCTTTCCTCGATGCATTTTAACATTTCGAGTATAGCATCCAGCGAAACAATAACATTTTACACGATCGTTATTTCTCGAATCAGAGTACCCATGAGTTATCGTACATCAATCTTTGATACTCCTCAATACCATCGATGATGTACATAACCTGACGATATTCTTTTGTAATGAACTCTGAGTCATGCAACTGATGTTGTTGTCCGAATTAGATATTCCATAATCTCTTGGATATTCAAGATTAAGTTCAATCGCTATTCGTCGGGCTAGTTTCAAGTTCGTTGTCCAAAACTTAAGGCATATTCCATTCGACTAAATTTGAAATTGTACTCACGATTCACTAGATTTCCTCGATCAAGACATTCATTTGTTTTATCTTTTTCGAATCCTGATTCTAGTCTCGCATTATCCATTTACAAGTTGTTCGAACCACAGCTCGTTCGAGACTTAGAATCATAACCCACTTAATGCTACGCGTTCTAAGACTTGCGTAATTGTATCGCTTCGCTGATATACCCATCGTTACCCCTAAATCCTCGATTTTGCTTGAACGAATTCCAAGATGGTCCATACACCACTCAGGATTCGAGCCATCCTCATGCTATTCGTTAATACAGTCCTCAAGATCGTGCCTTAAGACTCTAGCATTATCGCTCACGTCGTCCCAACGTACTAAGTCGTACGAACTATTCCTCAAAGTCCAACCAACTTTTCGCATTCCTCTTAAGCATTGGTCCGATAGCATTTCTATCGACATGCGCTCTAAGTCCAACTAGGTCTTGTCCGAACGATATTCAGTCTCGCTCGCAAACTCGTTCTCACCCTTTCAATATACACTCTGAGTGTATCTTCGTTCACGACCAAGCGATACTTAATATCGCTCACAACTCGTTAGCACCACAAAGTCTCGGTGCACAACATGCGGCACAACTTAGCCAAAAGGCTGTGTATATAGCTATCTCGTTCGGGCTGTACTCTAATTTCGCACGCTCATTTGCTAGAGTTAGCATAAGTCTATCTAGGCATGCACACCATTTGCTAACTTTAGCATGGGTCATTTTTTATCAACTCAAGTTTGAAACCGTTCGGCACAAAGGCCATCGCCTACCGATGCGTTCGATTGAACACATATACGAGCTTTGCAAATATTTAGACTTATTGTATGGATATGCCGCAGAGTATTGAGAGAGAACACACACTTCTTTTTACCGACGACGAGCTTTCAAAAATGAGAAAATCGACTTGAAGTCCAAGGACGTAAAGCCGTGCTCTGATACCATTATGTCACGCCCTGCTCCAGTAGGAGCGATCGTCCTCGCTAAGGCATGATGCCATATGAGCCTAGGTTGCGCTCGTGCAAGGCAGGTTTCATAGCGACCGATTATAGCGACAGCGACGGGGTCGTCGCACAGAAGTCCCAAGCAGATGCAATGTATATGCAGCAAAAATTTAGAACAAGAACACAAGACATTCAAAAGAAGCTCTTTATTGATATTGAATACATGGTTACAATTGTGGGCACTAGGCCAATTTACAAGTCTTTCAAGCTCACTTTTCTCTCGTATTACAAGTCACTCTGCGCTCTCTCATTTCTCAATACAAGCTTCAGGAACGCCGAGTGGCAGATTCTTCGAGATGGCGATGTCCATACATTATGTTTTGTATAAGTCCTGACTTCACGCGGCCGCATGCCTCGAAACGCCAAGGAACTCCATGCCTCGACGCATCCAAGCGAGCTTCGCACCATTGGCTTCTACCTGTTCCTGCACATAGAAACTGTGTGGGTGTCAGTACTCAACTGTACTGGTGGAGTGAGCTCCTCGCCCACCCATACAAAAAACTGACACGTTATTTTACTTTGTGCAACATAGTCCCTTCTTTGCAATTGTCTTTTTAGTCTTGCCTTAGGATCAGTTTTAGGACAGCCGCCTTGGCCTATTTGAATATGTAGACCATCACCGTACCTCTAGTTATGTCTTATGCTTGCAACATCAATGTGTCGGCTAGCACTTGTCTTTCTGACTCATACTTTGGGACTTACCAAGTTTCGTGTCATCGACTTAGTCCTTTGCCTATACTTGAGCCATACCAACGTGGTTGTGCAATAAACACATCGTGGCCATGCCTCCAATTCGACTTAGCTTGACCGAACTCGCCCTATGGTCCTTCTTGACATAACTTGCAGGTACTCAATCAACTTATGCAACTCTAGACCAACAATACCGCTACGCGACGCTTTGCCTTATGCCAAAGCACGTGTCTTTGCTAGCCAAATCTTAGGCTTCACTCTGGTGTTGCGATCGTGCATACCTAACCCTGCCGATACAATGCTGGCATGCGCCGATCTGCGGCTGGCGCTCAAGAGACTGCATCTTACTAACTCAACACATGTCGTGCTTGAACTATCTCATGATTCGATCGACGTCGTGCACGCGGATTGCCGCTTCGCACGCCAACTTATCTATATGAAAGGCCACTAGCAATGTCAAGCTATCTTGGACTTATAGCTGGGTTAGACGGCGAATAATTTGTGCGTATACAAAAGTTCCCGAATCACCCGTGCCGAAACGCGGCTGGCACGCTCCAATTCACGGCTGGCGCAGACTATAACTCGCTCCTTCCGGGCCGACATGATCTCGGTGCCCCGGTGACCATTCGAGGAGACTACGCCTTGTGCATAAGTTGTCTATGGCCACACACCTACGACGACTTCTAGACTCGACGCAAACGCAAAGCCTATGATTCAACTTGCTCTTTGTTCCATAAACTTCTTATCTTGCCCAATGCTATCCTTTCTTTCCGCGAGACTCCCAAGTCACGGGACCGATCTCGGCGACAACCAGTCGCGTGAAATATGCGTTCTTTGAAACACGGGAACGGCTATCGCATAGCCTTCCAACAAGACTAAACTAACATATTCCATAGACCGCAGCCTATTTATCCTGAAACCAACCGTAGCTCGTGCCTTAGACGACTTGTTATCTAGGCGACACAAATGCTCAAGTCACATACTTATATGACGAGCCTTGCCATCGTGGGACAATATGACTTGACAACCGCAAGGAACAGGGGACAGTGCTTGCTATGACTTTGATAGTCTAGCCAAACTCTTTTCTAACTTATTCGGGCAAACGACTTGACGAACAAAGGCTACGCCAAGCTTCGCATCGAGGGAACGTGCTATGCACTCGGTCGACTTGAACAACCAAGCTCTTTGGTGCCTAGACTTAAGCCACAAGTCATACAATACGACTTAAACCACGGGACAGGCGAAGGCTTTGCCAAGCCTTGGACGACGGGACCGTGCATGCTTTATCAAGCTTTCATGTGGGCGATGCCTACGACTTAGGCTACGTTTATAACTTCTTGGCAACTTAGACCAAATATCCATCTCCCAAGTCACGGGACGAAGGATCGAGTGTCACATTTGAAAGCACGCTGAGCAACACTTCGAAGACGACCGTAGGACCCTCTCTATGTTCTAACACATTTCGATCCTACTTAGGATTATTTCCTTAGATATGTGCATTCGAAGATTTTATATTAGCCTACTTGTGTAAGTTGAAAATATGTGATTTATTATGTGAAGGCTAAGATGAGGCAAGTTCACCGAAACTACCCCACCTGAGCGAGGAGTCGTATCGGCCGAGCGGGTCTTCGAGTAGCCATTGCATGGCTAAGTCCGAACGCCATCGGCATTTTGATTCCTCCGATTGACTGAGCAGGACGGGGCACTACAGCACGGAGCCCAAGCGTGCGGCAAAGGAATCGCGGAATATGGGGCAAATGAATCGCGAAATACGCAGCGCGCGGATGCACGGCACGCGGGACGCAAGAGCACGGCACGCAGGCGTGCGATGCGCAAAACATGCATCGCACGGATGGACGATGCATAGGGTGCGAGAGCACAGTCTGCACGGCAAACGAATCGCACGTGCGGCACTGAGCAGCACCGAAGATGTGCGGGAACCCATAAACACCAGAAATGTCATAACTTCTTCAACATAAGTCGAAATCAAGCGGTTCAAAAGCCAAAATTGGATAGAATAAAATTCTACATAACGTGGAACCCTTAGTTTCGAAAATAACAAAGTTTAATAATCAAAACTAAGAAAACCAAAAAAATTACAAACTTAGATCTACAAAATTATAAACATCAAAACCAAAAACTTAAAGTTCTAAAGAGGCTTAGAATCAAGCAATGAAGACAATGGACAATAAAATTTGAGATCTATCATGAAGCAAGTTGCACTTGCCTAGGGTCTGGTGGAGGAGTAAATGAAGAAGAAGATGAAGAAGTAAATGAAATGAATGGAGGAGAGAGAGATGAGTTGGTTTTTATATCAGCCCTCTCATCTCAACCCAAACCAAACCAAACCAAGCCAAGCCAAGTTGAACCAAACCAAATTAAACCAAGTCAAGATTAAACCAAGTTAAAGTACGGGCTACCTGACAAATGTCAAAAATTCGTACATGCTTACTAAAAAATACGTATAACGAAAAACGGGAGTGACAATAAAGGATAACAAAAACAAATGACCCACAATTAATGGGTTGCAAAATATTAGATGAATAAACATTAAAACTATAAAATATAAAATTATAATAAATAAACAATTATGATAAGAATAGAAGAATAGATGAATAATTCCATAATTTTTAGAAATGTGGAGTTACAAATCTACCCATCTTAGAAAAATTGTCCTTGAAATTTCGAATAGCATGACTAGCTACAAAATAGCACGAAAATCAAAATCAATCAGGTACGATTATAAAATTAATCTATTTGAAACGATTAAGAAATAATTAAAGAAATTCGAAGGTGACACGATTAAGGCACGATCGAAGAATACGACTTGGCACGATTAGAAGAGGGTCAAAACACGATAATCACGACTAAAACTCAAACAAGGACGAGATCAAAACACTTGATCAAAAGTATGATCATTTAGATACGATAAAAGGAATAATCAAATATAGAAATTCGAAATGACATGATAATGAGGAAAATCGGTTAGGCATGAAATAAAATTGTCACGGTCAGTAGATAATTGTCTGGGCACGATCAAAATTTTAGAAAGTTCGAAATATGACATAATGGTATTGTAACGCCCCAGTCGCAAAATACATAGGACTAAGTACGTAGACATGCCAGCTGTATACATACGAAGTTCAGGGGCCTTGTATGTATACATAAGTTGTAAAATGCAGTAAACCACAACTAACTAATCTCATCCACAAAATAAGGGAATAAAAGATATCATATAATAAATTATTTTGGTACAATATGTTGGATGGAGACACATCCACTACCAACCAAAATAAAAAGGAAGAAGTACATGATATATAAAAGGGCTAAGTGCAAGTAGCAAGGAGGAACCAAGTCACATCATCTTCGAATAAATGGAGAAGATCACGATCTCGGCTAGGATACCTGCGGAAGATATGGACACACACCAGGAGAGATCACCAGGTCCTCAGAGGGACATAAAAAGATACAGAAAGAACAAGCTAATATGAACTGTCAAAATAATAATAATATGCAAGACTCTCCTAGACACCAATATACAAAGGGAATGCTAACCATCTATTGTGTAATTTAGAGGACAACTTTCATGCGCATGGACAGAATTTAGGCTACATGTACGTAACTGGCATCCAGTCATCTGTATCCGTCCGTAACGTCCAAGACGTCAGAGGGCATCTGTAAATATAAATCATTACAGTTCCATCCGGAGACTGTGGTTTACCTGTTTGGATTCTCATACGCACTAACGACTGTCCTCCTCCAGTATTTCCTACACTGTTCAAGTCATGTCAATAACCTGTCCAGTTTTGTAACTGCTTGAGTCTCTATACCCTAGTCATAACACTTACGAACAACTACCGTCATACGACTTTAGAGATGGCCAGTCCATAAGTCGTGCCCCTAGTAAATATCTCAAACCGTGTAGTGTGTGTGTCATGGCCAAGGAGATATGAGAATATCCCACAACAAGAAGGTAGTCCACTAAAACTAAGTCAACATGCATAAAATAAAGTAACGACTAATAGAGTCGCTTGCACCCAAGTATGGCTTGGACGTGCAGTTTATAAACTAACAAATATGAAACAAAGTAAATAAATACAAAAAATAAATAATATGACAGTTAATTATAGCAAAGTATACTTTTCTGGGTCCTGAGCACTGTGGTCGCGAAGATCAGACAGAAAAGTAGGTGGAACAACGGCTGCTAAGGAACTAAGGTCCAAACAAACATCTTTGGATGCTGAAAATAGTCTATTATCTCATTATAATTAATACTGAAACTATTAGATTTATTTAGTAAATTTTGAAATTAGGATATGGCATAGGTTTTAGTATCAGCTTTTCGAAAAACTAAACGGATCGTATTTTCGTTTCCGGAATCTCCGGAAATTGCAAAAATATTGAAACACGTATATTTTTGGGATACTGGATACTCAAACAATTTTGCAGAAATCTACAGAACGAATTTTGTCTATTAAAATATGTTTCTGGAAAGCTTACCTTGATACGCTTTTTTTAAAAAAAACTGGAGGCAAAACGGAGTTCGAAGCTAGGAGATATCGTCGTTCCAAGTTGCTCATGCTACTAAAAAGCGGGGCTGAATTCTAATGACGAATTTTAGAGTTTCTATTGAACTAAAAATAATTTCGAATTATGGCTTATAGAAGGGGGATATATTGGGTTTATATAGGTATTTATTTCAGATTTATCTCATAAACTAGATAGGATTTCATTTAAATAAATTGGAGTTTGCTTTGTTAGGATAGGATATAGATAGGGATGCTTTCCTATTAGATTTAGAATTATGATTAACTTAAAATATAGTTCATATTTATCTAAATTATCTATAAAATTATTTAAAATTACTATAGATAATAAATATAGTTAATATTTATTTAAACAACCTTCACCTAATCTCATTTATACAAGCTGAAATATTTAATACTAAATTGACATTTATGCTATATTATGTAAATAGTGTACAATATAAGTAACATGTAAAAAGTAATAAAAGTTATGAAATAAATCCTAAAATTTTAAGAAAAAATTTGTATAATATAGTTTAGATCCCTAATGTACTAGAAAAATAGCTTTATATATTTTTATACTAAATTCACCAATGAGCACTATACTAAATATATGTAAAATAATACAAATTATATATTAAGTCAATAAGTAGTTATTTAAAAATTCAGAAATTCCACAAATATTTATATTGAAAAATCAGGGGGTTTACAAACATCTTATCTAGATAAGGACTAAGAAGAGTTTTAATCCCCTTAGATTTTCCATTATTTAATTCAAATTGATTTAAAAGTAACTCAATCATATATAATCCAATGTAGATTGATTCTACCTCTAATTTAAACTGTATTTAAATAACTTAATATATTTTTTTCAACTTAAATCACCATAATTAATTACATATTAAATCAACCCATATTTAATATATTTTTTTGAAATAATATATTAATGATAATAATTAATTTCAAAAGTACAAATATATATACACTCGTATGCAAAAATAATACTTATATAAAGCACAGTTTTTCTAAATTACTAGTTATACTTGTACCATAAAATAAAATGGCCTTTTTTTTAAATAAAAATAAAGTTTGGCAATCCTCGACGCGACGCATTTACAACTTTAAGCAACATAAAATATTTATCGTCTATTATTTTAAAATATTTTCTACATCTATATAATTAAAATATTTTATAAAAATATGTACTTCGTACTTATTCGCACTTGACAAGAAATTTACTAAACGCAAACTCATACATGACGTACAAATACGAAGTGTAAAAATCAATATCATATTTATTAAAAAAAATTACATTCTACTCAACTTACAAGAATTTCGTCCTCAAAATTTTGAAATAGCTAGGGTAGGGGAGATAGAAAGAGTTAATCAATACCGAAATACAATTAAATTTTTGGATGAGGCGAAGAAACGACGTTCGACACAAACATGCATTGGAAGATCGTGATTTTGATATCTGCAAAAATACATCATGGTTATGGAATTGAAGAAGGGTCGCTAGTTAAGGTAATAAAATTATGATAACACGAATTAGAGAATATAAAGGAATTGAGTAGGTCAAAGAGAGTAATTTAGACATTTAGGAGAGATGGTTTCTTGAGCGAATATAGTCGTCTAGGTTTAAGGTATGGTTAAGGAAATAAGTTGAATCATTTTCAAGTTTCAAGAACGATTAGAAGGTTGCGATGATGAATCTAGGGTAGAGAAAAAAGGTAACTCAAGACGGGAATATAGTCACATTGGTTGGTCAATGGTTAACTATCATGGCAATAGAGGGTAGCCAACTAAGCGGATATCAAGTACGAGTGTTTGTCTTTCTAATATAGGCGAAAGATGAAAATAATAAAGAGTTCGAAGTAGATATTATCGAATACGAATAAGTGGTTCAAAGACATTTTAAAAAATTCAAAAAGAATTGCCAAGGCAGTCGCAAATAGAATTTTAGAGGCCAAGTTTAACTATATCTTCATCCACGTCGAACAATATATGAAAAGCGAACCAAAGTGCACTAGGTTGATCAGACCATCATGCACCAGTTTTGATTAGACAATGTATTAGTGGGCGTCCCCAATAACACGTATGTTATGAACAAGCTCGATAAAAGAATAAGCTTGCAAAACTAAACCTAAATTAGCATCATAAGATAGTCAAAATATAAGTAAGGAATACTAATGAAGGAATAGTCGAAGATCCATTAAAATCTAAGTCTTGTCCGAACTTTGGGCTTATGCAGTCGTCCTAGTGTTTTCTTATCTATGGCTTGGTTGACTAGATAAGTTAGGGTCCTCTGAATTCTATAGTCTAAGTAAACTTATCAATATGGGTCACAAGGACAGAGGTTTGTTAGGTCATGAGATATTCTACCCAACTTATAAGAGTTAAACTGGTAGTGTGATTGGATAATGGGTCAAACAATCAAGATAAAGAACAAATTTAAGCATTTAAGGAATAAGTAGAACAAAATCATATATCGGATCGAAAGAATTGAGTCGAGGTTGAGTCCTTATCCTTGGTCGAAAAATATATCGGTATCATGGTAAAGGTTATAATCTAGTCTTTATGACCCGAAAGTCATATTATAAAAATAGAGTACCAAGGGACGTGTTTGAGTGGGACATGATATACCTACATGAAGGTGAGCTCGTCTAGGTCTTACATATAAAATTTGTTGGAAGGTAACAGCTAGTATTACACTCCAAATATCAAAGTCACGATAAAGGACACAAAAAGATCTAAAATAGAAAGTGGGAGGTCATGAAGTGACAACTAATGCACAAACATTAAATAAGATCAAGTTGAAGCATGAAATAAAATTAATTGAGGAATCTAGTAAAATAATTTAGGGACACAGTTTTCAGGGAGAAGATAGTCTCCTAGGTGGATATAGTCAAGGAAGGATTAAATTATTTCTCAAATTACAACGGTTAGTAGGTCACGAGTGGCGGTCGAATGAGTCAATATTGAGATACTGTCACATAGTTTGTAGATGACTAACTACTCTTGAGTATATACTACTATCATGGTCATGAATGTTATGTCAATTAGTATCCATCTTGGTTGACTCTCAATACAATATCTAAATCTATTAGTTCGAATCCCTCAAAAACTTTTCTCAATAATATTCTCAAAAAATAATTTACCATAATTTGTATCCTTTCTAAGTCGTCGACTTAAAAACTTAATTTCCTTAAATCAATCTTGAAGTATCCCTTATCACAATTACATTATCAATCCAACCTTTAAACTCAAGATTTCATGAACCATAAAATTTTTTTTTATTATTTTACCAAAATTGTTGATATCCATAATCACAACTTTTAACTCAAAATCTAAATAGATTTCTAAATCATCAATCATAGGACACAATTTAAAATTTAAAATTTTCCCTCAAACTCGATTTCATATCTTCCAAAATATTTTAAACCAAAAGTTTACTATCATCACCTCAAACTTAAAACTCAAATTAGCAATCTTATAAATCAAAAATTGTACGACTCAATTTAAAACCTTAAGATTCTCACCCCCTTTTTTTCATAATGCAACTTTAACTCAAAATATAACTCAATTTATAAATCATAGATCATATTTTAAAAAATTGAAATCTTCTTCAAAGTCGATTTCATATCTGTCAAAAATATATAACTACCATGAGTCATAAATATCCTAAAATTAGGAATCAATTTGTTTTTTCAATTCTACTATCCTCTTGTATATACCACTTAGTAGTAAAAATTTAACAATCTTTTGAAGACGGTAATATCGCTACTATCCAACTTGGAATTAACTAATCCTTAAGGTTAAAAATGCCTTTATAACTCAAATAAGGCCTCAATGCATATCAATTGTCCATGTAATCCCTGTATTTGACCTATGAGCATATACCAGTGTAGTCATCTTCCTAACCGACATTAAAGGATAAGATTACGGTATGAGGAGTTCTAGCAAGAGACGAATCAAGAAAGTTGATTAAGAGATCGAAATGGGGTCAAGGGAGGAGATCAAGTATGTAGATGAGATCCTAAACTCTATTCCTATATGCAGGCTCACATCGGTACAATAACGTAACCGAACTAATAAACTTGACCTGCATGGGCCACCACAAAAACATGTAACGCCCCAGTCGCAAAATATGTAGGACTAAGTACGTAGACATGACAGCCGTATACATACGAATTACAGGGACCTTGTATGTATACATAAGCTGTAAAATACAGTAAACCACAACTAACTAATCTTATCCACAAAATAAGGGAATAAAAGATATCATATAATGAATTATTTTGGTATATTATGTTGGATGGAGACACATCCACTACCAACTAAAATAAAAAGAAAGAAGTACATAATATATAAAAGGGCTAAGTAGAAGTAGAAAGGAGGAACCAAGTCACATCATCTTTGAATAAATGGAGAAGACCACGATTCTGGCTAGGATACCTGTGGAAGACATGGACTCACACCAGGAGAGATCACCAGGTCCTCAGAGGGACATAACAAGATACAGGAAGAACAAGCTAATATGAACTGTCAAAATAATAATAATATGCAAGACTTTCCTAGACACCAATATGTAAAGGGAATGCTAACCATCTATTGTACAATTTAGAGGACAACTTTAATGCGCATGGATGGGATTTAGGCTACATGTACGTAACTGGCGTCCAGTCATCTGTATCCGTCCGTAACGTCCAAGATGTCAGAGGGCATCTGTAAATATAAATTGCCACAGTTCCATCCGGAGACTGTGGTTTACCTGTTTGGATTCCCATACGCACTAACAACTGTCCTTTTCCAGTATTTCCTACACTGTCAAGTCATGTCCATAACCTGTCCAGTTTTGTAACTGCTTGAGTCTCTATACCCTAGTCATAGTAGTTACGAACAACTACCGTCACACGACTTTAGAGATGGCCAGCCCATAAGTCATACCCCTAGTAAATGTCTCAAACCGTGTAGTGTGTGTCATGGCCAAGGAGATATGAGAATATCCCACAATAAGAAGATATTCCACTAAAACTAAGTCAACATGCATAAAATAAAGTAACGACTAATAGAGTCGCTTGCACCCAAGTATGGCTTGGACGTGCAGTTTATAAACTAACAAATATGAAACAAAGTAAGTAAATACAAAAAATAAATAAGATGACAGTTAATTATAGCAAGGTATACTTTCCTGGATCTTGAGCACTATGGTGGCAAAGATCAGACAGGAAAGTAGGTGGAACAACGGCTGCTGAGGAACTAAGGTCCAAACAAACATCTCTGGATGCAAAAAATAGTCTATTATCTAATTATAATTAATACTGAACCTATTAGATTTATTTAATAAATTTTAAAATTAGGATATGGCATAGGTTTTCGTATCAGCTTTTCGATAAACTAAACGGATCGCATTTTAGTTTCCGGAATCTCCCAAAATCGTAAAAATACTGATACACGTTTATTTTTAGGACACTGGATACTCAAACAGTTTTGCAAAAATCTACAGAACAAATTTTGTCTATTAAAATATGTTTCTGGAAAGCTTATCTCGATACGCTTCTTTTAAAAAACTGGAGGCAAAACAGAGTTCGGAGCTAGGAGATATCGTTGTTCCAAGTTGCTCATACTACTAAAAAGCGGGGTTGAATTCTAATGACGAATTTTAGAGTTTCTATTGAACTAAAAATAATTTCGAATTATGGCTTATAGAAGGGGGATGTATTGGGTTTATATAGGTATTTATTTCAGATTTATCTCCTAAATTAGATAGGATTTGATTTAAACAAATTGGAGTTTGCTTTGTTAGGATAGGATATAGATAGGGATGCTTTCCTATTAGACTTAGGATTATAAACAACTTAAAATATAGTTCATATTTATCTAAATTAACTATAATATTATTTAAAATTACTATAGATAATAAATATAGTTAATATTTATTTAAACAACCTTCATCTAATCTCATTTATACAAGTTGAAATATTTAATACTAAATTGACATTTATTCTATATTATGTATATAGTGTACAATATAAGTTACATGTAAAAAGTAATAAAATTTATGAAATAAATCCTAAAATTTAAGCAAAAAAATTTATAATATAGTTTAGATCCTTAATGTACTAGAAAAATAGCTTTATATATTTTTATACTAAATTCACCAATGAGCACTGTACTAAATATATGTAAAATAATACAAATTATATAATAAGTCAATAAATAGTTATTTAAAAATTCAAAAATTTTACAAATATTTATTTTTAAAAATTAGGGGGTTTACAAAAGTCTTATCTAAATAAGGACTAAGAAGAGTTTTAATCCCCTTAGATTTTCCACTATTTAATTCAAATTGATTTAAAAGTAACTCAATCAAATATAATGTAGATAGATTCTACCTCTAATTTAAACTGTATTTAAATAACTTAATTTTTTTTCAACTTAAAACACCATAATTAATTATATATTAAATCAACCCATATTTAATATACTTTTTTGAAATAATATATTAATGATAATAATTAATTTTAAAAATACAAATATATATACACTCGTATGCAAAAATAATACTTATATAAAACATAATTTTTCTAAATTACTAGTTATACTTGTACCATAAAATCAATTGGCCTTTTCTTAAATAAAAATAAAGTTTGGCAATCCTCGGCGCAACGCATTTACAACTTTAAGCAATATAAAATATTTATCGCCTATTATTTTAAAATATTTTCTACATCTATATAATTAAAACGTTTTATAAAAATATGTACTTCGCACTTATTCGCACTTGACAAGAAATTTACGAAATGCAAACTCGTACACGACGTACAAATACGAAGTACAAAAATCAATACCATATTTATTAAAAAAATTGTACTAGAAATTTACGGGTTTTACAGGTATAACCATGATCAAATTAGAGTCTAAGATCTACTCATGATCATAACCATTTAGGGTTGATCAACATAAAAATAAAATTTGTTTAAGACACGAAAAAGGCACGATCTTGAATTAAAAGTTAAAAATTTTGGTTTGACACGATCCGAAACAAAATGGCACAGTCATGGTCAATCATCCAATTCACCTAGGCATAATCAGACGTGATTAATAATGTCAAAATTCAATTAGATAGAAAGATACATTTTATTAGAAAGTCAAACGAAAAGTACAATACAAGAAGGGGAAGAAACAACTAGGAATCATCCTTACTACAACACTCCTACTGCAACATCAAGGTCTAAAGGGCCATTATTCTAAGAAACATAAACTCCTACTTCTATTTACAATCAACTATACTACCAGAACCAGTATCACAAAGCAATCACATCCACTCTAGTGCTAAGTCGTAGGCACTCGGTTCTTCTCACTAGGACATTCTCCGATCCTATACGCAGTCGACATGCAGCTAAAGCATTGCTTCATCCTTTTCCTGCATTCCTCTTGTCCATGACCTGCCTCTTATAGTAGGCATAGGTAATCTGATTCTTCTGTTGACCCTGATGACGCTTAGCTGCCCCAGGATTGTTGCCTCTTGAAACATCTCGATTCCTCTTTAGGCGAAGGCTCAGATCAACCTCAACCCTTTGAGCAATCGTGACCATCTCAGTATAAGTCTTCGCGCCATTAGTAATAACGTAGTTGCGAATTTCATCAGCTAATCCCTAACGAAACCTTATTGCTCGTTCCTCAGGATCCCTCACCATACTTCCAGCAAAGTGACCTAACCGACTGAACTCAGCAGCATACTCATCAACCATACGAGTTCCTTGTACAAGAATCTGAAATTGCCTCTGTAAGGTCTCCTTAGCTACTGCAGGAAAAAACTTCTCCTTGAAGGTCTCCATGAACTGGTCCCTGGTAATTCCGGGTGCTGCGAGTTTAGGCTCACTCCTAAACCAAGTGCGGGTTATGTCATGCATCTGCAGTCCCGCCGCCTCTAGCTTACGGTCCTCTGGAAGCCTAGATAGACGCAGCACTCTCTCCATGTCCTCAAACCACTCATCGGCATAGAGGATGCCCTTGATCCCTAGAAACTTATGAGGTGCCATCCTCTTAAAATCCATGATAGAACCCTCTATAGGCTAAGTGGGAGTGGTCTGAACCTGAGTAGGTGGAGGAGCTGAAGTCTGTAATATGGTCGGAGGAATAATCTGAGGAGGTGGTAGTGACGGAAGAGGGGTCACTAGCTTCTCCATGGCAGCTAAGGTAGATAGTCGGGCACTCTCTATACCCTCTCGGAGAATGATAGGCTACATCCTCTGAGACTCTAAAAGTCCCTGGGCCTGCTCTCTCTAGGCATCTACTAAACTCTAAGTCTGTACCCTCTGTGCCTCAAGTAATCCATGAATCAACTCATACTACAAGAATAAGGGCTTTTCTTGACGGTGATTCCCCGTCAAGAAATGGGTATCTTGACGGTTGCAGATCCGTCAACTAGGCTGGAGTCAAGAAAAGCTCCTCCCTTTTCTTGACAGTCCCTGACAGGGCTTTTCTTGACGATTTTTTGCCGTCATTTTATGCAGTTTTTTTGACTATTTTTAGCCGTCAAGATAGCTCTTTTTAGGAACCGTCAACATAGGCAAAAAAAATTCTTGACTCCGGCCTAGTTGACGGCTATTAGCCATCAAGAAAAGCCCTTCTGCAGCAGTATTGAGTTAATTGTTGACGTTTTATAACCGCCAAGAGAAGCTTAAATCAAAATTTTATTTATAATTATATATAATGAATCGAACACACACATAATATCAATAATCTAGAATATTTAATACATAAAATAACTATAGAATCCAATTTTTATATTAACAAACTGTATATTGTTCATACACCACAAACTTTCAATACACGTCCAACCACAAACACCCAACACTTGTCCAACCACAAACATATACAACCAAAGTAATGTAGTTTCCATACATCTTAGATGACGGCAAGGCCATGGCTTTCTTCTTCTTGTTCTTCTTGTACATCCCCCACAGCATCGAGCCTAGCAACAAC
The DNA here is from genome assembly GCA_029216955.1 of Iris pallida. Lineage (NCBI taxonomy): Eukaryota > Viridiplantae > Streptophyta > Magnoliopsida > Asparagales > Iridaceae > Iris > Iris pallida. The sequence continues at coordinate 8,128,899 of JANAVB010029620.1, forward strand.
CAAGATTCCTCCAAGAATACTGCAACATCAAATATTACATTAATAAAAGTACTAAGTCTGAGAAAGGTAAGTTACTGATAAGTTGACATGCAAATCTACCGAGAGGCATGAAAGTAAATGCCTAGTAGTGGTTAGGAGAAACATACAACACAGTAAACTTCCTTGCTCAAGTGCAATACTGACAACTACAACAATATCGAATGCACTAAAGTAAACATTTGAGTTCCACATAGAAAGAATAACTAAACCATATGCATACTATCGAATGCATTAAAGTAAACATTTGAGTTCCACTATATCAACTTTAGAAATGTGAATTTTTCAAATTCTTGTGTAAGCTCAATAATTATAGATGTAGTAATGTTTGAAGTATAATTGATGTTGAATGATTTACTTGTTGAATGATTTACAACTGCAACAAAAAGCAGTAGGAGCAACTGCTCTCTGTTATGAAAATGATACTCCACAAAGTGTAGCCAATAAACCATTCCTCCCATTATGAAACTGATACTCCAAGTTCCACCGATACTCACAAATTTCAAGTGTGGTATCAGTACCTAGAGAAGGCAAACTCTTTATGAAACTGATACTCCAATTTAGGGATAATGAAGTTAGGAACACATACCCAAAATTTTAGCTTAATTATAAAGTCAAAAAACCCAGCAACATATGTATCAAAGATTGAAAGCCAAGTAATATGGCAAAAATGACCAAATGTCTATTGCCAAAGCAAAATTACGCAACTTTTCTTCCTCACTATAGCCCCCAGTGAAATAACCGAACTAAAAAATCAATCTTCATAAAACAAACCCAAAATTGATACCCAAAAAATGATACTGACATATAGAGGTTGAGCAACATATAGAGGCTGAGCAATCAGTAGAAAAGATAAAGAGATATGAGCATTATATATAGGGCAAGAGCACATGAGACTACCCTTGGCAGGAATGTTGGACTAACTTGAGAATCGCAATTTTTGAAGGAAGCCCCCTTATTGGATAGTATCTGATCTCAGTTCTTGGCAGACTTAATGCACCTTATGATATATCATCTATAAGAAACAAAAATAAAGGTATTACAATGATAAGATAACACTTCACTAAATTTGGAAATATAAGATAGGAATTATAAATGTTTACCTTCATCAATGAACTCTATAAATGTAAAATAAAAGGCAGAATTTAGGCCACCGCAGACACGACAATCAACAACCTTCAATATGAAAAATAAAGGTAGTTACAAAAATATTAAAAAAAGTGCCTAATACTTTAAAACATGGAGATGGTGTATATGTAGTAGTTCAGCCTGATGAAGAAGAAGATAAAAATCCAACTGAGAGTTCACCAAGTATAATAATTGCTTCAAAGGAAATGAATAGCTTGCATTCAAAAAGTAAAACATATGAAGGCACACAAGTTATATATAAGAGTCGTCTTCCTTCAAATTATAGCTTTTCAGGAAGCCAAACATATTTTAAAAGTTATATCATGAGGGAATATCTTCAACTTGAATCATATCTTAAACTAAAATGTTGTATAATGTACCAAAAGACATTTGCAGTACAAAGTAGTCTCTAATTTTAACAAGATACTTGTTAATGAGAAACATGGGAGGTTAGTAAAGAGTTCAAGTATGGGTCAGTGTTGCTGGAGATTGTGTTCCTCAACCTGTTCCTTCTAGGCTTCACCTACTGCTGCCTCTAGTTTCTCGTTTTCATTAATCTTCCGCTCCTTGTAAAGGAGAAGAAAGCTTCATAGCCTAGTGAAGAGTTCAAGAAAGCTTCATACAGATTGTTTGCATGAGGAGACATCCAAGGTCTGGAGGACTTGACTTGTAAACATGGATTACTCTAATGTAACATATGCTGGTTTCTATATTCTGGATCAATTTGTTCACAGCCTAGTGCATTCTAATTAAGATTTACATAATCATAATCAACTCGTGCATTCAAGATTAGCATATGTTACTGGAGGACTTGACCTTTCTAACAGGATATATAATTGGCATATGTTAAATTAGCATATGTTCCTGGAGGACTTGACCTTGCCTAAGATATCCAAGCTAAGATATACTGAAATGATACAAACAAAAATTACCTTAAAGGCAGTAATATCCAACATATCCAATGGCAGCAAGAACATATCCAACATAATGGCACGAGCCTGATACTAGATTAAGATGCTTCAAGGCGACCTTCAGAATTTTCACTTTCAAGGTTTGTAACAAAAGGGGTGTATAGTATCTAAATATCAAGAGGCATATTAAGTAGTTAAACTAGAGATACCAAACCACTCGGTAGAATCTGTCCAAAAGCAACAGACAAAGAAAACCTGGTTAAATTTCTTTCTAGCCTACTTTACCTTTTTGCCTAGTACTGCACTCCTCATTGTTTTCCTACTTTGCAGATTTTTAGGCATGATTAGGACATACTCCTTCAGTTGGTTGTCATCCATGGTTCGTATCATGTTTTCCTGCAATTGATTTAGATCAATGTTCAGTTATCTAAAATATAAATGCAAAGGATACAATAACAAGTCTCAGGGGACCTCTACTATAAGCCAAGGCAATGGTATGAACTCATCACAGTAACATGTTTTAGGGGACCTAAAATTAGGCAACACGCAGAATGGAGCATGAATGCAGATTAACTCTAGCATTCACCATACTACATAGTATTACATATAAATGTTGATATTATATGCAACAATCATTCTGCGAAGGCATCCATACTGTTATTATATCCAAATATGCACCTGTCTAGCCAATTAAAGATTTGTACGAGCTATCGATCATGAGAAACTGGTAGAAGAAAGAGAACCACCACCAAGCGACAAAAAATAACATTAGAAACTAACCACTATAGCTATATATATTATATGTTGGTACTACATCAAATTTGACAGGATGGTAAGTGCAAAGAGAGCACTCTCATAATAGTAAGGCCTCGCGACTACAGCCGGAGAGGGGTACTAATTATATTAGGGGAGATATTTACATGGCTAACATAAAGAGTAAGGACGCACTTACCTTTCTTAGACAATAAAAGGTTAAAGAATTGAAAATTAAAGCACTGATAACCAAATACAACCAAAAGTGCAGTAACAGATATGGTGCAACTTACTGGTAACACCTACCGCATCAAATACCATCAAAATTGTTTTTTCCAGCACTCCTCCTTTAAGGACCTACCACCTCGCAAGTACAATTTTTTTCTGTTGTTGCCTTGACTAATCACAATCATTTAGTTATAGTTCAGCTGAAACTTGGGGCCACAGAAAGGTTCCTTACTAGCAAACTAAAGCATACTAAGGCATATGACTGATATCTACTGACATTAAAAGACACTTACAGCATCTGGACTAGAGGTTGCACCAGATGATATGCTCTTCCTCTACTTGGGTAGACTCCGGCCTCTTAGGTTCTTCAACACCTTCTCGTTCTTCTGAATCAGCTGTCGTCTCTTTAGTTGTCGAATTAAGTGTACCTGGATTCATCTTCTCGACCTCATCCCAGGTGTATATGACAATTTTGCAAACCATGCTATAGAATTCCCTAGTTCATACATAACGTAGGTTAGCATATTTAGTGGGTTGCGACCTTCTATACGAGAATAAATGAAGAAAAAGTACCACATAACATACATTCTAACTTTCCAGCAAGGATCGTCTCCTACAAACATCATATCACCTTCATATTCAATGGATACAACCAACCGGTCTTTGTTGTGAGCCATTAATTCGCCTTCAAATTCAAACCATGGTGTCAAACAAACAATCTGACACAAATTAATAATTATTACTAATCGGTCGAAACACGCGGGGTTTCAATACCATTATTTTGGTATCCTACTGTCTCTGAGTGTTTATGTCGGATATGGTGCTCTTGAATAAAAACCAATCAACTAAATAGCAGTAGGTAGTAAAGATTGGATGCTTTGATATACGAGCAGAGGAGAGGTGACCCTCTTCTCGACTGCGAGCATGACACCCTCCTTCATCTTCAGCCCAATCGCGATCGATCCCAGCTGCACACAAAATTAAACACATTCAGTAACAAAAAAACCCTATGATTCTTCATCTCCTTCACCGAACCGAAGAGCAAGATCACACATGAATACCATTCATCAAGAACAGACCATGGACACTCCAACAATGGTGCGTCAGATCCGTGTTGGTGTATCCGATACAGTACGGACACAACAAAATACACAGGACGTCAGAATATGTTTCGTATGTGCATCATCTAGTTTCACGTTCGTGTCCTGTTCGGTCAAAGCCCATCATTATTCACATAGCCCCTACAAAACTAACTAAATTACAAGTGTTCTTCAAGAAATCACAGTTAGCAAGAATAGTGTATACATCATGTGTCGGTGTAGCATACGACACGGACGCTCCAACATAAAAGAAGCAAAAATCTAAATAAATTATTTCATATAAAAATTCAAGAAATACCAAGAAGCATCGAGAGAGAGAGAGGGAAACACTGAGGACGCGGAGGAGCCACCGAGGACACGACCACGGGCATTGGCGACGCCGTCCTCGGAGACGAAGGTCTGAGTGGGGGACTCGGGGTCGGCCTGGTCGGAGGAGAGGGTCTGGAGAAAGTCGTCAAAGGAGCGGAGGGAGGGAAAGTCCATGGGCGTGTCGCCGCGCTCGAGGAGGAGGACGCGGTGGGAGAGGAAGAGGGTGACGGCGAGGGGGCAGCCGACGGCGCTGCCAGCGACCACGATGTAGTCGTAGTTGGCCTCCGGGGAAAGGAGGCGGCGGCGTAGATGAATCCCGAGTAGCTCGGAGGACCTGCAAAAAGGAAAGAATAAATAAATTAGGGTTAGGGTTTGTGATCAAAAAAACAGGATTAGTGTTTTGGTTTGGGGGATTTCTGTACCCATGGCTTGGATTGGTGGAAGGAAGAAGATGACGAGGGTTTCTGAGAGGGGGAGAGACGAGGGTTTCGGAGGGGAGGGGGAGACGAGGGTTTCTGAGAGAGCGGCGGGAGAGAGAAGTTGTGAGTTTCGAAGAGAGCGGGGAGAGAAGTCGAGAGTTTGGTTCTTATGAGCCTTAAAAATTTTTGTGGAAGATCGTCATTAATTTTAAAGACTTTGAAATAATTACCATAATGGCAATTGAAAAAACCGCGGCAACTTTCCCGCATACACAATAGTTAACGGTTATTATCAAAACGTCAATATAAAAGATGCTATTTCTTGACGGATCCCTCGAAACCGTCAACATACACGCTATAAATGAGCTAAAGTAACAAAAAAAGGCCATCTCTTGACGTAAGCCTAAAACCGTCAAGATAAACCCTATTGTTGACGGTTTTCGACGATCGTCAACTTATAAACTGTCAAGAATCGTTATTTTTCTTGTAGTGTCATGCATCTGAGTTCCCCTAATGGAACTAACAGATCGTCGGGTGGGAACTCATATGGTAGGAGGTGGTGGTGCATGGGTATCAGTCCTGTCTAGGTCCACTGGTGGGGCAGAGGATCCTCTCTGGGAGTTTACCACACTAGGAGTACGGCCACGTGGCGGATGATCCTTCTTTCCTTTGGCCATTTTCTGAAATGGTAGAAAAAATACCATCAGTGTTTGTTGGTGTACTGTGTGTGTTAGCAAAATAGAAGACATAATACTAAAAATAAAGCACATTATAACAGTCTTATGTTATGTTTGAGCATTCCTATTTTCGCAGCCTCCCAATGATACTCTAATTCTAAGTACCATTAGATAGACCTGTATGGGCCACCATAAAAATATGCCACGTCTCACACCCGCATGATCGGGTATGGGTTGTGAGCGTGTCCAGCCTACGCTGCCGTTGACAGCGGTAGTCAGTTGTCTAGTCCTCGAGAATCCTCAAGTGATAACGATATTTATCTATGCTCAATCACATGACTAATAAACGGTAAACAATCAACCACACACACAATCACAGTCTACTATATCTCTTTTTGGTATATATACATATCAATCTCATCCAGGAGACAAATTCGACCAAATCCTCAAAACAATATACAATTAATATACATAAATGATTCTACACTACTAAGTCTTCCAAAGTAATCCTCCAATCTAACCTGCTAACACCTGATAGACAACTATCCAGTCAGGAAAGGAGCAAAGTACAACCCCGCATAATGTAACAAAATAAAAATAAAGCATGGAAAAGTAAATAGAAACTGAACCAGACAATGCATGAATATTGTAATGAAATATAACCTGCAACAGAAAAAACTATGAGAATCGTAATGTAATAAATATAACTAGTCGCAAAGTCGGACAATGAATCAAGGATGCACAACTAGCATTCTATGTGATTTGAAATACTATTTCGACATGTGGTCGGCTAAGGTTTAGATTCGGACTGATCAGGCTTGGACATACGTGCAGTGTATGTCAATCTATGCTTCGGACTAGACTAGATTGACCATACATCTACTCAGTATTTTCCTTTTCCCCATAATTCGGAAAATCATATCAAGCAAGATTCAGAACTTGATCACTTTGATTCTTATCAAGAAAGATTCGGAACTTGATTACTTAGATTCTTATCAAGCAAGATTCGGAACTTGATTACTTAGATTCATGATTCGAAAATTCATAACAAATAAGATTCAAGACTTAAATAAAATTATGTGGTGCCAGAGCCATGATTCATGTCAAAAATTATATCTCAATATGAGTCATGCTAATTTAGGAAATAAAATAAATTGTATTTATTTAATATGGAGAAACAAAATACGGAGTACTTGCCTTAAGTCCAAATTGTCCAAAATGCTCCTTTAGTCCTAAACCTAGTCATAATATAAAATCCCATTGTCAAACTCTTACTCCCATTTGGTATCTCAAATTAAATTTAATAATTATCAAACTCATAGGGCTTAAGATGGCAGTCCAAGTGGTCAAGCTTCCAAGCCCATAACCCAACCTAGTAAAAATGGCTCAAACAAAATCTCAATACTTACCTCAAAACCCATAACTAATAATACTATAAATCAAAACAAGGCCCACAACCTAGCCCACATATTTCAAATCATTAAAACTTATTTCTTTTTATTTTTTATTCCTTTACTTGGACTAAGCCCAAAACAGGTTATTGATGTCCTTTAATCTTCTTCTCCACTGAGGTTTAAACCAAGTCCACAAAAACCCATGGGCTCAACCCATGTTACTACTGCTGTTGTATTCTTTCTCATTTTTTCTCTCCTTTTTCTCATTTATTCTAACCCATTTCTAATGCTAAGGCCCATCCTATAGGGATTTGACTTCAATCAAACTATCTGCAATTAAATGTGTCACGCCCCATAACCAGAATACCGGAGAGCGGGGGACAGACACAGCCAGCTACGTATATAGAAGTGTAATCTCCCTCGACATACGGTCACGGCTGTCTAGATGCATGAGGTTTAACTACAAGCCATCAGTCTCTTATGGTCAAGAACAAGCCAAATGTCTCAATCTCAAGCAAATAAGTACATGTAACATGATGGTAGATCATCAGACATACAAGGTAAGGCATCCCAAATATCACATATTTAGATGATCATGAAGCTAGTCATACAAAATGTGAGGACTAGCAAGAGTTTCAGCCATACATGATCAACCCTAGGATTTGTCAATCATATTACAGCCCTTAGGCAGACAGGAATATAAATTCAATACGAGCTAACACTTGCTCGGCAGCTAAACGTCTCAAAAGAATAATTTACAATAGAGTGGGAGAGCAAAATAAAACCCAGTCATTGCCATAGTTGCGCCTAGTGTTCACCATCTGGCAGAAAGGCTGGGAGATCCTCGGAAGCTACTCCGAAATCTGGCCATACAAAACCAGCTGGGTCAGACCCCAAAAAGAACAAGTGCCATAAGGGAGGCTTCACTTAACAACTAAAACCAGCATGTTAGATCACAAGGCATAAAAATAACAAGAAGAACTTGGAGTTAAGAGATAAGGGGATAAACGATAAGATAACTAAGAAACTATTCCGGTAACCAAGTTACAACCCCTAAACCAAATAAGGACCGGGGTTGTAACCTTTCACCTGAACATAACTTAGTCTATGAACAATTATCAATAAAGTAAAGAATAAACAAACATGTCCTGAGATAGCCATGTACTGGATCTAGACAAGACTAGACAAGATAGGACCCAACCAACATTCACGGCCAAGAAAAGAGTACGGCTTGATACTTTAACTAACTATAGTTATCACAAGCCTAATTACTAGCAAGATGCTTCGATATGTTCCAGAAGTCACAAGCCCTGCAGCTATCCACGTTATCCAGGCGAGGTTCATGTAGGAGTTATTAAGAATTATTAGATGACTTGGAGTGCAACACATGACAGTGTGCATAGTAATTGTTTCAAGAAGTGCCCCACATGACAGTAGAGTGGAAATATGCCCTACTCGTTGGCAGGCTACAAGTCCATCAGTTGTGGCCGGGATAACGGGATTGCCTGTAACTGGAAACATCTCTCTATATGAACTACTTTGATAAATCTAGTTATTAACCTAGTCAGATTCAATATGAATCCCTGACCATGGTAACCAGGGATGCAAGTCCTAGACATGATATGAGATGAGACTGGTAGCTTATACGAGCACATTCAAGAACGATCACCCATGGTGTCAAGACAAGAGTTACTTAGCAAGTCAAGATAGTCGTCGCAACAGCATATCAAGATTATCATGTTAGGTTACTTATCAAGATTACTTATCTTGTCAAGAGTGCGTCACGACGGACCACTATCAAGAATTATCATGTCAAGTTGCTTGTCAAGAGTGCACGACAACGGGTCACTATCTAAGATTTTCATATCATGTTAGGTCATATTGCCATACCGTGTTTATGTAAAGGGTACTTGTATGCTAAGAATTTACTTGACCAAGAGTACACCACGATGGGCCACTGAAGGAGTTATCAGAGAGTGTACATGCTATGCTGAGATCGTGTTCAAACTTAAAGCATGCACATGGCACAGATAATAACATTGTATAAGGCTATCATCGGGGTATGCCCATCAAGCTCAAAGGGGCAAATGGGGTGTCAAGGATAGCATGCACCTAAGGCCAACATAGTCTAAGAAGAGCAAGTGCCAAACGATAGCACACACTAGGACTGGCATGCGCCCAAGCAAGGTATGCGCCCAAGACTAGGTGTCTAGGGCCATGCGCCAAAAGTCATGCACCCACGGCTATGCACCTGAGGCTATGCACCTAGGACATGTCGCATCATGGAGAGTCAAGGATTTTGGGAAGGCATGCACCAAAAGCTATGCGCCCAGGGTTATATCCCCACATGCATGCGCCTACATGCGTGCGCCCACAGGGTGGAGTCATGCTGTACTTGGAAGAAGTCAAGAGACTAACTTCCAAGGCAAGGTGGGCATATAAGGAAAGCTATGCGCCCAAGCAGAGGAGACATGGTGCAATTTGCCGCATATTCAGAGCTATGCGTTTAGGCAGGGGAGTTCTTGGGCGCATATATAGGGCTATGCGCCCAAGCAGAGAGCATAGGAGACTTGAGCGCATATAGATGGCTATGCACCCAAGGAAGAAGTACTGTGGGCACATAACAAGCTATGCGCCCAGCACTGTTCTTCTTCCCCAAATCCGAGAACAAGTGTTCGTGAACCCATGAACTTCCCAAGTCCATAAATCACTCAAAATAAATCAAAATCCGGGTTTTCAAAGGTCTAACTTGAGTAAATCAAATTCTCTACAACATGGAACAATCAAAACATGAAAATAATGAAGTTTGAGAGATCAAAACCCAAAAAAACTAAGATTTGCATAAACATAGATCTACAAGAAATTATTCTCCAAAACCAAAAATGCTAAGTACTAAATAGTCTTAAAAGCTTGTAGGGAAGACAATGGAACAAAAAAATTGGAGTTCCTCCAAAAAGTAAGTTGCACTTGCCTAAGGGTTTGGGAGAGGTTTAATGGAGGAAGAAGAAGGAGTTAGAAAATAATGAAGAGAAAGATAGTGGAGTTGATATTTATATCAACCCTCTCCATCTTTAACCAAAACTAAAATAAACCAAGCCAAGCTAAACCAAGTTAAACCAAGACCAAACCAAGCCTTGCTATGCTAGACAAGTTAAAATACGGGTCGAAAATCTGTACACGTATACTAAAAATACGTATAACAGAAAACAGAAGTGACAACTCCACCCACCTTAAAAGAATTCCGTCCTCGCAATTTAATCAAGAGGCTAGAGATGTCGGGGCAATCATCCATACAAGCAAGAAATTAAAAGCATAAGGCATAAGGAAGACATTATACCTTATGAGTCAAATAGGTGTGGATATCGCGATCGAATATCATCCTCATGTTCCCACGTTGACTCATCCAAAGAGTGATGATCCCAAGCAACACGGAGTAGACTAATAGTCTTGTTCTTGAGTATCTTCTCCCTCCAGTCCAATATGGATACGGGTCTTTCCTCATACGAACGGTTGGTACCAACAACCAATTCTAAATGATCAAGGACATGACTTGGATCTGGGATATACCGTCGCAATTGGAATACATGGAACACATCATGTACCTCACGTAACGACGGCAGAAGAGCGAGATGATAGGACACATCAACTACTCGCTCAAAGATGTCAAACGGTCCAATATAACTAGGACTAAGCTTTCCCCACACGCCGAATCGAATGACGCCACGGGTAGGCGAGATCCAAAGGAATACGTGGTCGTTGATAGAAAACTCAAGAGGACACCGATGAGAATCGGTCCAATGGCGTTGACGATCTTGTACAACTCGAAGATGATCTCTAACTTATCTGACCACCTCAATAGTCTGTGTTATCTTCTCTGGACCAAGCATCTGTCTCTCGCAGACATCGTTCCAGGCTAAAGGTGATCTGCACTTTCTGCCATACAGGGCCTCAAAAGGTGTCATCTGGATACTGGCCTAGAAACTGTTATTGCAAGAGAACTCCACGAGATGCAGGTGATCTTTTCATGAACCCCCGAAGTCCAGTGTACATGATCGTAGCATATCTTCAAGAGTTTGAATTGTGTGCTCTGACTGACCATCTATCTGCAGATGATAAGACGTACTGAATTTGAGACGAGTCCCCAAACTTTTCTGAAGACTCCACCAAAAGTGAGATGTAAATCTGGAATCTTTGTCGGATATGATACTGACTAACATTCTATGCAAACTGACTATCTGCCTGAGGTACATCTCTGCAAGCTGATCCGTTGACTGACCAATTCTGAAAGGAAGAAAATAAGCTACATTCGTGGGTCTGTCAACTATAACCCATATAGCATCTCTCCCAACTAGGGATTTAGGTAATCGAGTTATAAAATCGATAGTGATATGCTTCCACTTCCACTCTGGCATCGGTAAGGGTTGAAGAAGTCCAGCTAGTCTCTGATGTTCAGCCTTAACTTGCTGACAAACCAAACAACGAGAGACAAACCAGGCTATCTCCCTCTCCATGCCATTCTACCATAAATGTTAATGGATAACATGATACATCTTCGTACCACCAGGATGAATTGAATACTGTGAAATATGAGCTTCTGCCATGATCTCTTGCCTGATATCACCACTAGGCACACAAAGATGCCTTCCATGTTGAAGTGTACCATCCTTATGAATACATAACTCTGCTCTCTGTCCAGCTACACATTCTTTCCTAAGCCGCTGAAGCTTAGAATTCGCTGACTGTGCTATCTTGATTCTATCCACTATATTGGACTGAACTTGCATACTGGCTATTAATGCCACATTGTTAGGAAGAACTATCTCTATTTTCATCTTCTGAAGATCTGCTAACAACTCTGGCTGCATTGTTAGAAAATAAACTTCGGTTCTTCTACTCAACGTATCTGTAACTACGTTGGCCTTTCCCGGATGATACTGCAGGTTGATATCATAATCCACAAGTAGCTCTAGACATCTCCTCTGACGCATATTGAGATACTTTTGGGTAAATACGTACTTCAGGCTCTTTTGGTCGGTGAAAATTTCCACCCGATCTCCATACAAGTAATGCCTCCACAACTTGAGTGTGAAAACCACTGCCGCTAATTCCAAGTCATGGGTTGGGTCTGTAGGAGCGTAAAAAGTGATTCATGGACTAAGTCAAAGAAGTTGAGAACTTTACGCAATTCAAACTAAGTCAAACTCAGAATTTACGCAAGCTACTCTACGCGAGAGTTATCCTCCACTTTATGCCAGGGACAGGCTGTCAGACTGCATTTATTGAGCGTGATTTTTGATGTGACAGCAGGATTTTCTGACAAGAACAGTGCACAGAAGCCGAAAGGATTTGATTTACACTAAACCCAAAACTTGTCGTTTAGTGTGCAGATGGGCTACTTTATGCTCAATAAACTGCTTCTTTTACGCACGATAGTTATTTCGAGCTTTTTACGCTCAAAGCTGTTGTGCACGTAAAGTTTATTTGAGCTAATTTTCGCTCAAGGCTATTTTCAGCCACTTTACGCGAGAAGCTTATTTTGGGCTATTTTACGCCAGTTTGCTACTTTACGCAGGAAGTATATTTTGGGTCATTTTTACGCCAGAGCCTTCCTGGCTACATGAGAATGTGGTTTGCTTACGTGGCTTTCATGCTATATTTATCGAGGAACGTGTGTACGTGCTCTCCCCATTTTGTTGAAGTAGTGGGACACGTTTCACCATGCGTAGAGATCAAAAACTCTACATAGGACACGTGTCAACGTGTGTAGAGGATGATTTACATTATGGGTGACAGTTACTCGCGTAGAGACCCAATTTTGTTACTTTTTACGCACAAAGGGTCAAGTCTATAAATAGACTTATTTTCACATAGACATCATCAAGGAGAGATCAATAGAGATACAGGAGAGGAGATTCTGAGAAAAACTCATACTTTCATAGTGATATTCCCAGAAGCATTTCTTCAACTTTTTCTCAAGAACAGGGTGAAGCAAAGCAAGAAAGCATTCGACTGTGCCATCAGTGTCGTTGGTCGATACCTTTCCGGTGACTTAGTTCTTCCGATTGTTCGTCTTCTTCAAGCAATTTTCTTCATCATCATTATATGGTCTAAGGAACAAAGTGATCGCTCTCAGATCAGACTTCCATAGCAATACTTTCCAGAACATTTGTACTTTTTTGTACTTTTTCTAGTTTTCTTTCAAAAGCCAATTTTTAGGCATTTTGTTAAGTGAAACAAAATGGCGACTCTGCTGGGGACGACCTTCTCCTCTGACGAGAAGGCAATTGCTCAATATGATGATGTGTCGGTCGGATCGACAAAGAAGATTCTGGTTGTGCACTTCGACCAGACTGCCTACGAAGAAATGCTCCGAACTGGAGGTAGTACTCGCTGCTCCAATGTTCAAAAATCGCGAAAAGCGCAAAAAGTTTGGATTCCTAAGTCCAAACCATCCTCGGATCTCCCTGTTGTCTCTGAAGGCAAAGGAATCCTTTCTACTCTGTTGTGAAGACTCCCGTCGGTGACGAGGTCATCTCTACTTCAGTAATGCGCCCTGGGCGTAAACAACATTCTTCCGTCGGTGACGTGGTAGACTATCAAGTTTTATGCTCTGCACGTAAAAATCAAGTTTTACGCTCTATGCGTAACAATCAAGTTTTACGCTTTGTGCGTAAAAATCAAACTTTACGCTCTGTGCGTAAAAACCAGTATCCCGTTTGTGATGTGGTAGACACCCAAACTTTACGCTCCACGTGTAAAAATCAGTCTCCCGTCTGTGACATGGTAGACACACAAGCTTTACGCTCCAGGCGTAAAGAAAAATCTTCCGTCTGTGACGTGGCAGATACTCATGTTTTACGCTCTACGCATAAAGGTAAATCTCCTGTCGGTGACAGTAGATAAAATTCATAATGATGCCTCTGCATCTAAAATGAATTTACCTACATGCATACAGCGTAAAAACATAAATTTTATTGTTGGTAAAATTTTGGTTTTCTACCAACAACCTTCTTACACTGCTTTACGCAAGGTACTAAACCTTCAAATTACGCGTAATGCTGATGGAGTCCTTTGTGCACAAAAATCTCAGGATTTACGCACGCAACTCCAGGCGCGTAAAAATGCTCAGTTTGGTTCTGCTAATGCAGCTAGTAATCTTCTTTATACACAAGGGACTAAATGATTCTCTGTCCCAAATATAATAAAGAAGACTACTCCCTCTACTCCTTCTGATTTATGCGAGTTGCTTGTACAAAAGCATAAAGACAGAAAATCTCTTGTGATACTCCCCAAAGAAGATCACCATTGTGAGTATCACCAGATTATAATCAAGTATTGCTGTTCGACTTCTAAACGGTCAGTTTTTTATCGGTTAGGCTACAATGTGCCTCAGCAATCAATTGATGATCAAGAACATGAGTTGTCATATGCCTCAGTTAATATGGCATCTCATACCAACAGGGGACGACGTCCAAGACGCAACTCATCCCAGACTCCTGGTCAACAACAGTTCAATCGACTTCTTGATAGTTTCGAAGGAGTATATCAGAATACTCGATTAAGAAGTCAAAGACAGTATTAAACTTCTGATTCAGAGGCTGGGGGTACCTAGTCTTTGGAGTCTAAAACTGATAATGTTGATTCATACCTCTATACTAATCCCTCTGTATGTTCAAGGGAGGTTGAATCCTATGCTATCGGGGATGAACCGGAGACATCAACTGCTAATACAGAACAACGTCTCTCTGCAGTTGAGCAGTCGTTGAAGGACATGCTTGCTATGATGCAAAGTATGCATCAAATAATAATGACTCAGCAAACTGCTCAGCCAGCAGTGATAACTCCAGTGCAGGTAGCAGCACAAACTCAAGATAGTCAAGGGGTTGATATATCCTTGAATAATCTTAGTCGGGAGCCTACTATCAATCAAAATTCTGCATCTCCAGATCCTATCATTCCAGAAGATGTACCACCTCCGGTGGGGGTCACGGTACATCCAATAACTATTCAATCGAATGTGCTTCCTCAAACCAGTGAAGTTATTCAAGCAGTGCGTGAGCTAAAAGCACAGTTTGAAGTTCTGAAGCACAAGGATCAGCTCCAGAGGTTAGGGATTAAGCAACCTTATCCTCCTCATTGGAACGATGTTCCCTTTCCTCCAAAGTTTAAGCCACAATCCATGGTATTAGTTGATGGAAAGGCATCTACTAGTCAATATATCAATTAGTTTGATATTATGACTGTACATTTGCAGAAGAATTATGCTCTTCTTACCCGAGTTTTCATTGGGTGTTTGACGGGTTCAGCTTACGACTGGTATCGTAGTCTACCCGACAATTGTATTTCGTCTTTTGACAAATTTAAAGCAATATTTCTCTTCCGTTTTTATGAAGGAGGAATGGATATGAATATGTCCTCCCTAATAAAAATCAAGCAAAAGGAGAAAGAAAATACTCGGACGTTTATAGAACGCTTCCGACAGGCTACCTTGAAAATGCCTCCAGGCATGCCAGATTCAGCACTGATCGATACGTGCAAGATGAATCTGCGACCATCTATTGTTGTCTTTACGGGTTCCCAATTCACAGATTGGGCCTCGTTTATCATAGCAGCAGTTTCAGCCGAGACCAATGGTAGGTTGGCTCATGAACACGGGATGATCTTCGCTTCAGAGGACAAAGGAAAGAAAAACTCTTCAAGTAATAATTCTGGCAATCGTAATGGGAAAGGGAAGGAAACCTTAGTGATTAATCCTTCAAAACCCAAAACGACGTCGAATAATCAGGAGTCTTCCAAGCCAAAAGAAGAATACTCTTTCGATGATAGTGATATCCCAGGAATATTCCAATGTCTGGTAAAGAGTGGCAAATTCCAGATTCCAGAGCCGAAAAGGCCTAATGAGGTGAATCTGACCGACAATCCCAAGTATTGTATCTATCACAGATACATAAATCATCCTACCAAGACTTGCTATGTCTTGAAGAAGAAAATCCAGGAGCTGATAAATGCCAATGCCATCGCTTTAACCAACGATGAGCGTACGGTCACAACCAATATGATTTCTCTTCAATTTGGAGGTTTTCCTCCACAGCAAGTCCCGGATGGAATTGTCCCAATTCCAAAGGCGACGAGAAAGATTGTGAATATCCCGCCTGCCAGCGAGCAAAATGAAGGACTTTTGCCTCTTACACTAAAAGTGGTGAAATCGTGTGGGTACACCCTGATTTAGTGCCTGAAATGGAGAATGAAGGTAAAACTTTAAAATCCAAGAAAGGTAAAAAAGTCAAAACCTGCAACATGATTTCTCATGTTTTAACCCCAGACCATGATGATTTGGATCATTTATTGGATGGCATTCCTTTGGAGGATAAACTGAGGGGTTTGAATATATGCCCTCCAAGTTTGGCTCCTCCTACCAAACTCAAGCTTACTCATCGGCAATGGTTAGCGATGAATAGTATCCCCTTATACAGGGCACAACAGGTCTTTGCTGCTTATGAGAAAGCTCCTATATGAAATTTTCCTTCTATCCCGAGTATTCCTTCTTCCCTTGTGGCTACAGAGATTTCTATTCCTCCTTCTACAGAGGTCTCTACTCCTTTTTCTCCTGTGGTTACAGAGATCTCTGCTCCTTCTTCCTTTGTTAAACCATCTATTGACAGTCCGCTACCCACTCATTTGTATAGTCAGCAATCAGTCTATCTCATGAAAAAGATGGGCTATGACTTTAAAAGGCAGAAGGCTTGAATTATGATAAAGGAATGCGACTTTCTTTACAACTTCAAAGTCAAAAATCCACTGTTGGATTGGGTTTTGAGGTTCTACATAAAAATTTTCGCAAGAAGAAGACTAAGGGAAAGAAAACTAAATCCTGCAATATGGTACTTCATTCTCCTGAGTCCAAAGAAGAAACCTTTGCTGGTACGAGATCTGGAAAAGAGTACCACAAAGATTATGAGGGATCTTCCAAAGAAGCGGAAGACATTGTTGAAACAGTTCCAGCTCAACCATCTCATGTTCCTGCTAAACCATCTGTGGTTGAGAAGGGGAAACAGAAAGCAGTACGCTTTGACGTCCCATTAAAATCTGCTTCAAATCAAAGGATGGTGATGAAATCCTATAAGTTCGATATTCTAGCCCAGTTAGCTAATACTCCGGCTAGACTCTCTACCTTCGAGCTGCTTCATCTTTTTAAAGAAAGCCGAGAAACTCTGAGTGAAGCTTTGCTACAAGCTGATTCATGCTTAGCTCAACTCAAGAGTTCTGACAATATACCAGTATCATGCCCACAATGTCATAGTGTGATGGAGGCAATTCCTAATATTACCTTCACACAAGAAGATATGTTGTTGAAGCATAATAAGCATGACAGACCTCTGTGCTATACAGGGTATATTGAATCAACTGAAATTAATAGGATTTACAACGATCATGGGTCTTCAATTAGCATAATTCTTCAAAGTATGCTACGACCTTTGAGAATTCCTACTAGTGATTTGACTTACACTAGTACCACAATAGTTGGTTTCAACTCCAAAAAGAGTAAACTACTAGAGAAGATTCAGATTGGTGATCTTCGAACTATGACAACTTTTTATGTTATCAACTCAGATGTATCTTACAACATCCTCCTTGGAAGACCGTGGATGCATGAGCATAATATTGTGCCTTCAACTCTCCACCAATGCTTCAAGTACGTGGATTCTCAAGGGGTTGTGAAGATCGAATTTGCAGATATCAATCCTTTTAAGGGTGTTGAAGCATATTTCTCTGATTCAATACTCTATAAGCGGGAGCATGTGAAGGAGATATCGAAAATGGCCGAAGATCGATCACCTGCCGAAGATCAATCTGTCAATGAAGATCCTCCGGAAGAGCAACCTTTGAAGATTAAAGTCAAAGGCCGAATCCAACCCCAACCTGTCAATGATCAACCTTTGGTGATCAAGGTTAAAGGAAGAACTCGGGCTTTATCTGAGGAAGCTGTGAAGATTCCAGTCAAGAACCAAGTTCAACCTCTTATGATCAAGGTCAAGGGACGTACTTCTCGTACGAATGATCCAGAACCACCACTGATCATCAACCTTGGCAAGTCTACGCAAAAGACGGATAACGGTCCGTTAATGATCAATCTGAAGCGTAGTAGTCAACTTGTAAATGATGTAAATATTGATCATTCTGAACTTTCTAATAGCAATGAAGATTTCCTTTTGGAGTATATGGCTGTCAAATTCATTGAAAGAATGACTTTATCTTCTGATGATCAAAGTCATCATAAAAATGACATAAATACAGAGGAAACCTTATACATTGGCCATAAGGAAAATTTCTTTCCTCCTCATGTCGATGTTGGACCTCATGCTTAAAGGTTCCTAACATCTTCTCCCTATCTTCTTCCTGTAGCCGCTTCATCACAAGCCTGTGTAACTTATAGACGTCACGAAGAATCTTATTTCGTGATTCCATCTGATAAGAAAAACAAGCACCAAATTATGTTTGGCCTGGCTAGAAATATCTCTGTTATTCAGACAGATGATCTTAGAGATAAAGATAAAGGAAGAATCTGAATTGACAAATATAGTCAACAATCTCTTAAGATTATCCAGAATATGGGATATGATTTGAAGACTATGCAAGGTCTCAACCAAGGCAAAGGTAGACAGTTACCGTTATGTGGTGATCCGTTTTACAGAAAACTCATCATGGGTTGGGATACGATCCATCCTACATGTTTAATGAGGATATACAAGAAGAATTTTCTTCTAGTTCTTCACAATCTTCAGATTCGGAAGAAATCCAATTCATCGAATCGGATACATCCCACACGTGCAAGGAAAATATGGAAGAAGAATGTTCTTCCAGTTTTTTACAATCCTCATATTCTGAGGAAGACTATTATGATGAATCTGAGTGTATATTCTCAGTTAACATGGTTCAAACTGATGGTGAATCAGAACCATTTGAGAATGACCCTTGGGCACAACAAATGGACACTCAGTGGGAGCTTCGTTTTGAACACCGACAGCCACCTACAGAAGATGAAATCGTCCAGATTGACGTCAGAGACGGAATTACGTCTAAGCCGATATTCATCAGTAAAAACCTTTCTGAAGATGAAAAGGAAGAGTTGATACAGCTGATTAAAGAATATATCGATATCTTTGCATGAAGTTATGAGGATATGCCGGGTTTAGATCCTAAAGTAGCTACTCATAAACTCAATATTCTTCCTAATGCCAAGCCTGTGAAACAACAGCAGCGGCGTTTTCGACCAGATATGATGGACGTAATTGAAGCAGAAATCAAAAAGCTGATCACATGTGGTTTTGTTCGTGAAGAACAACACCCAGATTGGGTGGCCAACATTGTTCCTGTTATGAAGAAGAATAGAAAAGTCCGAGTTTGAATAGATTTTCGAGATCTTAATGCAGCTTGTCCAAAAGACGAATTTCTACTTCCGATTACCGATGTCATGATAGACAATACATGTGGTTTTGAACGCATGTCTTTCATGGACGGATTTTCAGGATACAATCAAATTAAGATGCACGAAAAGCATACTGCTTTTCGTACACCCCTTGGAGTCTACTGCTATACGGTTATGCCGTTCTGACTGAAAAATGCCGGTGCTACGTATCAACGGGCCATGAACAGCATCTTTCAAGAACATCTACGAAAAACAGTTGAATGTTATGTAGATGATATTGCTGTCAAAAGTCAATCAAAAGATGATCATATTCAAGACTTAAAGACGGTATTTGAGTTGATGCGCCAACATCAACTGAAGATGAATCCCACTAAGTCTTTCTTAGGGGTTTCCAGTGGCAATTTTTTGGGATTTGTCATCACTTCTCAGGGTATTCATGTTGATCCTGACAAAATCAAAGCAATTCTTGAAATGCGTCCTCCACGTAATCTAAAAGAACTTCATGGTTTTCAAGGTCGTATTGCTTATATCAGAAGATTTATATCCAATCTTTCTGGGAGATGTCAACCTTTCTCCCGTCTATTAAAGAAAGGTGTATCGTTTGTCTGGGATGAAGCATGTCAGAAAGCCTTCAATGACATCAAACAATACCTTACAAATCCACCTGTTTTGGTACCCCCAATGGTGGGAAGACCATTTTTGCTATATGTTCGAGCCTTGGATCATTCACTTGGTGCTCTTCTTGCACAGAAAAGTGACGAAAGACATGAACAGACAATTTATTATCTTAGCCGAATGATGGTCGGAGCTGAACACAGGTATACTCCTGTGGAAAAAGAATGTCTGGCCTTGGTTT
Source organism: Iris pallida (assembly GCA_029216955.1). Taxonomy (NCBI): domain Eukaryota; kingdom Viridiplantae; phylum Streptophyta; class Magnoliopsida; order Asparagales; family Iridaceae; genus Iris; species Iris pallida. The sequence continues at coordinate 8,149,137 of JANAVB010029620.1, forward strand.
TTGCTGTTCAAAAGACACGACATTATGTGTCAGGACAGACTATTCATGTCATCTCCAGAATAAATCATATTCGGGTGTTGATGAGAAAACCAAGCATCCTCAACTCCAGGTTAGCCACTTGGGCGATGTTGCTTACTCCTTATGACATGGTCTATATATCTCAAAAATTAGTAAAGGGTCAAGCATTAGCTGATTTCTTAGCAGCTCACCCTATACCTGAAACATCTAATCTATATGAGGACATTCCAGATGAAGTTGTGGATTGCAACATGACTTTTGTAATGACCCGCTCCGCCCTAGAGGAACGCCGATTCAAACGGCAAGTGCAACGACTCGAACGAGCCGTCGACCCGAAGAGTTGGCATCGACCTAATGAAGAATCGATGCAAGGCTTACATTAGCCCATCAAGAGAAATCCAGACTTAGACTTTCAAAGGCGCGATCGGAGTATCGCTCGGCCGATGCAAATATCGCTAAGGTGGGTGGCTCCGATGAACCCGTCTTTGCTTAGCCTAGACACATAACAATACGGACACTATTGCTAGAATCGCTAGGCGTTAACACCGCGCATGCTAATAAATGAATGACTTAACGCACCTAACTAAGGGAATAATCTCATCTTGTATGCTTGTATAGAATATGGAAAGGAACTTGGAAAATGTGAACTCTCGCACTGCGCTCCACGCTCGTGCTAAGGCACAAGCTTACGTGCAAGTCCCTTATGCGTTCAACAATGAAACAATGAATGGTTTACAACAATAAAACGGAAGACTATCAACATAGTCGTTCCGAGTAGAGTATAGCAACATTGAAAGACTATGGGACCGATGGGTCGCCAAGGCGACTCTCGCACGAGGAGTTGCAAAAATGTATGAATGAATGAATGATCGAATAATTGAATGAATGAATCGACGAATGAATAAATGAATATGTGAATGAGTCAATGAACGAATAGACAAGTGAAAGAAAGAAAAGAATGAATGAATAAAAGATAAGAAAGAAAGGAATAGTTAGCGACAGGTATGACGGACACGTGCAACGGGGCTCGCTACCCGCGCTGCACGGATGCCAACCTGGTCGATAACGCATTGTGGCTAAGGGTTAGCCTACGCGGGGACAGCCGTTAAGTTAAAATGACAAATAATACGAAATGGTCGTGGACAATCCCTTCGTATACGGGAGGTGGAAGATATAAGGGATTTCAACGGCATGATCAAAGGAAGGATCGTGGCCGGCCTAGGCGGAAATCAAAGGGGGCTTACGGGCTGCCTGGGTGGGGCTTGGCCACCCGGGGGACGTAAGTGCATGAGTATTTCAAGACGCTATCAACATGTACCAGCCGCACGCTCTGAATAGTTGAGAAATACCATGGCAGGAAAGGTCCAAAATGGCTTGTGGTGCCAGCGACCCGTGCATATAGATTAAGTGGGCTTTGCTGGTGGCAATCCACGTGCAAGTCCTTGCATTGAAATCAAATTAGTCTAAGTTAACTAAACAAAGCGCCCTCAGAACAAGCTTGAAAACGTAACACACCAAATGATAAAGAGTACTTCGTGCAAAGGAGTTAGGAAACACGCCTACGACGTGCTAGGCCTGAGGCAGGGACACGCCCTTGACATTGAATGCTTACGTAAATCATGATAAGTTATTACAAATGAATTGTTGACTAACTTGGTTTACTTTGGACATGGAAGGCCGGACGGTAAGTATGGGTAAGTCATACATATAATTCCATGCGACACTTGTATTCGGCAACACGAGATAGGCTATGAAATATGCCATATAAATGATCCTAAGGCAAGATTAGAAAGACAATGAATGATAGACGGTCAAAAGTAAATAGAATATGTTTGGTAATGATAGCATTATGGGCGAGCTAGCCTCCCCACCAGTGCATAACAATGTACTGATAACCCCACAGTCTGTTTGCAGGATACAGGAGACGTCGGTGAGTGCGGAGCTTCCATCGAACGTGTTAAGACGCAGAGCCAACTCTGGGGCCTTGGAACTTGCAAGAAGCTGAAGCACCCTATACAGGACATAATGTATCGGAACATCGCCATGAATCATTCCATCTTGTAAGCCACTTGGCACGCCTTTTATGTTTCAGAGGGGGAGAGCTTGAGCGATTTGTAATATCGGCCTAGCGCCGCTTGTAAACTTCTTGAAAATCAATAAAGAGTTTGAATTTGCTTAAACTTGTGTTCATTTACTTTTCGCTGCAAATGGGGACACTCTGTGCAACTCTGTGGCCTAGCTCAAATAGGTCGTTTCTAGACTTAGCCTTGCACGGGCGCAACCTAAGCCCGTGCGGCATCACGCCTTAGCGAGGACGATCGCTCCTGCGGGAGCGGGGCGTGACAGATTAGTATCAGAGCACGGCTTTACGTCCTTGGACTTCATTTCGATTCTCTCAATTTTGAAATCTCGTTTTGAAACAAAAGAAGTGTACGCTCTCTCTCGTGGTGCCTTGGGATGTTCCATACAATAAGTCTAATACTTTCAAAAGCTCGTACAAGTACTCGGTTGAACGGATCGATAGGCGAAGGCCTTTATGCCAAACCACGACGGACTTATGTCGAGAGAAAAATAAAATGCTAGAAGTTAGCAAACACAAAGCGTGCTTGAATAACCTTACATTGACAATAGCGAACGAGTACGCGAGACCGAAGTATAGTTCGAACGGATAGTTATGCACGCATGCCTTTGGCTAAGTTGTGCCGAGTATCGCGCACCTAAACCTTCTGGTGCGAACGAGTTTGCGAGCGAGACCGACTATCGCTCGGACGGGAATAAATGAGACTTAGAACGTATGTTGATAGAGACGTTACTTGACCAAACGCTAAAGCGAGAACGAGAGACGGTTCTTAGACTTTGAGGAATGGGCGAACGCGTGATTGAACACCTCGACTGGGAATCGAATAATCTTTTGAGGATTTGTAGAATGACTTGACTCCGAGTGGTGTATGTGATAGGTTCGAAGAAGAATAAGAGCGAGTGTCGTTGACTAGTCGAGTGGCTCAAACCCTGAGTGATGTATGGACGTTATAGAAATTGTTCGAGCGAGACTAAAGGATTTGCGGATAGAACGAGTATGTCAGCAAGCGATGATATCGCGCAAAGCCTTAGAACGAGTAACGCTTAGTTGGTTTTGATTTCGATAGTCTCAAACGAGATATCGTTCGAACGAATTAAGAATGCGTAGTGTGAATTACGAAACGATTGAATAGAGAGTCGGAACGATAAAACGAATGGAGGTCTTGGTCGAGGAAACATAGAAGATCGTGCATACGATTTTGAATTTAGTCGAAGGGATAGAAACTTGAGTTGAGGTGAAATACCCAGAGACGAGATCGAAGATAGCACGATCGGAAGATAGCGTGCATGGAAAACGTTGGTTTGGAGATACGAGAATGACTAAGGATTTAGAATGGATGTTGCTCAATGAAGAGTTAGCACGCGACAATGTGAATTAAGGAAATTAAGTTGCACGACTTGGAATTTGTTACAAAAGGAAGATCATCAGGTTATGTACATCATCGATGGTATTGAGGCGTATCAAAGATCGATGTACGATAACTCGAAGGTACTCTGATTCGATGAATGATGATCGTGTTAGAAGTTATTGTTTTGAAGGATGCTATGTTGGAAATGAATGTTTGGAATGAGGAAGGAAAGTGACTTGATTGTTCGGTGATAACCACAGCGACAACGATCTTATCTTGCGCGAGCGCAATCCAGCCTCGCACATGCGTCACGTCAGATTTGGGACGATCGTTCCGCGTGAGCGTTGGCATGGTGATTCATGTCCAGTGGGAATGATCGAACTCAAAATACCTTGACATGGCAATTTTGATTGCCACGACTTGTGGTTTGAAGCGAAGGCGAATTGAGGATTGATCGAACGTATAATAGACGACGAAATAAAGTCGAGGATTGAGTAGGCCCAATCCGCGTATCGAAAATGAGTAAGTCTAGACGCAACGCAAGAGTTACGTCCCGATGAGAACGATTATTCTGCGGGAATGTTGACATGGTGATTCATGTCCGTCGTGGATAATCAGACTTGCGTGAGATCGGGGCGCGATATATTGCAAGGCTAGACGACCTTGTGATCGACTACGTGAATTGGATAGGTGGATTGTATCAAACATACTTGAAGAGATAGACTACGATAATTGCTAGTGCGAACGCACGATATTAACATGTCAAGGATTTGATTGAGGATAACCTATCGTAGGATGACTTTCCTAAACGAGCTCGGACTTGGAGCGGAGAATGTGTTGATGCGAATAGGGTGAACGTTACTCGATGTTTAGAAATTTGAGTGAAACGGACTTGGGTAGAGAATACTCCCATACAAACGAATAAATGGTTTGACCATAGGATTTGGGGCGAGCGTCGTGCAACGACCTTGCACGATGAGCCACGGACTTGACTTGTAACTATGAACCTGTGAGATGACCTAGCGGATAGGTGGACGACCCTATACCGAGTGATTGAACTTATGCAATTGACCTTACAGTATCGTCTGGACGGACGATAGACTTGGGCAGCAAGACTTAGAGTAGGACGGGGAACAGGGAGTGTGCGTGAACGACGACGAGATTGGCCCCAAACAAAGCGAATGATAGGAATGGATGATGCGCAAGTAAAGTTGGGATAACGAATTGAATCATTGATAGGAAGACGTACTCGATGATAATGAAATACTTGGTTTTGAATTGAATGGAAGGTACTTAAGACTTGGTCGACTCCGCTAAGAAGAAGAAATCGTATTGATTTCGTAGACAAGAACGCTTGAGAAACGAATCGGATCATATCGAGGATCAAGATAAACGATAGTGAGATGCACGCAAGTTCGGTTTTAAATCAAAGTTAGTAAAACAATCGGCAAATCAAAACTATCACGAGTAGCTTGTCCGACTTCGTTAATCGCTAAGCCTGGTTGAAATGTACGTATTCGGAGGACGCCCTGAATATGTGCACAGTCCCCACGCAGCGATATGATGAACTCAAATGCAACTGCAAGTGGGTGTTGAGATGCGCATGAACGACAATTGAATAAATACCATCAAGTCTAAAATGAATGGACAGTCATTCCATAAAATTCACCAAACGCATGCAACATAAAACTTGGAAGGATAATCGAGCATAATTCGATGCCATCGAACGATGGAGCCGTTCGATAGACTTGTCTAAGAAACACGACGACACGAGTTAAAAGAATGGTAGGATGACCTGCACTCAGGAAGTCTCGAGGACGACTTGTTTTGAGTGGTGTATTATGTAATGACCCGCTCCGCCCTAGCGGAACGCCGATTCAAACGGCAAGTGCAACGACTCGAACGAGCCGTCGACCCGAAGAGTTGGCATCGACCTAATGAAGAATCGATGCAAGGCTTACATTGGCCCGTCAAGAGAAATCTAGACTTAGACTTTCAAAGGCGTGATCGGAGTATCGCTCGGCCGATGCGAACATCGCTAAGGTGGGTGGCTCCGATGAACCCGTCTTTGCTTAGCCTAGACACATAACAATACGGACACTATTGCTAGAATTGCTAAGCGTTAACACCGCGCATGCTAATAAATGAATGACTCAACGCACCTAACTAAGGGAATCATCCCATCTTGTATGCTTGTATAGAATATGAAAAAGAACTTAGAAAATGTGAACTCTCGCACCGCGCTCCACGCTCATGCTAAGGCATAAGCTTACGTGCAAGTCTCTTATGCGTTCAACAATGAAACAATGAATGGTTTACAACAATAAAACGGAAGACTATCAACATAGTCGTTCCGAGTAGAGTATAGCAACATTGAAAGACTATAGGACCGATGGGTCGCCAAGGCGACTCTCGTACGAGGAGTTGCAAAAATGTATGAATGAATGAATGAATGAACAAATAAGTGAATGAATGAATCGACGAATGAATAAATAAATATGTGAATGAGTAAATGAACGAACGAACAAGTGACAGAAAGAAAAGAAAGAATGAATAAAAGATAAGAAAGAAAGGAATGGTTAGCGACAGGTATGACGGGCACGTGCAACGGGGCTCGCTACCCGCGCTGCACGGACGCCAACCTGGTCGATAACGCATTGTGGCTAAGGATTAGCCTACGGCTCGGGGACAGCCGTTAAGTTAAAATGACAAATAATATGAAATGGTCGTGGACAAACCCCTCGTATACGGGAGCTGGGAGATATAAGGGATTTCCGCGGCATGATCAAAGGGAGGATCGTGGCCGGCCTAGGCGGAAATCAAAGGGGGCTTACGGGCTGCCTGTGTGGGGCTTGGCCACCCGGGGGACGTAAGTGCAGGAGTATTTCAAGACGCTATCAACGTGTACCAGCTGCACGCTCTGAATAGTTGAGAAATACCATGGCAGGAAAGGGTCCAAAATGGCTTGTGGTGCCAGCGACCGGTGCATATAGATTAAGTGGGCTTTGCTGGTGGCAATCCACGTGCAAGTCCTTGCATTAAAATCAAAGTAGTCTAAGTTAACTAAACAAAGCGCCCTCTGAACAGGCTTGAAAACGTAACACACCAAATGATAAAGAGTATTTCGTGCAAAGGAGTTAGAAAACACGCCTACGACGCGCTAGGCCTAAGGCAGGGACACGCCCTTGACATTGAATGCTTACGTAAATCATGATAAGTTATTACAAATGAATTGTTGACTAACTTGGTTTACTTTGGACAGGGAAGGCCGGACGGTAAGTATGGGTAATTCGTGTATGTAATTCCATGCGACAATTGTATTCGGCAACACGAGATAGGCTATAAAATATGCCATGTAAAAGATCCTAAGGCAAGATTAGAAAGACAATGAATGATAGACGGTGCACAAAAGTAAATAGAACGTGTTTGGTAATGATAGCATTGTGGGTGAGCTAGCCTCCCCACCAGTGCATAACAATGTACTGATAACCCCACAGTCTGCTTGCATGATGCAGGTATCGCCGGCGGGTGCGAAGCTTCCATCGAACGTGTTAAGTCACAGAGCCAACTCTGGGGTCTTGGAACGTTGCAAGAAGCTGAAGCACCCTATACAGGACATAATGTATCGGAACATCGCCATGAATCATTCTATCTTGTAAGCCACTTGGCACGCCTTTTATGTTTCAGAGAGGGAGAGCGTGAGCGATTTGTAATATCGGCCTAGCGCCGCTTATAAACTTCTTGAAAATCAATAAAGAGTTTGAATTTGCTTAAACTTGTGTTCATTTACTTTCCGCTGCAAATGGGGACACTCTGTGCGACTCTGTGGCCTAGCTCAAATAGGCCGTTTCTAGACTTAGCCTTGCACGGGCGCAACCTAAGTCCGTGCGGCATCACGCCTTAGCGAGGACGATCGCTCCTGCGGGAGCGGGGCGTGACAACTTTGAAGGATAACATTTGGCAACTATATTTCGATGGAGTATCGCGGGTTGGACCTAAAGGCAATATCGTCTCCGGAGTAGGCATTGTCCTAGTTTCTTCTGACAAAATGGTCATATACCGTGCTTATTCTCTTAATGAGCCATGCTCCAACAATGTGGCAGAATATAACACTCTGCTAATTGGTCTCCACGTAGCAAAACAATTGGATATCGAGTTCCTGGAAGCTTATGGAGATTCTCAACTGATTGTTAATCAGGTTAGAGGGACATATGAAGTTAGGAATCCTGACCTCATCCCTTATCATCAAGTGGTAATCGAATTGGTCCTTTCATTCAAAGGATTCTTCATTGAGTTCGTACCACGTTCTCAAAATTTGGAAGCTGATGCTCTTGCTAGCTTAACCGCAGACTTAGTTGTTCCAATTAGAAGACAAAACACCATAACTTTGTTGGATCGAGACTTATTCTGTGTCAAGAATAATTTGCATATCGAGCATAGTTATACTACAGAATCAAGTTCTCAACAAAGAGATTGGAGAAGTCCATTCATTGATTATGCGGTTCATGGGATTTTACCGGAAGATCCAAAAGAAGCTGCATCAATCAAGAGACGATCATTTCGATTCTACTATGATTCTTCCTTACATATGTTATATCGTCGGTCATATGACGGACTTTTGCTACGTTGTCTCTCTGAAAATGAAGCTAAGCAAACGCTTCATGAATCTCATGATGGTGTATGCGGTGCCCATCAACCGGGTCCGAAATTACAGGACCGCATTCGAAGAATGGGATATTATTGGCCTTCTATGCTAGCGGATGCTGTGGATTATACCAGACGGTGTAAAGCGTGTCAGATTCATGCTGATTTTATTCACCAACCATCTGAATTCTTACATCCTAGAGCAGCTTCTTGGCCTTTCGAACCTTAGGGCATGGATATTATTGTCCGATTAACCCTCCTTCTGTCAAGGGACATCGGTTTATACTGGCTATAACCGATTACTTTTCTAAATGGGCGGAAGCAGTTCCCCTTGTTGAAGTAAAAACATCTAATGTGGTTAGCTTCATTAAACACCATGTTATTTATCATTTTGGGATTCTCCGAAGGATAATCCATGACAATGGACCACAATTTGCCAGTCAGGCATTTTATCGATTTTGTGACAAGAATCGGATCCAAAATCTGGCTTCTACGGCATATAATCCAGCTGCTAATGGTTTGGCCGAAGCTTTCAATAAGACAATCATTAAACTTCTCAAAAAGTTTGTCTCTTCTAATAAACGTGATTGTAATGAGAAACTTGGAGAATATTTATGGGCTTATCGAACAACAGTCCGAACTCCTACTGGTTTTACACCATTTTCACTGTTTTATGGATGTGAGGCTGTACTTTTGCTGGAAATCCAGATTCCATCTCTTAGAATATCTAATGATCGGTTGAGACTTCAAGAACTTGAAGGATTGAACAAAAAGTGTCTTCAAGTGCAACAACACATTGAGCTTTATCAAGCCCGCATATCTCGAACTTTCAATCGTAAAGTTAAAAAGAGGGTATTTAAAGTCGGTGAGCTAGTTCTAGCTGTTCAAAGACCGATGGTGATGACTCATAAGAGCAAAGGGAAATTCCAAGCAAAATAGGAAAGTCCTTATGTAGTCGAGACAGTCTTCTCCAATGGTGCCTATAGGTTGTCTAAACCTAATGGAGATTTGCTTATGATGCCGATCAATAGCAAATTCTTGAAGAAATATTATATTTGAATTTCTTCTTTATTCCCTAGCTACCAATGTTTGGTTAAGCTGATTTCTTGCTCCTAAAAGAGAATTTTTGATCTTCTGTCTTACCAGTTAATTAAAAAGGGAGATTTATTATTTATTATGTTCTTATGACCTCTGAATAAATATTGAATCTACTTCTTTTCCTATCTATCATGTCCATTTGGCCTCTGAATAGATATTAATCTATTTTTCTTTGAGTTGTTACGATCTGTCACGTTCATATTACCTCTGATAGTATCGTATACTCTAAACAGAAAATGAGATTCATTATCTGTCATGTCCACATTACCTCTTAATAGATATAATTTATTGAGTTTATAAAACTTATCATGTCCATATTACCTCTGATGAGTATTATTCTATCTCATACCTATTATTTAATTTCAAAATAAATAATAGGGTCCCAAACCAAATATTTTATTCATTTCTTGTAAAATATTACAGAATGAAAAAGATTGAAGATCACAAAAAAATTCTTTATTCGCCTAAGGCGGAGCAGAGACATCTTCAAGAAGTTTTTGTAGCTCCGCTAGACGTTTTTCACGAGAGCTCAATACATTATTAGTAGCTACGGAGCGTCGAGCTTCGGGAGTACAGATGTGAGAAAGTCCAACAAAAGTGACTATCATCTTGTCCTTGGCTTCGTCAAGGGTTTTGATGGTAGCCTCAGCTCCGAAGACTTGTTCCTCCAAAATTGAGCTCTGAGTTAGCTGCTGGTCCCGAGCTGTGATCATCTGCTCCCTCTCCGCCTTTAAGCGAGCCAGTTCAGCCTCGACTTCGCGAATTCTATCATTCTGTTGATGCATTCTTATATTCGAAGCTTCATAGGCTTCTCTCTGAATCTCCAGTTGGGGCTTCGCTTCAGTCAAAAAAGCCTTTTCTTTGTCCACCTTGATGCTGTAATCATGGAGGGCTTTATTGAAAGTCGTCTCCCAAGCGAGGTACTCAGCTGATAAAGCGTCATACTCCTCTTGGATGAGATTTTCAGTGGTTTCACTAGACAGCTTTAAATATTCTTTGATCGGCTGTTCAAGTCCCTCCACGACTTTTTCCAATGCCGCTGCTCTCGCTGCATCATTAAACATGGCGACATTTCTGATAGTAAGAGCAATCGCCGCCTTCAGACTTTCATAACTGAGGGCCTTATTCAGGACCATTTTGATTAGAGCTGCCAGAGTCTTGTAAAAAGTATCAATATAAATCTCAACTAAGAGATTCATTTCTGTATTTGAGCTTGGCGTTGCGGCGATGTCTACCAGATATCTTCTCTGAAGACTAGGCGCAGATGTTGTTGCCTTGATAGTAGGCTGAGACGAAGCCATTGTTGTCGTTGCTACTATGGCCAACTGATCCCCAGGAGCTTCAGGGACAGTATCTTCATCATTTGTTACTCCAGCCGGTTCTGGAGTTGAAACTACGTGAGTTTCGGTGGCGGTAATTGGTGCGGGTGGAATGGCAGTTATTGCGGCTGACTCTGGTTCGGGCATTGTCTCTTCAAGAACTTGTACTGAATCAGTAGCAATAGCAGAGGATGCTATTACAACTTCCCCAGCTTCAGTTGATGATTTGACTATGTCTTCATCACCTTCTTCGGCTAGTGGCTCTGCAGGATCTTCAAGTATCTCAGTTGTAGCGAGTCCTTCTACAACTGATTCTTCATTGAAGTCTAATTCTTCCTCAGCAGCCACTTCATCATCTACAGTAGGTCCTACTGTAGTTTGTTCTTTATCTCCGCCCTCAACAGGAAGAGACAATTCTAGCTGAGCCTGCACCTCTGACTCTTGCTATACCTCCATAGATTGAGGGCATTCTTCTTGAACATCTTCTTCTGAAGAAGAAGACTCCTCTTTCTCAGATTCTGCGTTTTCTTCATAATTGTCTTCTTGAGGAGGAGGAGGAATCACAAGCTTTGATGTGATGATAACACCTACAAAAAAATTTTAACAAAATAAGTTAATATACAAAATTTCATAATTTTGTATAGATTTTGTATAATTTATATTTACCAGGAGTAGGTGTAGGACGTGCCAAGTATGCGTCATAGTCCCCATCCCAGTCATCATAGTCAAAATTAATAGCTGGTTCATCAGATGGGATGGGCTCTCGATCAACAGTATGTACTGGAGCGACATCCTCAACAACTTGTGCCTTTTGTGGCAAAGTCAAATGAAGTACTGAGCTGAGACGTCCCGAAGATAGGACCATCACCGCTTCCATTGACGCTACTGGTTGGGAGTCTGAGGACCCTTCTCCAGGATAAGCAGCATAAGATGCAACATGTTGCGGCTCCTCGACTGGAATATCAATCTCAGGGGTAACGGCTCTTGGTCTAGAAGGCCCTTTGGTGGTAACCTTCTTCTTCTTTTCTGGGGTCTTCTCTAGGAGAGTAGTAGCTGCACCTTGTTTTCGTTTTCGGGTCTTGCCAATAATGATAGGTTCCGCAGCTTTTTCCCTCAATCCCAATAGGATTACTTCCAGATATACATCTGGAACAGCAGCTTCGTCGGGTACGTCTGATGGTACCCTGACTAGCTCTTCAAGATTCCCCTTCTTAGGCCATCTTAGACTAAATCTCAGGTTGTAGCCATGGGCAAAGGAGCGGATAGAAGCATAAAAGCGAGCATACGTATGAAGTATACGTAGCTCGGTGGTGCTTGTAGCAGTCGATATTCGAAATTTGGCACCGGTACAGGCAGTGCTAAAATATCTCCAGCCTCTTGCACCATCAATCAGCTTTCCATAATGACGAAAACTGGTGGAAGGATTGCCAACATGAAGTTGATCATATACGAACTGGCGGGCGAACCGGCTTGGTAGATACGGTTCAAATGCGCAGCTGTCTTCATTTCTGTACATCAGATGGGAGGGTCTGATGCACTGTAGCCATCTAAAAACAGGCGCTGACAATAAAGTTCTTCCTTCAACTTCATCTTCAAATTGTACGCCGAAGCAGTCGGCTGGAACTGATGGCCGGTGTAACACCCAGTTTTCTAAAAAGAGGGTAATTTTGAAATTTTGTAATTATAATTATTATTTAATGGTATTTATTTCATATTATGATTTTTAGTGATTTTTAATTATTTTTAAACTATTTAAATTCATGACTTGTAAATTCTAGTGTTTTACTAGTGAACAGTAGAGACTGCCTACCCTAGGGCCTAGCCATGTGATTAGGGTATTTTTTGACATATTTTAGGATCATTTGGATTGATTATAATTTATTTGAATTTATGGAAAAATTTTAGAATTTATTTGGAATTGTTTGAATGAGGGTTGACTAGGTTGACTTTGACTAGCTTTAACCTTGTGACCTAATCCTAGTTGAGGTGGACTTGACTAGTTATGAGACCCTAGGTTAAGTTAGGTCAACCATACTCTAGTTAGTGAAAACAATTAAGAATATTGAGTTTTGAATAGAAAGATTTGACCACAAGTCATGACTTGTGATTTTTAAGTCATTTGTTTTATGACTAAGCCCAAAGCCCACTAGCCAAGTGCCCAACCCTAAGCCCTAGACTAAGTGGCCAGCCACCATATCATCATTGGGAACAACACCCTATAAATACTCTCCTAGTTTTTAGGGTTGCCTCTTTTAGGAAAGCTCAAGTTTGAGGAAAGGTTTGTTTCTATTTCTTTTAATCCCTACAAATCCATTCTTCCTTTTTCATTCAAATCTTCTCCATTAGGTTCTAATACACCCACTCTTGCTGCTATTGAAGTTTCATTTCAGTTTGTGGTGGTTTGATTTCATTGGGACATCAAGGAGAAGAGTTATTGAAAGGGGGTTTTTATTGAAGGTTCAAGTATAGGTAAGTTCCTCATCCCTCCATGTATTTTCGATTTGTTTTCATATTCAGGAAGCCCTAGGAGTCCCCTAAGTGGTTGCATTGGTTTAGTGTCGAGTCCCATAGGGTTCGTGTCCGTTCTGGATACGTACCAGGACCTGTCCAGTACTGTTTGTCGAAATGCCTGAAAAAACTTTTCGACCTAATTATTAGGATGTTTTTGAATAGGAAATTTGTTTTTGATATTGCTTGTGCATTCCTGTTCTTCTGAAGGGATTTTCGTGTCGGCTTGTGTCGATTTCGACGTGTGGACACGCGCTGTGCGTGCGCGCGCGCTCGGAATTGGATCCCCTGCTGATCGGGGGTCACAGTTGCCAGGACACGCCACATCATCACTTGACACTTGACACATGGGACGTCTTCGTGACTGACACGACGTGTGTCGAGTCTCAGACCCCCACGTGTCGTGTCGGACACGCACGAGCACGTGCATTGTTTTTGTACTGAGCTAGGTTCAGTTATTTTAGTGCACTGATACGCAGTTGTATCTAGGACACGTGGACACTTTGACTCAGTGCAGACCCCTAGACATGAGGACCTATCCTAGGTGAACCTATGTTGGTGACCACGAGACACGAAGTGTCCTGTGTCGTGTGCACGACACGAGTGCACGTGAGCACGAGGCAGTGCACTGGACAGTGCACTGTTGTGTCTGATATTGGGGTTTCTTCGTATTGGACACGTTTGTGTCGTATGGTGGACACGAATTGGATCCTAGGACACGTACACGATGTGTACTAATGTTACCAACCATTAGTACCCAATCTATTATTTACAGAAAAGGAACTTTGGCACAACCAAACTATAGTTTCGCGGTTCACATATAATTTTTTTTAGGATACTAGAAACCAGTGCCACATGACATGTTAAATGGCACCAACAAACTACTCCAAAGTAATAAGAGGAACTAGCACCAACCATAAGGAACTTCTCATGTATTCTACCATCTACCAAAATATTTTGTAAATTTGTCACTCTTAGCTACCTTAAAACCCAAAACATTTCTCTTTTACATGTAGACCTTGACCAACTATTGCCAATGCAGCACATAGATAAATCAAAGTTTTAAGCATCGGCACACACTAATACTCGTACGAAGATTACGAAGCCGGGCATTTTTGAACCTTAAGATGGATAGGGAAATAAGACAAAGGTTCGAAAACTCTGTTTTGGAATCGATGTTAGAGCCTTACGAAGTTTCATCCAAATCTAACTGTTAGTGCCCTAAAACTAATAAAACACAATATCAATTTAAATTGAGAAGGATGGCTGATAGATATAACCTTGGAATTTTTGGCACGACAAACCAGATTTACTCTACAGACTAATCGACCAAAGAGTCATTTAAACAAACACGTAATGAATCTAACTGAAAGGTCCTTCTCATGTACTTATAGTGCACATCGAAAACAAATTTTTTTTCTTTCATACTTTAGGAAACCCCGCTAGATTCATTGGATAAAGAATGCAGACATATATTTAATTTCTTGAAACGAAGTGGAGCAAACTACCTCCTCCGATGAGAGGATGAGGATAACATGTTTCGCCATAGGAACTTGGTCTCCTCTGCCGATAAGAGGTCTGGAGAGATGGAGAGGGGTGATTTCAGGGTTATATAGACATACTTGTAGTCGAGATTGGTTGTTATGCATCCGTCGACCTTCCTCTTCTTCTTCAGAAGCTATTGTCGCAAAAGAGATCCATGGAGGCATCGACGAGGGAGGTGACCTCGGAGGGGCCAAGGGTCCTGGGGAAGGATTTGATGAAGTGGTGGGGGCGCTCGACGTCGGCTCGATATCCTTCGTATCCTCCGCCCGCTCCATCTCTAGTGGTCATCGAGGAAGAAAAATTAGGGTTAGGGTTTAGGGATCCGAGGGGAGAGGAGGAAAGAAGGCGCGTGAGGAAAAGATGAGAGGAAGGGAGAGAGAGATGAGGGGGAAAGCTCGGGAGAGAGTTGTTAGGGTTTTGATGGGAATGAAACTTTTTTAGGGGAGGGGTTTTTGATGGGAACGAAAAAATGAGAGGGGGATTGAAAAAAAAAAAAGCGGGTCCTGAAACTTTTGGGAATGAATTTTTGAAACATCTATAAATGGCATTCATAAAATGCTATAGAACTTAATATGTAATTTTTGTTATGCATTTATAATAGCAATCCAGAAAAACATGCTATTACTAATAGTATTCAATAGCATTCAGACTCGAACGCTATCAAAAATCTGCTATAGTAAGTCATATTTGTTGTAGTGAGTTCATTAGTTTAATTTGATTTTGATTGTTAAATCTCAAATTTCCCTATTTTTTCCTGAAACCTGTGTATCAGCCTAATTCACTGTTTTCCCAGATTTTGAAATCTGAGTTTTAGCATCATTTTTAACCCATTAATCACTGCTAATTGCATGTAATTTAACCCCTAACATGTATTCCTATGTATTATCTAAGTGTGTGAGGAATTTGGTGGTTGTGTGACTCTAAAACTGAGATTTAAAGTGATGGACTGATTTCTGGGTTTTAATGTTTTGAACTGCTAGTTATCACTATTGTGACACTGAACACAGGTTTAGATTTTGTAAACTAAATTCCTGTAACATGCCACCTTGTTTGACACACACACACTCTACAACAGGAACCATTGACACACTAACACTGTAAACTGAAAACTGTTTTTGGTGCACTGTTTTGCTATAGCACACACACACACTATTCTCACCAAAAATCTGAGAACAGGTTTTCCCTATACTCCTGTTGAACCTAGTAGATAATTCACACTTTGAACTGTTAAGAATTGCCATGATATTCCTGATGACACTGAGCTTTACCAGGTTTTCAAAAACCTGAGAATTCTGGACACTTGACACAAGTGCACATATACATTGATTCTTTTTCTGTTATACACCATGCCATTTGCACCCCCAGTTCCAGTCCTTACAGTCTCTTTTGCTGTCCTAAACATACCCACAAAAACATCCCCCTACCAGTCCCAAAACATTCCTATAACCTATCACACTAATCACCCTTGCACTCACACACATTGTCACACATGGACTGATTTACCTGAAAACTGAGAATGCATGTAGTGTTTGAAAACTGAGTTTTAATGAGATGTTGGGATGATTCCAATGTGTCAGCTGGTTTTGAAATCTCAACTGAAATATAGGAATTGATACCTTGGCTGAAAACTGGTTTCTTGAAGTATTTGATGTTCAATGTGTTAACTGAGTTGGTGTTTTCAATGACTTGAACCCTATTTCTTGCACTGCCTATTAAGTTCAGCCTTCATGAGTTCCTGTCTTGTGTTCTATACATTTGTGCCCACTTGTGTATCTAACACACACATGTAGACACCCCATCACACACCCTATCCTATTAAACCCCTATCACACACATACACCATGTTAACACACACATATCAACACAGTGACACCATTTTCACAACACTCACACCCTCACATGGTACACCTACACATGTACCCACTCATGTTCACCCACACACACACATGTACACAAACACACATGCTATTTGCCTATCACCCTATGTATATATATATATATATATATATATATATATATATATATATATATATATATATATATATATATATATATATATGTATATATATAGGTACACCTATATGTGATATGTATGTGAACTATACTAAACTAGATTAATATTGTAATGTGTAAATATATGTTCTAGCCTATAGCCTATGGCTCATTGCCTGTGTATGTGGCTTGAATGCTAGTGTAAGTGAGTAGTTGGCTAATATAGCTTAGGTAGTGTGTGTGCTTACTAGCATAGGCTAGTTTAGCCTTGTTTAGACTAATTTAGACTTGTTTAGACCTATTTTGACTTATTTAGACTAGACTGACCTAGTTTGACTTCCAGAGTTGACCAAGAGTTGACTTTGGCCTAGATTGACCTAGTTTCATGTAGAATGCATAGTAGAGCTTTATTTTATCATTTTAGACTTGTTGTGACTTGTACTGTTCTATAGAAGACAGACACTCCTCCTCGGACAGTATATTCTCTTCAGACACTCAGGCTATCAGGCGAGTACATTCTCTGACCGTTTCATACTTGTATGGATTTACATTCTTGCTCTAGATTACTGTACTTGATGCTGACACGACTGTTATCACGGATTGGTACTATATGGATCTTCTTTTGAGATGTTATTTCCTCGTATTCACTAAATACATATTGTGATGTGCGTTTCACTTCCATATTGTATTTATTGAATACCCATATCCTTGTATACTCATTGTGCATATTGTACTCTCATTATCACATGAGCCCCAGGGATAGACCATTGTACACTATTGTATAACATTGTACATCCATTGTATAACATTGTACACTATTGTATAAGATAACGTAACTGGAGTAGATCCTTGTGTATTTATTGGGGAGGAGGAATAGAATTGGTTATGTACTCAAATTCTATTGTACAACATTGTATAACTATTGTATATGTCTATTGTACATCCACGTACAATGGAGTTACCATTGCATTTTCCTAGCCCGTTTACATAACCAGATTGTACTCTAAAATCACATGTTCCTTACAGTTCTTACTTATCATATTAGATATTTTCTGTTATCAAATCTCTACTGTTTTTCTATATCTTCTTCTTTCAGCGTTTCATGTACTTTACTCTATTGCATGCTTTATATTTCCTAACTCGATATGAACTGCGTGAGATGTTTTGTGCTCGCTCCCGTCCTGACTGGACCTGTTGAAAATATTACAGAGGATGAGGAGGAGGCCTGCATAGACACCTACTATGGGGCAGCTGTGGATGCCATGTGTGACCCAGATTTCCAGCCTGATCCACTAGTTTAGAGACTGAGGCTCCCTAGTCTAGGTTTTTCTATTTTCTGTCATTTGAGATCTAGATTGTATATATTCTTTCATTTCAGTACTAGAGTCTTGTATTGAGCTGGATGTTCTGATTTGTTATGTCAGTAGACACTTAGACTCTCTGGTTGTGTTTATGTGGTTTTCTTTCATTCCAGTATTTATCTATCTATCATCCTATCTTTTCATTCTGCTTTAGATGTGATTGAGACTGTATATTGCTATGTCACCTCCATTCGGAGTGTATATACTGTACAGGTACCTTTATATTGTTAGATGATTGACCTAGGACAGCGTTCTACCGCCGACACTGCGGCGTAGGCTGGGCATTGTTACGTTCTCGTACCCTCACAGTGGGTACGGGTCGTGACACGTTTTTAGTGGTGGCCCATACAGGTCGAGTTTATGTAGTGGTATTCGAACTAGAGTATCACTACAGCCTGCAATAGGATTAGGATATTTTGAAGGTACTCAATCACACTAGGAAAAACTCATATCAAATTCATACCATCTCAGTTCTTGCTGATATTGTTCTCCTTGAATATAACTGTCCTCCTTTGCTATTTCGACTCATTCTCAGCAATTGTTTGTTTGATCTGTCTTCAGGATTGTGAAGACGCGATTACAGGGTGCCATTCATGGAGATACTGTAGAGGGGACTGCTACCTCTTAGCCAGTTCAGCAGGGTCGGGAGGCTACAGCTCCTGCCACCTCTACTCATATTGGGACTTCAGCAGCAGCAGTAGCTGAGGGTATGCCTTCACCAGTTCGGAGGCAGGACCCAGTCATTCCAGAGGATCCTTTCCAGCCGCCACCGCCTCCAGGACATGTGGACGCAGCTCAGATGTTCGCGTATTTCCAGCAGTTCATGGACCGACAGTAGGCTCGGCAGGACAGAGGCATGGAGTTGGCCGTCACGACAGCCGCAGCTCGACCAGTGATTCAGCAGCCGAAGACACCGGGGATCGAGCAGTTTCAGAAGATGAGCCACAGAGACTTTTTGGGGACAGAGGGGATCCTGTATGCCGACGAGTGGATCGAGCATATGGAGGAGATCTTCCGCTTGGCCAGGATTCCAGCAGACCTTCAGATCGAGGCAGCAGCTAGCCGGATGCGAGATCTTGTTCGTACCTGGTATCAGTCGGACCCCATGGTGGGGGTACCAGGGCAGACTTGGGAGCAGTTCAGGGGCTTCTTCAAGAAGAAGTTCTTCCCAGATTTAGCAGTCAGAGCCTTGGAGACGCAGTTTGAGAGCTTGGTCCAGGGGAGCCTCTCAGTAGAGGAGTATGCGGGAGAGTTTGGCCGTCTTGGCAGGTTTGTTGAGGGGTTGAGCGAGACGGCGAAGGCCCAGAGGTTCCGGAAGGGTCTGGTCAAGGAGGTCAAGTCCCTGACCAAGGGGAACAGAGATGCTACTTTTGAGGAGATTTTGACGGGAGCCTTTTTGGCGGAGGATGATCTTGAGCTTAGGCTCAAGAGGGGGCGAGACCCAGTTGGAGGCAGCAGCAGCGGAGGACCGGCCAAGAGGCCGCACGTTCAGCATGAGTTTCAGCAGCAATATCAGCAGCCGATGGCCCATTTCCAGCAGCAGCAGCAGAGGCCTGTTCAGTATCAGGGACAGAGACAGGTGCAGTATCAGCAGGCACCCAGGCAGCAGCAGAATACTGTGTGCAACTTCTGCAAGAAGCAAGGCCATGGGTGGGACGACTGTAGGAAGAGGCTGGGCATGTGTTTGCTTTGCGGATCAGTGGAGCATCAGTGTAGAGAGTGTACCAAGAATCCGACACCTTTGGCTCAGATAATACCAGGAGCTAGAGCTCCGGCAGGGCAGCAGAGGGGACCACCATTGCAGACTCAGCAGCAAAGGTTTATTCAGCATCAGCAGTAGGCCATAGGAGGCCAGCCAGGGCGAGCTTTCGCCATGACAGCCGAGGATGCTCAGGCCGTTGGAGATCTAGTTGCAGGTTCCGTTCTTTTGATTCAATTCTGAAATTCCCATCTTTAAATTCAGTTTCATCTATTCCTATTTGTTTCTTCGTTGTTGATAAGTTTGATCTGGTGTTTCAGTATGATTTAATTTTCTTCTGAGATAAGTCGTATGGGCTAGGTCGCCTCGATTATGAGATTTTAGAATCCTCTAGGGTCATGCTAGAAGGCATAGTGAGGACATATAGTCGGACTATGGACGTATTTCTCGGGTGTGGGAATTTAAGGTTTTCGCTGCCAAGCGCGCGGCAATGCGAAAATTTTAAATACCACAATTCTAGAGGTATGTACCATAGTTGAGGACTCTGTGATTATCGTAGCCTTGCTCACTGACATGACAGAGATTCTGAGTATCATGGTTTTGGACAGACGCATATGATTATCTGACGGTATGTTTGAGACTCTAATTGTGGGGTGTTTGACCTAGAAGGACGACTACCATTTTAATTTCGAGGACGAAATTTTTCTAAGGTGGGTAGACTTGTAACACCCAGTTTTCTAAAAGGAGGGTAATTTTAAAATTTTGTAATTATAATTATTATTTAATGGTATTTATTTCATATTATGATTTTTAGTGATTTTTAATTATTTTTAAACTATTTAAATTCATGACTTGCGAATTCTAGTGTTTTGCTAGTGAACAGTAGAGACTGCCTACCCTAGGGCCTAGCCATGTGATTAGGGTATTTTTTGACATATTTTAGGATCATTTGGATTGATTATAATTTATTTGAATTTATGGAAAAAATTTAGAATTTATTTGGAATTGTTTGAATGAGGGTTGACTAGGTTGACTTTGACTAGCTTTGACCTTGTGACCTAACCCTAGTTGAGTTGAACTTGACTAATTATGAGACCCTAGGTTAAGTTAGGTCAACCATACTCTAGTTAGTGAAAACAATTAAGAATATTGAGTTTTGAATAGAAAGATTTGACCACAAGTCATGACTTGTGATTTTTAAGTCATTTGTTTTATGACTAAGCCCAAAGCCCATTAGCCAAGTGCCCAACCCTAAGCCCTAGACTAAGTGGCCAGCCACCATATCATCATTGGGAACAACACCCTATAAATACTCTCCTAGTTTTTAGGGTTGCCTCTTTTAGGAAAGCTCAAGTTTGAGGAAAGGTTTGTTTCTATTTCTTTTAATCCCTACAAATCCATTCCTCTTCCTTTTTCATTCAAATCTTCTCCATTAGGTTCTAATACACCCACTCTTGCTGCTATTGAAGTTTCATTTCAGTTTGTGGTGGTTTGATTTGATTGGGACATCAAGGAGAAGAGTTATTGAAAGGGGGTTTTTATTGAAGGTTCAAGTATAGGTAATTTCCTCATCCCTCCATGTATTTTCGATTTGTTTTCATATTCAGGAAGCCCTAGGAGTCCCCTAAGTGGTTGCATTGGTTTAGTGTCGAGTCCCATAGGTTTCGTGTCCGTTCTGGACACGTATCAGGACCTGTCCAGTACTGTTTGTCGAAATGCCTGAAAAAACTTTTCGACCTAATTATTAGGATGTTTTTGAATAGGAAATTTATTTTTGATATTGCTTGTGCATTCCTGTTCTTCTGAGGGGATTTTCGTGTCGGCTTGTGTCGATTTCGACGTGTGGACACGCGCTGTGCGTGCGCGCGCGCTCGAAATTGGATCCCCTGCTGATCGGGGGTCACAGTTGCCAGGACACGCCACATCATCACTTGACACTTGACACATGGGACATCCTCGTGACTGACACGACGTGTGTCGAGTCTCAGACCCCCACGTGTCGTGTCGGACACGCACGAGCACGTGCATTGTTTTTGTACTGAGCTGGGTTCAGTTATTTTAGTGCAATGATACGCAGTTGTATCTAGGACACGTGGACACTTTGACTCAGTGCAGACCCCTAGACACGAGGACCTATCCTAGGTGAACCTATGTTGGTGACCACGAGACACAAAGTGTCCTGTGTCGTGTGTACGACACGAGTGCACGTGAGCACGAGGCAGTGCACTGGACAGTGCACTGTTGTGTCTGATATTGGGGTTTCTTCGTATTGGACACATTTGTGTCGTATGGTGGACACGAATTGGATCCTAGGACACGTACACGATGTGTATTAATGTTACCAACCATTAGTTCATTAGTTTAATTTGATTTTGATTGTTAATCTCAAATTTCCCTATTTTTTCCTGAAACCTGTGTATCAGCCTAATTCACTGTTTTCCCAGATTTTGAAATCTGAGTTTTAGCATCATTTTTAACCCATTAATCACTGCTAATTGCATGTAATTTAACCCCTAACATGTATTCCTATGTATTATCTAAATGTGTGAGGAATTTGGTGGTTGTGTGACTCTAAAACTGAGATTTAAAGTGATGGACTGATTTCTCGGTTTTAATGTTTTGAACTGCTAGTTATCACTATTGTGACACTGAACACAGGTTTAGATTTTGTAAACTAAATTCCTGTAACATGCCACCTTGTTTGACACACACACACTCTACAACAGGAACCATTGACACACTAACACTGTAAACTGAAAACTGTTTTTGGTGCACTATTTTGCTATAGCACACACACACACTATTCTCACCAAAAATCTGAGAACAGGTTTTCCCCATACTCTTGTTGAACCTAGTAGATAATTCACACTTTGAACTGTTAAGAATTGCCATGATATTCCTGATGACACTGAGCTTTACCAGGTTTTCAAAAACCTGAGAATTCTGGACACTTGACACAAGTGCACATATACATTGATTCTTTTTCTTTTATACACCATGCCATTTGCACCCCCAGTTCCAGTCCTTACAGTCTCTTTTGCTGTCCTAAACATACCCACAAAAACATCCCCCTACCAGTCCCAAAACATTCCTATAACCTATCACACTAATCACCCTTGCACTCACACACATTGTCACACATGGACTGATTTACCTGAAAACTGAGAATGCATGTAGTGTTTGAAAACTGACTTTTAATGAGATGTTGGGATGATTCCAATGTGTCAGCTGGTTTTGAAATCTCAACTGAAATATAGGAATTGATACCTTGGCTGAAAACTGGTTTCTAGAAATATTTGATGTTCAATGTGTTAACTGAGTTGGTGTTTTCAATGACTTGAACCCTATTTCCTGCACTGCCTATTAAGTTCAGCCTTCATGAGTTCATGTCTTGTGTTCTATACACTTGTGCCCACTTGTGTATCTAACACACACATGTAGACACCCCATCACACACCCTATCCTATTAAACCCCTATCACACACATACACCATGTTAACACACACATATCAACACAGTGACACCATTTTCACAACACTCACACCCTCACATGGTACACCTACACATGTACCCACTCATGTTCACCCACACACACACATGTACACAAACACACATGCTATTTGCCTATCACCCTATGTATATATATATATATATATATATATATATATATATATATATATATATATATATATATATATATATATGTATATATATAGGTACACCTATATGTGATATGTATGTGAACTATACTAAACTAGATTAATATTGTAATGTGTAAATATATGTTCTAGCCTATAGCCTATGGCTCATTGCCTGTGTATGTGGCTTGAATGCTAGTGTAAGTGAGTAGTTGGCTAATATAGCTTAGGTAGTGTGTGTGCTTACTAGCATAGGCTAGTTTAGCCTTGTTTAGACTAATTTAGACTTGTTTAGACCTAGTTTGACTTATTTAGACTAGACTGACCTAGTTTGACTTCCAGAGTTGACCAAGAGTTGACTTTGGCCTAGATTGACCTAGTTTCATGTAGAATGCATAGTAGAGCTTCATTTTATCATTTTAGACTTGTTGTGACTTGTACTGTTCTATAGGAGACAGACACCCCTCCTCGGACAGTATATTCTCTTCAGACACTCAGGCTATCAGGCGAGTACATTCTCTGACCGTTTCATACTTGTATGGATTTACATTCTTGCTCTAGATTACTGTACTTGATGCTGACACGACTGTTATCACGGATTGGTACTATATGGATCTTCTTTTGAGATGTTATCTCCTCGTATTCACTAAATACATATTGTGATGTGCGTTTCACTTCCATATTGTATTTATTGAATATCCATATCCTTGTATACTCATTGTGCATATTGTACTCTCATTATCACATGAGCCCCAGGGATAGACCATTGTACACTATTGTATAACATTGTACATCCATTGTATAACATTGTACACTATTGTATAAGATAACGTAACTGGAGTAGATCCTTGTGTATTGATTGGGGAGGGGGAGTAGAATTGGTTATGTACTCAAATCCTATTGTACAACATTGTATAACTATTGTATATGTCTATTGTACACCCACGTACAATGGAGTTACCATTGCATTTTCCTAGCCCGTTTACATAACCAGATTGTACTCTAAAATCACATGTTCCTTACAGTTCTTACTTATCATATTAGATATTTCCTGTTATCAAATCTCTACTGTTTTTCTATATCTTCTTCTTTCAGCGTTTCATGTACTTTACTCTATTGCATGCTTTATATTTCCTAACTCGATATGAACTGCGTGAGATGTTTTGTGCTCGCTCCCGTCCTGACTGGACCTGTTGAAAATATTACAGAGGATGAGGAGGAGGCCTGCATAGACACCTACTATGGGGCAGCTGTGGATGCCATGTGTGACCCAGATTTCCAGCCTGATCCACTAGTTTAGAGACTGAGGCTCCCTAGTCTAGGTTTTTCTATTTTCTGTCATTTGAGATCTAGATTGTATATATTCTTTCATTTCAGTACTAGAGTCTTGTATTGAGCTGGATGTTCTGATTTGTTATGTCAGTAGACACTTAGACTCTCTGGTTGTGTTTATGTGGTTTTCTTTCATTCCATTATTTATCTATCTATCATCCTATCTTTTCATTCTTCTTTAGATGTGATTGAGATTGTATATTGCTATGTCACCTCCATTCGGAGTGTATATACTGTACAGGTACCTTTATATTGTTAGATGATTGACCTAGGACAGCGTTCTACCGCCGACACTGCGGCGTAGGCTGGGCATTGTTACGTTCTCGTACCCTCACAGTGGGTGCGGGTCGTGCCAGCCGGGTACAGAAAAAGTTCCAACCATAAGAATAATTCAATATTGCTCTGGTATCTGCCACTGTCGTGGCAGTCCATGTGGCTTTGCGGAACATTTGAAGAAAGACCTCCGTATCATCTCCAGGACCTGGTGGCAATAAATTGCAGTTGTGATGCAATAACCAGCCCATAAGGTAAGTGTAGGGCATTTCTACCCTAGGAAATACGTTCCGGTGAGGAGCATTGTTGATCAGCTCCTCACCAAAAGTCCTTAAACCTGCGTTTATGCGGCATACCATTACCGATAGCAGGTTAATTCTGGCTTTAAACACCAAACGTACCGCTGGCCATAGCACGTTTTGGTGGATTCTATCAACTGTACCGGTCCCCGGTACAACCCATCTCCTCAACCATAAAGAAAGAAAGCCTGCCAGCAAGGCTTTTTTGGAGATCTTCTGGCTGCCATATCTGAGGAAACTCAAGGCTTCGGTTCCTACAGAGAACTTCCCAGTCTTGGTGTACAAATATTTGTTCGGGAATTTGTAGCCAATCATCATATCCCGTACTTTATCAGCATGGATTGTTGAACCAGTGTTGATTGATGGAGCTTTGTTCTCCTGAAATCTTTATTTATCATCTTTGGATATCTTATCCTTGTGGTAAAAGAGATATGTTGTCCACTTGTTGATGTACGCCAAATGAGATCCACTCTCATGCATAGTAGTGCAAATCATGTAATGGCACATCAACTCTTCATATACCTCAACCAATTGAAGATTTTTCTCCCTTATCTCTGCTAGTTCCCTGTTGGAGGGAACATATTCTTCATATGGGACTTCCCCCATTGGCAGCGTTGAGATGAATTGCATCTCGTGGAGTGCGAGATCCATTTCACCTTTTGGGGTCACGAAAGTTCCTGTTGAACTGATATATATCTCCATCAGAGCCATGAAAAAATTATTGTTCGATGGTATACCATGACTAGTGGAGGCCACTGCTCCATACAGGCCGATGTCTTTTAGCTCCGTCTGGAAGTTCCTCATAACCCAAACACTAATCTGAATCCAGTTCTGTTTAAATGGAGTTAGCCACCCTGGTAGCCTGGGGTTGGCCTGAGGATATAATACTGCAGCCCTTATGAACTTATTAATGAACATTTGGGTCTGTACTGGCTGAATCAGAGCGGAATCCTCACTCGGACTGAATCCTGGCAAGAGACTAGAGAAGGGAACAACACCACCACTGGGAGCACTGGTGTAGTAGCCCATGTTATTTGCTCTCTCTCTCTCTCTCTCTCTTGAAAATGATCCTTCCTTGCCTACCATGACTGTTGGGAGTCAGGTTCCATAGCGTCTTTCGGGGATAGGTGGCATGGATACAAGGGATAATCTCTATCCATGTCAGGGAGGTACATTGCTCTATCTCCAAACTTCAACACCCAAGACTCCTTCTTAGGGTGTGTTTGTGATTTGAAGTCTATTGCATCCCCGAATAAGAAAGCTGGCTTTGCAAATTGTTGGCCATCCAGCGATGTCAACACTTCTCCATTTATCATGGACAGCAACATTCTGTCCCCTTGAGCAGCTATCAGTTGTGCTCTCTCTGCAGGATATTCCAGATTCGACTGGAAAAACTCCACGTGGGACAGGTTTTCCAAATAATTTGAACCCACCATATCAGCTGATGAGCTAAATATTTCTGCAAGTGGATGAATTTGCAAATCCACTGCCAAAAGAAAAAGAAAATTCAAGTTAGTGAAAATCTAATTTGAAATTTTTTGCAGATAATTTGGTCTGAGTTTTTACGCATAAAGATAAAAGACTCTGACTATGCAAATTTTACGCTTATTTAAGTTGATAAAAACTTTTAAAGTGTAAAAGTTCTTTGTTTTACACAAAGTCTTTTCACTTATTATTTTTACGCTGGCACATATTGATGTGAGCGTATTGAGAACTTTACGCTAGCATGTGTTGACATGAGCATATTTTAATTTTTACGCTAGCATGTGTTGACATGAGCGTATTTTAATTTTTACACTAGCACGGGTTGACATGAGCGTATTCTAATTTTTACGCTAGCACATGTTGATGTGAGCGTATTTTAAAATTTATGCTGGCACGTATAGACGTGGGCGTATTTTCTTAATTTTACGCTGACACGTATAAACGTGGGCGTATGTTCTTAATTTTACGCTGACATGTATAACGTGAGCGTATTTAATTATCTCAGTTTCTATGCTGACACGTATAACGTGGGCGTGAAGTGAAAAAAAATTTGAGTTTTCTTCTCCGACGAACTTGCGGCCGAAGTTCAGTGCTTTACCCTTCATTGCCGGAGCCACGGCGGGGTTGCTCTGTTGCGGCGTCGTTGATGATGGTACGAGAGTTTTTGCGCGATCGGTCGACGATGAACCGGCGACGGGCTTCTTGCCCTTGCTGTCGGCGGTGTTCTTCTTGGGGGCTATCGGATCGAAGCAAGAGTATGAAAGAGGAAGAAGAGTAAAGAGAGATCGGGATTACGAAAGACAAGTAAAGTTTTATCTCTATTCGAAGAGCTCTATTTATAGAGAAATTTTGAATCGGTTCAAATTTTCGAATTCTACGCTGACTGTTGGATATCCCAACTTTTACGCGGATGACCGTTGGATATCCCAAATTCTACGATGACTGTTGAAATCCCGAATTTTACGCTTCTGTTCAAAGTATTTCAAATTTTGAAAATAATTTGAAAAGTTTGAAGGGGGTCTTATTGGAGCGTAAAAAGTACTTCATGGACTAAGTCAAAGAAGTTGAGAACTTTACGCAATTCAAACTAAGTCAAACTCAGACTTTACGCAAGCTACTCTACGCGAGCTACTCTTTACGCAAGCTATTCTCTACGCGAGAGTTATCCTCCACTTTACGCCAGGGACAGGCTGTTAGACTGTATTTATTGAGCGTGATTTTTGATCTGACAGCAGGATTTTCTGACAAGAACAGTGCACAGAAACCGAGAGGATTTGATTTACACTAAACCCAAAACTTGTCGTTTAGTGTGCAGATGGGCTACTTTACGCTCAATAAACTGCTTCTTTTACGCACGATAGTTATTTCGAGCTTTTTACGCTCAAAGCTGTTGTGCGCGTAAAGTTTATTTGAGCTAATTTTATGCTCAAGGCTATTTTCAGTCACTTTACGCGAGAAGCTTATTTTGGGCTATTTTACGCCAGTTTGCTACTTTACGCATGTAGTATATTTTGGGTCATTTTTACGCCCGACCCTTCCTGGCTACATGAGAACGTGGTTTGCTTACGTGGCTTTTATGCCTCACTTATCGAGGAACGTGTGTACGTGCTCTTCCCATTTTGTTGAAGTAGTGGGACACGTGTCACCATGCGTAGAGATCAAAAACTCTATATGGGACACGTGTCAACGTGCGTAGAGGATGATTTACATCATGGCTGACAGTTACTCGCGTAGAGATCCGATTTTGTTGCTTTTTACGCACAAAAGGTCAAGTCTATAAATAGACTTATTTTCACATAGACATCATCAAGGAGAGATCAATAGAGATACAGGAAAGGAGATTCTGAGAAAAACTCATACTTTCAGAGTGATATTCCCAGAAGCATTTCTTCAACTTTTTCTCAAGAACAGGGTGAAATAAAGCAAGAAAGCATTCGACTGTGCCATCAGTGCCGTTACTCGATATCTTTTCGGTGACTTAGTTCTTCCGATTGTTCATCTTCTTCAAGCAGTTTTCTTCATCATCGTCATATGGTCTAAGGAACAAAGTGATCGCTCTCATATCAGACTTCCATAGCAATACTTTCCAGAACATTTGTATTTTTTTGTACTTTTTCTAGTTTTCTTTCAAAAGTGTCACTCCCCAATCCTGGAATACGTATTTTAATACGTAAACCGATAAATTATATTTACCTTGAATTTATACTATATTTATTATGCTGTATTTCTTCATGCATTTTCCAAAAATATTCGACAAAATATTATTTCCTAATATATTTTCTGCATTTGGGCCTACAGTTTTGGCTCATTTGGGTAACCTATTCTTGGTTCACCCATGGTTCATCATGAACCCTTTGGTTCATCATGAACCCATGGGTTCAAGATTCTATATAATAACTCATCTCCTTCTCTCTCCTCTCATTTACTTCTTCTCATTTACTTCCTCCACCAACCAAGGCAAGTACCAACTTGCTCAAGAGAAGGATCCAATATTTTGTTAATGATTCTTACAAAACTATTTGCCAAAACATGTTCTTCTCCTCAATCTATACTAGTTTAGAACTTGGAAATTTCTATTTTGAAGCTTTTATTTTTGTAGATCTAAGTTTTAATCATTTTCGGATTTTGCATGGTTTGATCTACTTTAGTTGGATTTTATGGGTTTTTGATGCTTCCATGTGGAAGAGCATTCAGTTTCACCCAAGTTGGAGCTTTGGAAATCTGGATTTGGAGTTCGGATGGCCAGGTTATGATACTTTGAAGCTTGGGTTCAGCCATGGTGTTCTTGCTGTTTTGGAGAAGACAGTGAACAGTGTGCTCCTGTTTGAGCACGCTTCCTGTTGGAAGCGTGTCTCCCCTTGAGCTTGCGTGACTTTTCACGCAGCTCTTCCCTTGAGCTTGCGTGACTTTTCACGCAGCTCTTCCCTTGAGCTTGCGTGACTTTTCACGCTGCTCTTTCCCTTGAGCTTGCGTGACTTTTCACGCAGCTCTTCCCTTGAGCTTGCGTGACTTTTCACGCAGCACTCTTCCCTTGAGCTTGCGTGACTTTTCACGCTGCTCTTTCCCTTGAGCCTGCGTGACTTTTCACGCACGCTGCCTTGTTGTGCGTATGCTTTTGATATTTTATTAGATATTATATGCCCATTTTATATCCTTACGCCTTTTGTCCCGAGCATGATATGAGCACTGATGTGACCCCGGAGAACAAAGTGTTCCTACCTGATACATGTACCTGAATGTCCCAGTTCTTGTTCATGCTCGACAAATGACTCGTAACTCCACGTGGCGTATTTGCAATGATGCATTACACTAAGGAGGGTAGCACATGTTGACATACTGATTGACATGGATCCTCTTTGGGGTACTCGTACTAAAGTACGACTAGGAGGGTAATCATGCAGGCCACAGCATGAGAGTCCAAGATTTCACCTAGGGTTAAACTAGGCAACTGAATATACTAGATGCATGGGGAGGGCAGAGTCCCGAGATCGTGTTACACCAGCCGCCCTGAGATATTGTCTTGGTGCGCCGGCTGGTCTCCACGGATACTATGTTGTCCGCAACGAGTGGATGACTGTATCCGATTAATTCCTGCTATATATTACATGTCTTGGCAAGGTGGCCTCACGAGGGACCTGTGCTCCATGACACCTGTCTACGCGAACCCCTGGGTTGGCTAGCCTTGCTGGAAAGATACGATCCGAGGATTTTTTTAATAACATGACGCGAGGATAACCTCGTTCCACTAGAAACTCGTAGACTTGATTGGCCATGAAAACGACTTGCATGTTTCCTATTTACCTTCCGTGAATAACTGAGGGAAGCGGACTGTCATGGTGCGTGATCCAACCCATGTTCTTGTTTGATTGTTGGGTTGGTTATCGTACTATGACAGGCTGTGGACCGAAGTTATGAACGGAAGACTTATTCTGGTTGTGCAGTGCTACTTCTGTGAATGACAGAGGAACCTGGTCTATCATGGTACATGATCCAACCCATGTTCTTATTTGATTGTTGGGTTGGTTATTGTGCTGCGATAGGCTATCGACCGAAGTCACGATCAGGAGATTTTATTGTTTATACCTTTTTAACTTATGTGAAAGTTATAGAGTACGACACGTCCCGACTCCATGCGGCACCTTTTGTCCTTGTTTGGTTGTAAGGGTGCCATATGGGTTCGAGGATGTTGCGCTACCCTATAATAGTAGCATAAGTATTACTATTATCAGTCATTCTATTAGCTGGATTTTTAATCTTAACTCTTGTGCCCCTTTGGCGGTACTTGCTATTCGGGGCTGACCCCGCTGGTTTTGTTTGGCCAGATCTCGTAGCAGAGCCAGAGGACACGATCTTCCTCCCTGACATCCATGGTGCATACTAGGAGCATGGCGGTTCGGGGACTCGAGTGGGTTTCTTCTCCACCACTCCTGCTTATACTTTTGCGGCGTTTAGCCACCGGCACCTGTTAGCCGGATTACTTGATATTTTGTGTCAGTACATAATTGTAATTAAACAGACTGCAGCTGTATATAATTTTGTACTCCTGACTCTCTGAGATAGCTAAGTTATAAAGCTAGTCTCTCATGATCATTTTGATGAAGCGTCAGGGACGCCTTACTGCTTTATCTTTAATGTTCATTTAATTGCTGATTTGACATGATTGATTGAGACATAGAACTCCGTGAGACCATAGGAGACTTGATTGTAGCATGTACCCCCTAGTCTCTCGACAGCCACGATCGCCGTATGACGTTACGTACCTCATATGGAGTAGCTGGCCTAGTCCGTCCCCGTATTTCGGTACTGGGGCGTGACAAAGTTTTAGTGGTGGCCCATGCAGGTCTGATTTTCAGACTTGTGGGGTATTGCGAATTATTAGGAGTCTCAATCACAACTTGTTCCCCTTGAAATTCTGTTTCGAATTCTCTGTCCTTGCCTTGATCTCTAACCTGACTTGCATCCTCGAAATCTTCCTTGTCCGGACTTGATAATCTTATACCTTTCTCTATAGGGGTGCTTCATTCTCAGTAGCGGGTGAGGCCCACGAGGCAGAGCAGCAAGAGCATGGCTCGACTGGGCAGCAACAGGGGAGAGAACCTTCTCCAGTGCAGGCACGAGCAGAAGTGGGACCAGAGGCAGTGCAGCCGCAAGTTATTGGAACTCCTGAAGCACCAGCAGCGACGGCAGTACCAGATGCCGTAGCACTCCTGGAGATTGTCCGAGGGATTCTTGTCACTCACCAACAGCAACAGACTCGGCAGCAGGAGCAGAACGTGTTGCTGAACCAGGGGATTCAGTTAGCTCTTGAGAGGAGTGCCGGGGTTGACTCGGGAGCATCATGAAGGTTCCGTCGCTTGAACCCGAGGTATTTTGATGGCACGGAGGATGCCATCACTGCGGATGCATGGATTCAAGACATTGAAGCCATTCTTGTGGCGGCCAAGGTTCCAGATGATGAGAAGGTTGATCAGGTCAAACTGGTACTTCAGGATCTTGCCCGCGACTGGTGGGCATCAGAAGAAGTTGGTGCGAGACGTCCTGTTCGTTGGACCACCTTCAGTGACAGATTCAAGGCCAAGTATTTTGGCGTAGTAGCTCGATATGAGCTCCAGCAGAAGTTCATCAGTCTCAAGCAAGCAGGCAAGACCGTAGATGGGTATGCAGCAGAGTTCTGCAGATTGTGCCGTTTCGCACCAGCAATGGTGGCTACGGAGCCAGAGAAAGCTATGAGGTTCCAGCAGGGACTTCATTTGGAACTATTACAGCTTGTGGAAGGACACGACTACCAGACGTTTGACGCTGTTTTGACGACAGCTCGTAGGCACGAGCTTACCCAGCAGAGGTTAGCATCGAGGACAGGAGGTCAGAAGAGATCTCATTCCCAGGTTGGAGGAGGAGCAGTGCAGCGAACGTCGGCACCAGCACCCGGTGTACGTATTCATGATGCAGGAGCGCCGCGGAGGACGGCCGTGTCAACTAATACAGCGCCAGTTCGACATCAGCAGCCGAGGAACCAGCAACAGCGTCAGGGAGCACCCCAGGGCTGTACATTCTGTAGGAAGGCAGGGCACACGAGGGAGGTGTGCCGGTCAGCGAATAGCTTATGCTTGAGGTGTGGTAGTTCAGACCACCGTATTTCCACTTGTCCTATGATGCAGAGGCCAGTAGGGCCAGCTCAGCAGTTTCCAGCGTTGCCAGCTCCAGTGGCAACCCCGAGTGGAGGGCCAGTATTAGCAGTAAGGCCCCTAGCCCAGCGCCTACCAACGCAGGCTCAGATGTTCCGCCAGGCACAGGAAGCCGAAGGCCTCCAGAGGCAGCAACAGCATGGTCGAGGAAGGCCGCAACAAGGGGCTCCGCGGGGCCAGGCTCTCATATTATCCTTGGGAGAAGCTCTAGCGTCTAGTGACGTGGTGGCAGGTAAAATTCTCGTCACCTCATTTCCCGCTGTAGCATTATTTGATTCAGGTGCTACTCATTCATTCATCTCTGCACAATATGCTACACGGATTGGATTAGAGTTTGAGGCATTGCCGGAGAGGATGGATATACTCACCGGCAATGGGCTCGTAGAAGTTAGCAGAGTGCGCTTTTCATGTCCGATGGAGGTGTGTGGGCATTTGCTGTCCGCATCATTGATTGAATTCCCTATGGGGAATTTTGATGTTGTTCTTGGCATGGACTGGTTGAGAGACAGTCATGCGACAATTGATTGTAGAGGAGGCAGGGTCATATTCAGCGTTCCTGGGATGGAGCAGTTCATCTTTACTCGAACCTTGAAGAATCAGGCCGGAGGCGTCATCTCAGCAGCAGTGTCAGAGCCAGGACAGATTCCGAGAGTGGTCGAAGATTTTCTCGACGTCTTCCCTGATGAGCTCCCAGGGATACCCCCAGTCAGAGAGGTAGAATTTAGCATTGAGTTGAACCCTGGAACGAGGCCTATTGCAGATAGAGTTTACAGAATGTCGCCGTCAGAGCAGGATAAGTTGTATCAACATGAAGAAGAGTTGAAGTCTAAGGGATTCATCCGAGACAGTAAATTGCCCTGGGCCGCGCCAGTGATTCTAGTTCCCAAGAAGGATGGGTCGACGAGGATGTGCATCGACTACCGCAAGCTGAATGCAGTAACAGTGAAGAATAAGTACCCACTACCAAGGATTGATGACCTGTTTGACCAGTTGAGCAAGGCCAGCGTCTTTTCCAAGATCAATCTTAGGTCAGGATACTATCAAGTAAGAGTCCGGGAGCAAGACATACCGAAGACAGCATTCAGATCTAGATATGGACATTATGAGTTTTTAGTAATGCCCTTTGGATTAACCAACGCCCCCGCAGTATTCATGGATTTAATGAACCGCATCTTTCTGCCGTACTTGGATAAATTTGTGGTGGTGTTCATAGATGATATCCTTGTCTATTCCAGCAGTGAAGAGGAGCATGAGAAACATCTTAGGACTGTCTTGCAGACATTGAGGGAGCATCAACTTTATGCGAAGCTCGACAAGTGTGAATTCTGGTTAGATCACATTTCGTTCCTGGGGCATGTAATTTCTGGGGCAGGAGTGTCAGTGGATCCGAAGAAGATTGAGGCCGTAGAGCATTGGCCAGTCCCGAGAACGGTTGCAGAAGTGCGAAGTTTCTTAGGATTAGCTGGTTACTACAGAAGGTTCGTGGCGGACTTTGCCAGGATCTCTGCGCCCTTAACGCGTTTGACGCACAAGGACGTAGAGTTTGTTTGGTCAGCTAGCTGTCAGGCATCATTTGAAGAATTGAAGAAGAGATTGATCTCAGCCCCGATCTTGACGCTTCCAATAGGAGCTGGAGGCTTTACAGTCTATTGTGACGCATCAGGGAAGGGTCTTGGATGTGTATTGATGCAGCACGGAAAGGTGATAGCATATGCGTCTCGACAGCTTCGAGACCATGAGAAGAATTACCCGACTCACGATTTGGAGTTAGCAGCTGTGGTGTTTTCACTCAAGTTGTGGAGGCATTATTTGTACGGGGATCGGGTAGAGATCTATACTGATCATAAGAGTTTGAAATACGTATTCACGCAGCGAGATTTAAACATGAGGCAAAGAAGATGGTTAGAACTGCTGAAGGATTTTGATTTAGATCTTCAGTATCATCCAGGCAAGGCGAATGTAGTTGCAGATGCACTGAGTAGGAGAGACAGTGCCTTTATCTTGACCTCGCAGAAGCATATTTTAGATGACCTTCAGAGTATGGGAATCGAAGTAGTTTTGCCAAGGGATATAGGAAGAATGACCAGTATGCAGATTCAGTCAACCTTAGTAGAGAGGATAAGGACAGCACAAGCAGAAGATCCACAGATTCAGAAGTTGCGATCGGAGTGTGAATCAGGCCGTAGGAAGGAGTTAGTGATTCATGAAGATGGTACGCTCAGGTTTGGAAACAGACTCTGGGTACCGAGTGGAGACCTTCGGCAAGAAGTTATGTCCGAAGCTTATAGTTCTATTTACTCCATTCATCTAGGAGGAACGAAGATGTATCGAGATATCAGGCAGTTCTTTTGGTGGAATGGCATGAAAAGAGAGATAGCGAGATTTGTATCCAAGTGTCTGGTATGTCAGCAGGTGAAAGCCGAGCAGCAGAGACCAGCAGGGTTGCTACAGCCGCTTCCTATCCCAGAATGGAAATGGGAGCACATCACGATGGATTTTGTGACCGGTTTACCTAGATCCCCAGCTGGCAAGAATGCAGTCTGGGTAATAGTAGATCGACTCACGAAGGTCGCTCATTTCCTTCCTTTCCGAGTTGGACAGACTACTGAACAGCTAGCAGAAATGTACCTGAAACAGATAGTAAGGCAGCACGGTGTTCCAGTTAGTATAGTATCAGATCGGGATACGCGGTTTACTTCCCATTTTTGGCGGAGCTTGCACCAAAGTTTGGGAACCAAGTTAAGATTCAGTACTGCTTATCATCCACAAACTGACGGGCAATCAGAAAGAACCATTCAGACATTAGAAGATATGCTACGGGCGTGTACCTTGGATTTTGGCGGATCTTGGGAGGATCACCTTCATCTAGTGGAGTTCTCCTATAACAACAGCTATCAGGCTAGCATTCAGATGGCCCCGTTCGAAGCATTGTACGAAAGGAAGTGCAGGTCCCCTTTGGCATGGGACGACGTCGGTGAACGGAAGTTGTTGGGGCCAGAGATGATCACGCAGACTGTGGAGATAGTTAAGTTAGTCAGAGAGCGCCTTCGAGTTGCACAAGATCGACATCGTCATTGGGCAGATCAGCATCGTAGGCCTCTAGAGTTCAGAGTTGGCGACCAAGTGTTTCTGTGAATTTCGCCTACTCGGGGTATCATCAGATTTGGAACCCGGGGAAAGCTTAGTCCAAGATACGTTGGTCCTTTCAAGATTCTCGCTCGGGTAGGCGATGTGGCTTATCGACTTGCCCTTCCGCCTTCGTTAACTGGCATACATGATGTGTTTCATGTGTCCCAATTATGTGGGTATGTCCCGGATCCGAGTCACGTCCTCGATCATTCTGAGTTAGTCGTTGGTACCGACCTAACTTACGAGGAACAACCCGTATCTATTTTGGACCGACGAGAGAATGTACTCAAGAATCGGACGATAAGCCTTGTCCGTGTTTCTTGGAACCATCACTCTTCGGGAGAGTCAACCTGGGAGCGCGAGGACGAGATCAGATCTCGTTATCCGTATTTGTTTGACTAATAAGGTATATTTATGCACTTTATTGACACGATTCCATGCTTTTCTGCACCTGCTTATTTTGTACCTTGTGATGTATGATAATAACTGCTATGATAGTTAACTTATATATATGATTGTGCCTTGCTTGCCCTGATTTCACTATCCTGTCTTGGCTGGAATTCCGAGGACGAAATTTTTCAAAGAAGGGTAGAGATGTCACTCCCCAATCCTGGAATACGTATTTTAATACGTAAACCGATAAATTGTATTTACCTTGAATTTATACTATATTTATTATGCTGTATTTCTTCATGCATTTTCTAAAAATATTCGACAAAATATTATTTCCTAATATATTTTCTGCATTTGGGCCTACAGTTTTGGCTCATTTGGGTAACCTATTCTTGGTTCACCCATGGTTCATCATGAACCCTTTGGTTCATCATGAACCCATGGGTTCAAGATTCTATATAATAACTCCTCTCCTTCTCTCTCCTCTCATTTACTTCTTCTCATTTACTTCCTCCACCAACCAAGGCAAGTACCAACTTGCTCAAGAGAAGGATCCAATATTTTGTTAATGATTCTTACAAAACTATTTGCCAAAACATGTTCTTCTCCTCAATCTATACTAGTTTAGAACTTGAAAATTTTTATTTTGAAGCTTTTATTTTTGTAGATCTAAGTTTTAATCATTTTCGAATTTTGCATGGTTTGATCTACTTTAGTTGGATTTTATGGGTTTTTGATGCTTCCATGTAGAAGAGCATTCAGTTTCACCCAAGTTGGAGCTTTAGAAATCTGGATTTGGAGTTCAGATGGCCAAGTTATGATACTTTGAAGCTTGGGTTCAGCCATGGTGTTCTTGCTGTTTTGGAGAAGACAGTGAACAGTGTGCTCCTGTTTGAGCACGCTTCCTGTTGGAAGCGTGTCTCCCCTTGAGCTTGCGTGACTTTTCACGCAGCTCTTCCCTTGAGCTTGCGTGACTTTTCACGCAGCTCTTCCCTTGAGCTTGCGTGACTTTTCACGCTGCTCTTTCCCTTGAGCTTGCGTGACTTTTCACGCAGCTCTTCCCTTGAGCTTGCGTGACTTTTCACGCAGCACTCTTCCCTTGAGCTTGCGTGACTTTTCACGCTGCTCTTTCCCTTGAGCCTGCGTGACTTTTCACGCACGCTGCCTTGTTGTGCGTATGCTTTTGATATTTTATTAGATATTATATGCCCATTTTATATCCTTACGCCTTTTGTCCCGAGCATGATATGAGCACTGATGTGACCCCGGAGAACAAAGTGTTCCTACCTGATACATGTACCTGAATGTCCCAGTTCTTGTTCATGCTCGACAAATGACTCGTAACTCCACGTGGCGTATTTGCAATGATGCATTACACTAAGGAGGGTAGCACATGTTGACATACTGATTGACATGGATCCTCTTTGGGGTACTCGTACTAAAGTACGACTTTAGGAGGGTAATCATGCAGGCCACAGCATGAGAGTCCAAGATTTCACCTAGGGTTAAATTAGGCAACTGAATATACTAGATGCATGGGGAGGGCAGAGTCCCGAGATCGTGTTACACCAGCCGCCCTGAGATATTGTCTTGGTGCGCCGGCTGGTCTCCACGGATACTATGTTGTCCGCAACGAGTGGATGACTGTATCCAATTAATTCCTGCTATATATTACATGTCTTGGCAAGGTGGCCTCACGAGGGACCTGTGCTCCATGACACCTGTCTACGCGAACCCCTGGGTTGGCTAGCCTTGCTGGAAAGATACGATCTGAGGATTTTTTAATAACATGACGCGAGGATAACCTCGTTCCACTAGAAACTCGTAGACTTGATTGGCCGTGAAAACGACTTGCATGTTTCCTATTTACCTTCCGTGAATAACTGAGGGAAGCGGACTGTCATGGTGCGTGATCCAACCCATGTTCTTGTTTGATTGTTGGGTTGGTTATCGTACTATGACAGGCTGTGGACCGAAGTTATGAACGGAAGACTTATTCTGGTTGTGCAGTGCTACTTCTGTAAATGACAGAGGAACATGGTCTATCATGGTACATGATCCAACCCATGTTCTTGTTTGATTGTTGGGTTGGTTATTGTGCTGCGATAGGCTATCGACCGAAGTCACGATCAGGAGATTTTATTGTTTATACCTTTTTAACTTATGTGAAAGTTATAGAGTACGACACGTCCCGACTCCATGCGGCACCTTTTGTCCTTGTTTGGTTGTAAGGGTGCCATATGGGT
The DNA here is from genome assembly GCA_029216955.1 of Iris pallida. Taxonomy (NCBI): domain Eukaryota; kingdom Viridiplantae; phylum Streptophyta; class Magnoliopsida; order Asparagales; family Iridaceae; genus Iris; species Iris pallida. Next base: position 8,187,729 of record JANAVB010029620.1, read on the forward strand.
TCGAGGATGTTGCGCTACCCTATAATAGTAGCATAAGTATTACTATTATCAGTCATTCTATTAGCTGGGTTTTTAATCTTAACTCTTGTGCCCCTTTGGCGGTACTTGCTATTCGGGGCTGACCCCGCTGGTTTTGTTTGGCCAGATCTCGTAGCAGAGCCAGAGGACACGATCTTCCTCCCTGACATCCATGGTGCATACTAGGAGCATGGCGGTTCGGGGACTCGAGTGGGTTTCTTCTCCACCACTCCTGCTTATACTTTTGCGGCGTTTAGCTACCGGCACCTGTTAGCCGGATTACTTGATATTTTGTGTCAGTACATAATTGTAATTAAACAGACTGCAGCTGTGTATAATTTTGTACTCCTGACTCTCTGAGATAGCTAAGTTATAAAGCTAGTCTCTCATGATCATTTTGATGAAGCGTCAGGGACGCCTTACTGCTTTATCTTTAATGTTCATTTAATTGCTGATTTGACATGATTGATTGAGACATAGAACTCCGTGGGACCATAGAAGACTTGATTGTAGCATGTACCCCCTAGTCTCTCGACAGCCACGATCGCCGTATGACGTTACGTACCTCATATGGAGTAGCTGGCCTAGTCCGTCCCCGTATTTCGGTACTGGGGCGTGACAAAAAGCCAATTTTTAGGCATTTTGTTAAGTGAAACAGGGTCATTCCTCAAATGATCACGAAGTTGACATGATGCACAAGCTACTACCTTACCATGCTGCATTAAGACGCATCACAATCCTCTGCCAGAAGCGTCACAATAAACTGAAAATCCTTCCGTCCCATCTGGAAGCATAAGAATGGGTATTGTCATCAATCCTTGCTTTAACTTCTCGAATGATCTCTGACACTCTGCTGTCCAAGCAAATTTCACATACTTGCGGGTCAACTGCGTCAGGGGTACAGAAATCCTAGCGAAGTCTGATACGAAATGCCGATAATAGTCAGCCAATCCAAGGAAACTACGAACTTCTGCGACAGTGCTGGGAACTGGCCATGTCACTATGGCCACTATCTTTTGGGGGTCCACTTCCACTCCATCTCTGGTGATGATTTGACCCAAGTACAAGATGCGATCCAGCCAAAACTCATACTTACTGAACTTTACGTACAACTGGTGCTCTCTGAGAATCTGAAGGACTAATCGGAGATGCTACTCATATTCCGCTTTATTCTTGCTATAGACTAAGATGTCGTCTATAAATACTATTACGAACTGATCCAAGTAAGGCATGAATATGTTATTCATAAGATCCATGAATACAGCTAGTGCATTGGTTGCTCCAAAGGGCATAACAAGGAACTCATAATGTCCATATCTGGATCTGAACGCCGTCTTCGGGATGTCTTGCTCTCTAACTCTGATCTGATGGTATCCTGACTGCAAGTCAATCTTCTAGAATACTGTCGCTCCACTGAGTTGATTGAATAAATCATCTATCTTTGGTAGAGGATATCTGTTCTTGATTGTTATAGAGTTTAAGGTACGATAATCAATGCATAATCTTGACGTACCATCCTTCTTCTTCACAAGAAGCATCGGGGCTCCCCAAGGTGATCTACTAGCACGAATGAATCCCTTGGTTCTGAGTTCTTCAATCATCTTATACAGGATCTCCAACTTTGATGGTGCCATTCTGTAGACTCTCTCTGATACTGGTGTCGTTCGTGGAATCAAGTCAATGGTGAACTCTATCTCTCTCTTTCTCTGGGGGCATGCCTGGAAGTTCTTCGAAAAATACGTCAGAAAACTCTTCTACTATTCTGGGAAATTGAACCGCTTCTACAACAGCCATCAGCATGATTGGTGGAGAAGGTTCTACTCTGCCTATGGAAAAAGATAACTCTGGTTTGCCGGGAATACCAAAAATAATCCTGCCAATATGGCAGTCTATTCTTGCGTGTTGATCCTTCAACCAATCCATTCCTAGGACCACATCATAGTCGGCCATCGAAAATTCTATCAATCTAGCGGGGAACTCTCTACCGCTAACTACGGTTCGACACGAGAAAAGACTCTATCTACTCCCACAAGACTGTTACCAGTAAGTATATTAAGTCTTACTGATAATGACTCGGGTTCCAGTCCTATTCGTATTGCGAATCGTGCAGACATAAATGAATGCGATACACCCGAATCAAATAATACTGATGCTGAAAAAGAGTTGAAAAGAATAGTACCTACCACTACCACACCTGAAGCTAACTCTTCCTGCACGGTCAAAACCATTGCCTGACCTTGCCCTCTGGGTACTGGTCCCCTCTGCTGGAAACCACTCTGTCGGTTCTGCATCTGAGCTTGGGTCGGGACATACTGTTGGGATCTCTGTTGCTGGAATGCTTGTGCCTGAGGCGGCAATGGCCTCTGAGGCTGGTACTGTTGCTGTACTGGGGTTGGTGCTGGTGCTGGTACTGGTGCTGGTGCCCTAACCGATGGACTGGTTAGGTTTGATGACGATGAACTAGCTCTATTCGGACATGACCCTATCATGCGGTCTGGTGCCCCATAAGCTAAGCATAATCCATGTGTTCTATGACACTCCAAAACTACGTATCCTGGCTTCCTACAATTAGTGCAGCCCATTGCGGAAGACTATTTCTGCTTCTGTCGCTGAGGGTACGTCGATGTCGAGTGCTGAATCGATGAAACTGAATTCGCTCTTCGGAGAACTCCAATCGATAAAGCCCTAGCTGCCGGGGCTGGTGCTGAGGATAGACTCATCTGCCCATGGGACCTCTTCCTGCTTTCGGTTCGATCCACGATCCTCTGCGAGGTATACTCGTGTTTTCTAGCTGCCCTCAAGACAGTATCAAAAGTCTGATGTTCGAACTGCTCCACCGCTAGAATAATCTCTCGGTGGAGTCCATGCTGGAACGCTGGGCTCGGTTAATTCGGTCACCACCAAGGTGGGAGCAAACCGACTCAGTCTTGAAAATTCGGCCGCATAACCGTCAACCGTCTTGCTCATCTGCCTAAGATTAGTGATTCTCGTCTGCAGATCATAGCTGTTGGCCCATTCCATGGTCACACCCGATTTTAATAATCGACATAAACTTAAGTCAATACACAAAATATACGAACTGCTGCTAACCATTTTAGGACGTCTGAAATCAATATCAACGAGCGTCGTACTGCATCATCAAGCATAAAAATCATCAATCTGAAGATTACTTTTTATTAGGATCCAGTCCGAGTCATTTTGCAATTTATTGTGTATTTTATCTTTATTGAGTCTAAGACATAAATTGTAAGATCGACTAGGTAATACTGGCTTAGGTTAATCCCAGTCCACATTTCTAAAAAGCCTACATATTCCCATTTTATTTCTACCAAAAGTTCAAAATTATTTTTGCAACAAAATTTGACAAATATTTCGAATTTCTCCTAGACAGAACTCAAATCGAGTTCGGCCCAAGTTCGGTCCGAACTCTGACCGAGTTCGGTCTGTTTGAATTCAAATATCCGTTGCCTCCAAATCTGCAAGCAACGTACATATGCAAAATCTTTGCATCAGAACTCTGCCAGAACTCTGTCCGAGTTTGGTCTCAGAAAACACCTATAAATAAGAGAGAGTTTTTCATTTCAAATCACTCATTCATTCTTCATCTTCTCTTCTCTATTCAATAAGTGTTTTCACCCGATCAAAAGCTTTCAAATCACACATATACTTCTCTTAGCCAAAAGCCAGTAATATTTACTTCGATCTAGAGTCTTTTGGTGTTCAAGAGTTGTAAAGAGGTTGTCCAGTTTACAGCAACTATCTTTGTTGTGGAGCCGGTCGTGCGCTCGTCACCAAGCACGGTGTTGTGAAGTTGGGCGTGCACTTGTCACCAAGCACGGTGTCGTAAGAGACTGAAAGCTCTCAATTAGCTTGTGCCTTAGTGGATTAACATCGAGCAAGAGTACTCGAGACTGGATTAGTCCTCTCAGAGGGATACCAGTATACATCGTTGTATCACTGAGTTTGATCTCTCTATCTCTTTCTACATTTATTTACTGTCTCTTATTTACTGCCATAATTATAGTTTAAATTTTATATTGGTGATTATTTTTCGCTGCACACACACACTCTATTCACCCCCCTCTAGATGTGCTCAACGGTCCTACAATTGGTATCAGAGCAGGTTATATTCTAATATAACAAACCTCAGAGAGTATATATGGCAGCCATGAAATCCATATTCAACGGTGAAGGACAATCCACAAATAGACCCCCACTATTTGATGGTACAAACTGTACCTACTGGAAAACATGAATGATTTTCATCTTAAAGTTTCTTGACTTTGATCTTTGGTATATAGTCATTGATGGTTATAAGAAACCAGCACCCACAGTAGTTGAAGGCCAACTTGTAGACAAGCCTCATGACAAATATACAAAAGCTGAAAAAGCTAAGGCTAGTCTAGATGCTCGTGCCATCAATGCACTATTCTGTGTAATTGACAAAACGGAGTTCAACATAGTTTCAACCTGTAAAATGTCTCATGAGATTTGGAAACTTCTTGAGGTAACTCATGAAGGTACTTCCCAAGTGAAGGAATCCAAAATCAGTAGACTGACACAGGAATATGAATCTTTTAAGATGAAACCCGGTGAGTCAATTACACAGATGTTTACACGTTTCCTTGATATTACTAATCCTTTGCAATCTCTTGGTAAAAATTACAGTAATCATGAGAAGATTAGAAAGGTGCTTCGGGCTCTAACCAAGAACTGGAACCCGAAGGCAACAGCGATAATTGAAGGAAACGATCTCACCACCGTGTCTCTGGAAACACTGATGGGCAAGCTCATGACCCATGAGCTTGATCTGCAAGAGTTTGAAGAAGCGACCCCAAAAGAAAAGTCGATTGCCTTCAAAGCTCAAACCAGAAAATCTACATGCCATGATTCTGATGAAGAATCATCAAGTGATGATGAAAAAGCCTTACTAGTGAAGAACTTCAGAAAATTTCTAAAATTTGAGAAATCAAACAGAAGGAAGAAAGATATCCAAGAAAGCAATGAAGAAGAAACCATATGCTTTGGTTGCAAGAAGTCAGGGAACATGAAGAAGGACTGACCAACTTCAAAGAAAAGCAGCCCATATGACAGATCAAGATCAAGCAGAAAAGCTACAACCAGCCGAAAGTATGCTAACAAAAGCATCTGGCATGAGAGTGATGCCAGTGATACAGAGGAAGAAGACAGACCCTGCAAAAATGTCAATGTCTGTCTTATGGTATCCTCAAACCCTCTATATGATGATTTTACTTTCGATGAATTAGAGAATGCCTTTAGTGAATTACTTGAAGATCAAAGAACTGTGCTTGACAAGTATAAGTAATCTCGAAAAGAGATTAAGGCATACACAACCGAGATAGCTAGACTGTCCAATCTTATTGAAGATATTAAAGAGACGTCTACTACCGGTAACACGGAAGAGATAGCCAAACTCAAAGTAGACTATCATAAGGCTATCCTCAAGGTTGATAAGAAAGAAAGAGACTATGTCAAAATACAAGAGTTATATGACATAGAGAAGAAGAAGCACTTAGTCACAGAACAAAGACTCTCAGATATGACTACTAGATATGAAGAGTCTGTTGCGATTTCTAAAAAGTTAGAAATCAAGTTAGGCAAACAGGCAATACCTGTGACACGGCCTAAGTTTAGTCCTAATGCTAAGCATACACCTAAGAGGACTAAACATCTGAAAGCACGAAAGAAACACGACTATCACCATGCTTTCACTTATAGGTTCTCCAAGAAACAAAACAAGCATGTCAAAACAGTTTCAACCACCACTGGTTCTAAACTCACTTGCACATATTGTGGTACACATAGACACAAATCACAGTATTGCTTAGCAAGAAAACTTGTTGACAATCACTCTCTATTTTGGAGACCTAAAACTAATCAAAATGGACCCTTCAGTAAATGGGTACCAAAGAATTCATCTACTTGTTTTGCAGGTGGACCCTCAACCCTCTCATGCTAAAATCAAGTGGGTCCTCGATAGCAGATGTTCACGGCACATGACAGGTGATGCATCTTTGTTCGCTACGCTATCGATGAAGAAAGAAGGATATGTCTCCTTCGGAAATAACTTGAGAGGTAATATTATTGGTAATGGCACTGTCGGTATTTTTTCTTATCCAGTAATAAAGGATGTTTGTCTAGTCACTGAATTGAAACATAACCTACTAAGCATAAGTCATTTGGCTGATAATGGTTATGGTATCAATTTTGTAAAAGACAAATGTACCATATATGATATGTCATCTGGTGGTCCCGTATATAAAGGGATTAGAGAAGACAACATTTATGTTTTCTTTTTGGAGAGTACTAATAATGCAGGTAGATGCCTAGTAGCTAATCTAGATGAAACCTGGCCATGGCACATGAGACTATGACATGCAAATATGGACACTATCTCACGACTAAGTACTAAGAAGTTGGTAAAAGGACTTTCCGATGTTCCATTCAAGAGAGATATGGTATGTGCTGACTGTGAAAAGAACAAAGTACATAGGTCTACATTTAAATCTATCAACATTGTAAGTACTTCTAGACCTTTGCAGTTGATTCATATGGATTTATTTGGTCCTAGTAGAGTCGTCAGTCTTGGCGGTAAGCTCTATGCTTTTGTTATTGTTGATGATTTCTTTCGATTTACTTAGGTTTGCTTTTTATCAAACAAAAGTGATACTATTTTGAATTTCAGATATTTTGCAAAAAGGTTGAAAACAAAAAATGCTTCATGATTACTCGTATCCGAAGTGATCATGGTGGCGAATTCGTAAATTCTGATTTCAAAAAGAGTTACGATGATAGTGGATATTACCACAAATTTTCTTGTCCTAGAACTCTCCAACAGAATGGTGTTGTGGAGCAGAAGAACCGTACTCTAAGCGAAATGGCTAGAGTCATGCTAAATCAGCATAATCTTCCTAAGTATTTTTGGGCAGAAGCTGTTAATACAGCCTGTCATGTTTTGAATAGGGTGTTAATTCGACCTATCTCGAAGAAAACACCATATGAACTTTGGTTTGGAAGGATTCCAAACATTTCTTATTTCAAAGTTTTTGGTTGTCGTTATTTTATCCTGAACACCAAGGATAACTTGGGAAAGTTCGACTCTAAAGCAGATGAAGGGATATTTCTCGGATATGCTGCTAAGAGTAAAGGATATATAATTTTCAATAAAAGGTCTATGATTGTTGAAGAATCAATTAACGTTACTTTTGATGAGCTCAATAGTCACAGATCCAGCGACAGTGATGATGAAGATGTACAAGCAAGCACCGAAAAGAGTCATGTGGAAGATCTGACTCAAAAATTTGATTCACTAAAATTCTTGCCAGAGACACTCATCATAGGTGATGTATCAAAATGTGTAAGTACACGCTCCTCTCTTAGAGATTCTGAAATAGCAGCAAATATAGTTTTTATTTCTCAAATAGAACCTAAGAACATAGAAGGTGCTTTTTCTGATGAGTTTTGGATTGATGCCATACAAGAGAAACTAAATCAATTTGAGAGAAACCAAGTTTGGGAACTAGTTCCTAAACCTATTGGTCAATCGATAATTGGTACCAAATGGGTATTCCGAAATAAACTTAGTGAAGATGGACAAGTTCTACGCAACAAAGCACGTCTAGTGGCACAAGTTTATAATCAAGAAGAAGGTATTGATTATGATGAGACATATGCTCTTGTTGCTAGACTAGAAGCCATCCACATGTTTTGTACATTTGCATGTTTAATGATTTTAAATTATTTCAAATGGACGTGAAAAGTGCATTTTTGAACGAATTTTTGAAAGAGAAAGTTTTTGTGAAATAACCCCTTGGTTTTGAAGATTTTCAAAAACATGATCACGTCTTCAAGCTTAAGAAAGTACTCTATGGACTCAAACAGGCACCTCGTGCTTGGTATCAACGCCTAAGTGCCTTCTTACTTGATAATGGTTTTTCAAAAGGAAGAATTGATACAACTTTGTTTATCAAATCTTCAAATGATGATATTCTTCTTGTGCAAATATATGTAGATAATATTATTTTCGGTTCTACTAATGAAAAACTTTGTCAAGATTTTGCTAAGTGCAAGCAGAGTGAATTTGAGATGAGTATGATGGAAGAGCTAAACTTCTTCCTAGGACTTCAGATCAAACAACACTCAAAGGGAACATTCATCAACCAAGCCAAGTACACGAATGACATACTAAAAAAGTACGACTTCGATAATGTAAAGCCAATCGAAACTCCAATAGCCACATCTACAAAGCTTAATTCTGATGAAAGTGGCAAACCTGTCGACCAGCGTAAGTATCGAGGTATGATTGGTAGTTTATTGTATTTAACTGCTAGTCGCCTAGATATTATATTCAGTGTTTGCATCTGTGCACGATACCAGGCAAATCCAAAAAAATCACACTTAAGTGCCGTTAAGCGTATCTTTCGATACCTTAAAGAAACTTCTACAGTCGGCTTGTGATATCCTAAAACCAAATCCTTTGACCTGATAGGTTACTCGGATGCGGATTTTGCAGGATACAAGGTAGACCGTAAAAGTGTTGGCCCATTGGTCATATGGTCAACCTGATTTTAATAATTGATCAAACTCTGTCTGGATATACGAAGCTAGTCGGGACACTCTGTCTGGATATACGAAGCTAGTCGGGACATCTCGGATTCTTGGACATGATCAAGATTGGCTATCCACTTCATTCAAGACCGAAGATCTGTTTGCCTACTCGAGTCTGTAATTCCTTATGCAATGTATTTTTCATTTTATTTGAGTCTAGGAATATGTTGTACACCGAGTCATACTGGCAAATAGGCTATCCCTCAAATGAGTTCAAAATGTTTTTAATGACCTCTCACAAAGGTTTACAAAAAGGTTTTAAAAAAAAGGTTTTCAAAAATCACCAAAAGCTTTTTCAAAAACCCTAACTAAACCCTGACTTAACCCTGACAGAACTCGGACCGAGTTCGGCCAGAGTTCGGCCAGAGTTCTGTTGGTGGCCGTTGTGATTTTGAATCTTTGGAACTTGGTCCTCCTGCAGTTGCGGATTTGACCGAGATTTGCTCATAGAGTTATGCCCGAATTCTGTCCGAATTCTGACAGAAGTCTGCCTTTGGAACTCCTATAAATAGAGAAGGATTTCGATCATTTCAATTCACTCATTCACTTTTCAATCTTCTCTCTATCTAAAGCTTTCAGTCTTCCAAAGAGTTTTTCTAGAGCTTTCAATTTCAGATCCCAAGCCAGTTACAATCCTCTAGTCAATTTGTCAGTACGGTACGGTCTAGAAGTTTCTGAGAGATTGTAATCAGAAGGCTTGATTGAAGAATACCTCTTCACATTTGAAGTTGGACGAGTTCTTCGTATCAAAGCTCGCGTTGTAGAAGTTGCAAGGACTTCGTAAGAAAACTTACAATTTTTCCAATAGTGGATTCAACTGGTAGCAAGAGTTCTACCGACTGGATTAGTCCTCAACAGAGGGATACCAGTATACATCGCTCTCTTTGCGTTTGCTCTCTCGACTTTGCTTTTAACATTATTTTAGTTGTGATTAATATTCTGTGATTGTGCTGCTAACATTTTTAATTAGCATTTTTCCGCTGCCAACTCTATTCACCCCCTCCCCCCCTCTAGAGTATTACGCTTTACTATTTCGTTCCTACAATTGGTATCAGAGCGGGTGTTACAGGTAAAGCAGAGGTAACAGTGCATTTATTTATTCTTTTTAATTAACTGTTATATAGATCACAGCACAACACATGGCAACTGTGAAATTCACAAGTGAAGGCCAGGCCACAAACAGACCCCCACTGTTTGATGGTACAAATTACACATATTGGAAAACACGGATGAGTTTCTTCTTGAAATCTCTTGACTTTGATTTATGGTCCATTGTTCTTGATGGCTATCAGAAGCCACCTCGTATAAATGTTGATGGAGTTTTAGTTGAAAAACCTCATAGCAGATATACAGAGGAAGAAAAGAAAAGGGCCAGTCTTGACGCACGTGCCATTAATGCTCTCTTTTGTGCTTTAGAAAGAACTGAATTTAACAGCGTGTCTATCTGCACAACGGCTAATGAAGTGTGGAAGCTACTTGAAGTTACACATGAAGGCACGACTCAAGTCAAGGAATCTAAAGTCAGCAGACTTACTCAAGAGTACGAAGCATTCAAGATGAAGCCCAACGAAACAGTTACACAAATGTTCGAGAGATTCCTGGATAATGTAAATCCTTTGTCCTCCTTAGGCAAAGATTACAGTAACCATGAAAAGATTCGCAAACTCCTGCGAGCTCTCACCAAGAACTGGATTCCAAAGGCTACTGCAATCATTGAAGGGAACGACCTCACAACTATGTCCCTCGAAGTACTCATGGGTAAGCTACTCACTCATGAACTGGAGCTACAAGATTTTGAAGAGCCTGCACCAAAGGAGAAGACTATCGCCCTCAAGGCTCAGCACAGAAAAGCTGTTGAAGATGACTCAGACAGCAGTGGATCTGACGCCGAAGATCAAGCACTCCTAGCAAGGAAGTTCAAAAGATTCATGAGACATGAGAAGAGAGTCAAAGAAAACAACAGCAACAACTGGTACCAAGAAGATGCTGTCTGCTATGGTTGCAAGAAGAAGGGACACATGAAGAAGGATTGTCCCACAAACTCATCATCAAGCAAGAAGAGCAACAGGTATGAAAAAGGAAACCTGAAGAGATCAACATCACGGAAATATGCCAACACCAGCATATGGCATGAAAGTGAAGCCAGCGACTCAGAAGACGAACAATCAGAAGACGCTGCAAACGTATGCTTTATGGCATCCGATCAGGTACCTACTTAACATGTAGATGATACTTATGATGACTTCACCTTTGAGCAATTAGGAGATGCCTTCAGTGACCTGATGACTGATTACAGGAAACTGCGTAGCAAGTATCAGACCTCTAAGAAGGTACTCAAAGAGTACAAAGGTGAAATAGGTAGACCTACCGACCTACTAGCTGAGGTTAGAAATAATGTTAGTGAGTCTGGTGAGCTTTCTTCAATAAAGCTCTTATTACACGAGACTACCAAGTCATCTGAAGAGAAAGACAAAATTATTGACCAACTCAAGGAAGAACTTTCTATAGAGAAGAAAAGTCTTCAATGTGCATAAATCAGAATGGAATCACTTACTTCTGATTATACTAAGTTGTATGACACTTCCAAAAGATTGGAAATTAGGTTAGGAAAACAGCCTGAGCCTGCTGCTTCCTACCCTAACACGTGTCACTTACCGAAAAATCGGAACATTCCCAAGCCAAACACTGTCAGACCTAACCCTATAAAACCTTTACCCCAAAAGGTTAAGCACAAACAAGATTATAGGTATGCTTTCTTCTATACAAGAAAACCCAAACCTACCAACCATGCACACCACTCAGCTTTCAACACTCGACATGCACAATGTCATTATTGTGGCCTTATTGGTCATATATCATCTGCATGTAGAATGAGAAAGCTTGTTGATTTAAATGTTTATGCTTGGATACCTAAAGCTAACAATTCAGGACCCTACAAGAAATGGGTACCAAAGATTTCATCTGCAAACTGTTTTGTAGGTGGAACACCCTTCATATGCTAGAAGCAAATGGATCCTCGACAGTGGTTGCTCACGGCATATGACCGGTGACGCTACCATATTTGCAACACTGTCGAAGAAAAAGAAGGAAGGCTATGTCTCCTTCGGTAATAATTTGAAAGGGTATATTATTGGTATCGGTGATGTTGGTAAGTCTCCATATCCTGTAATTAAGGATGTCTGTCTAGTTACCGAGTTGAAACATAACCTACTCAGCATAAGTCATCTAGCTGATCATGGTTATGGCATCAACTTTGGCAAAGACAAATGTACTATAGTTGATAGCTCAACTGGTAGTACTATCTTTGAAGGTATCAGGGAAGACAATATATATGTTTTCTATTTGTTAGAAGAAACTAACATTTCAGGTAGATGCTTAATGGCCAAGAGTGATGAGAGTCATCTGTGGCATATGAGACTCGGTCACGCTTATATGGATACAATATCAAGATTATCCACAAAGAAGTTAGTACGCGGTTTATCGGATATTTCATTCAAGAAGGATTCGGTATGCAGCCAATGTGAAAGGAACAAAGCTACCAGATCCACATTCAAAGTTGCTAGCCTCGGAGGTTATGCGGCCAAGAGCAAAGGATACAGAGTCTTCAACAAACGTACCATGATCATCGAAGAGTCAATCAATGTCACTTTTGATGAATTGAATCAAATGATAATTGAGGACAATGACGAAGATACATCTGTACCAAGCTCAACTCCAGTTGATTCTCAACCAAGCTCTGCACTAGCTGAACCTCCTAGAGAAGATCCAGGAACCAGCTACCTTCAGAATGAAGCGAAAAGGTTGAAATTTACAGCTAATCATCCAAAGGATTTGGTAATTGGTGACATTATCAAGGGAGTAAGTACTCGTACATCCTGTAGAGATATTGTTTCTAGTGTTGCATTTATTTCACAGCTAGAACCCAAAACTATTGATGAAGCATGTAGTGATAGTTTTTGGATAGATGCTACGCAAGAGGAATTAAACCAATTTAAACGGAATCAAGTTTGGGAACTTGTTCCCAGGCCTGTTGATCATCCGGTCATTGGCACCCGTTGGGTATTCCGAAACAAACTGAATGAGAATGGTTTAGTGACTCGTAATAAGGCTCGACTCGTAGCTCAAGGATACAATCAAGAAGAAGGTATCGACTACGATGAGACTTATGCCCCAGTTGCGAGATTAGAATCCATTCGCATGTTATGTGCATTTGCATGTTTTCATGATTTCAAACTTTTTCAAATGGATGTGAAAAGTGCTTTTTTAAATGATTTTATAAAAGAAGAAGTTTTTGTAGCACAACCTCCAGGTTTCACGGATTTCAAAAACCCAGATCATGTTTTCAAGTTGAAGAAAGCTCTATACGGTTTAAAACAAGCCCCTCGTGCTTGGTATGATCGTCTAAGCTCTTTTCTACTTGACAACGGTTTTTCAAAAGGGAAGGTTGACACTACACTGTTTATTAAATCTTTTAATGGCAAGCTGCTTTTAATTCAAATCTATGTTGATGATATTATATTTGGATCTACTGATGAATCTCTGTGTCAAGAATTTTCTAAGTGTATGCAAAATGAGTTTGAGATGAGCATGATGGGAGAGCTGAAATTCTTTCTCGGATTGCAAATCAAATAAACTGATAATGGGACATTCATAAATCAAGCCAAGTACACAAAAGACTTGCTAAAGAAGTTCGATCTGGACAATGTCAAACCTATTGGCACTCCAATGGCAACTTCAACAAAGCTTGATTCAGATGAACAAGGCAAGCCAGTCGACACACGTAAGTATCGAGGTATGATTGGTAGTTTACTTTATTTAACTGCTAGTCGTCCAGATATAATGTTTAGTGTTTGCCTGTGTGCACGTTTTCAAGCTAACCCAAGGAATCACATCTGTCCGCAGTTAAGCGTATCTTTCGATACCTTAAAGGCACTTCTTCTGTTGGCTTGTGGTATCCCAAAACTAAGTCCTTTGACTTTATTGGTTATTCGGATACAGATTTTGCTGGATGCAAAGTTGATAGAAAAAGTACAAGTGGCACATGTCATTTCTTAGGCAAAGCTTTAGTCTCTTGGTTTAGTAAAAAGCAAAATTCTGCAGCCCTATCAACAACAGAGGCTGAGTACATCGCCGCAGGACGTTGTTGTGCTCAGATTTTGTGGATAAAACAAACCCTAGAAGACTATGATTTGTTTTACACACATATTCCCATTTTTTGTGATAACACAAGCACTATTAATTTGACTAAGAATTCAGTATGTCACTCTCGTACTAAACATATCGAGATTCGACATCATTTTCTTAGAGATCATCATCAAAATGGAGATATAAACCTTGTGTACATAGATACTGAAAATCAATTAGCTGACATCTTCACTAAACCTCTACCGGAAGATCGTTTCAATTATTTACGTCGAGAATTATGAATTTTAGACGTCAATAATATTAATTGATTTTGTTTTATGATTATATATCATTATGCAAAAACTGTGTTAGAGACAAGCCAATAAAGAGTCTGTCTGTCACCACAACTACGGTTGAAGCGAAGCGGTACTTAAGAGTTCCCTGGTGAACCTCCGCCAGCTGGGACAGTACTCCTACAGCTAATCTGAGACAGTTGCTGTGTAACGACATTTAAATCATAAAATAATATTAATTATGTTAATTGAAGGCTAAAATAACTAATCTTTGAATTAAATATTTGAAATGAGACAATGAAAAAGAATGGCTAAAATCAACTTTGAAGAACCCTAGGCGAATTCGGCCAGAGCTCTGACCGAATTCGGCCCGAGTTCGGTTGAGGGTGTCTGGTTATATATACAGAACCCGAGCAGCCCTTCTTCTTCATTGCTTCCAAATTATTCCAAACAGCAGCAGCAGCCGACCCGAGCATCAAAACCCTAGTTCTTCACCACCCTATTCCATCCAATCTAAGTGGTGAAATCTCTCCAAAATTTGGAATCGTGCGGAGATCGTCGTTCTCTACGACATATCTTGATTTCGTGAGGTATAACTCCATCTCACTCCACCTTTCAATTAGTGCATTTTTATTCCAATTTGCACATATGGCTCCTAAATTCAATCCATCAAAGAGGAAGAAGACGACCCCTAGTGAGGAAGGGTCATCTTCGCATCCACATACGGATTCACTCTTTTCACCGGTCCAAACGAGCGACGGTGCGTTCGATGGATTTTTATTTCAAACCCTCGACCAAGCCCTACTGTGGTATGGTGATTTTTCTATGCGATCCATATGCACAGGCGCTCCAGTCAAATGGACTATATTTCCTGATTATCATCATTTGTTTGAGGCATTAGGGTTACACTTATTTGTTAAAATTTGCTTCCCTATAGTAACTAATGCCATTAGATTATTCTATTGCAATCTCATATTAGACACTTTCGATGTGACCACACGTGTTGGAGGTATTGATATCAATTTCGATGATAGCCTCTTAGCGGAGATCCTTGGTATCCCGAACGAAGGTGAACCGCTAGTCGATATCACTGATTTTGACTTTCCCGAAGGCACGACACTCGCAAGTTTCAAAGCGAAACTCTGTGCACCTGATAGAGTACGCTCTGGAAAGTTCAAAGCTAACAACCTGAACTTGTTTAACTATGAATTGCATCGCATCATCTATTCCACCATTCTTCCAAAATCCACTTCAAAGGATGATGTGACTTCTCTTGAGCTGTCCGCCATGTACCACATTCTTAAGGGGATTCCATTTTCTGCCCCTAAGACCATGATTCAGATGATGGGACGTTGTCGTGCAAGAGATAGAAATCTCTCTTACGCGATGATTCTTCCACGCATCTTTCAGCGCTTCGATATTGATCTGTCGACTTGTACTCAGGACCCTGAGCCCAATTTTCTTCAGTTATCTCGTCGTAGCATGACTGCTACAGCTCCACCTACTGCTCCTCCTACTACACCTCCTCCACCACCTCATCAGTATGCCATGACATTTGAGGGCATACATCAGCACTTATCTGCTTTGCACGTCTCGATGACGGACATGGCTCGCGAGCGTGAGTTCCGCGACGTCACCCGTTATCAGGCGATTGCAAACTCCTTGGCTGATCTTCGTTTCGCTCAGACTGGTCATTCAGCCGGTTCCATCCCTCGAGATCCAGCTTTTTCGGGTTACCGCTGTGAGGATGAGGCTGTCCATGCCTACTTCCAGCCAAGTAACACCTATGATTGGTATCGTGCACCTCGTGACTACGTTGGTGAGTTTTATGCTGGCGCCCCTACTCATCCTTCTGACGCTGGTACTTCTGGTGCTGGTCCTTCAGGACATGCTGGTCGAGCTGATATTGGTGATGACGAGGATAGTGATGAGGAGATGTGATTTGATTTTTTGGTGACATTCTATTGTATACTTGGAAATGCTCCAACATTCCAAGTTTTTATCAGTATTTATTTTTATCAGTACTTTCTAGTTATTATCAACACTCTGTAGTTTGTTTCAGTACTATTATCATTCATGGACATGTTTATGATGTTTCAGTTATGGCATTTCAGTTTATTTCAGCACTTTGTTTTATTAGCACTATCTCTTTATACTGCTTCTTCATTACAAACTGCCTGTGAAATAGCATGCCTGAGTTTTTTTAGGTTCTTGAAACAATACATGCCTGTAATGATAATCTGTAGAAACAATACATGTAAAGTGAATGTGTTTCTCATATTTTTTATGTTTTCTCACTACTTGTTACTTATGCATTGATTGCGGGGGAGCCTTCTCTTTTGCAATTATTTTGCTAAGTGACAAAGGGGGAGAAAATTAAAGATCTAACATTTCTTTTGAGATAATACAGGACATGAACAATTTCTACTTTTTGATATTTTTGAACAAGCTTAGCTTAATGTTATATCATTCATAGTTTGTCAATTATCAAAATGGGGGAGATTGTTGGCCCATTGGTCATATGGTCAACCTGATTTTAATAATTGATCAAACTCTGTCTGGATATACGAAGCTAGTCGGGACACTCTGTCTGGATATACGAAGCTAGTCGGGACATCTCGGATTCTTGGACATGATCAAGATTGGCTATCCACTTCATTCAAGACCGAAGATCTATTTGCCTACTCGAGTCTGTAATTCCTTATGCAATGTATTTTTTATTTTATTTGAGTCTAGGAATATGTTGTACATCGAGTCGTACTGGCAAATAGGCTATCCCTCAAATGAGTTCAAAATATTTTTAATGACCTCTCACAAAGGTTTACAAAAAGGTTTTCAAAAATCACCAAAAGCTTTTTCAAAAACCCTAACTAAACCCTGACTTAACCCTGACAGAACTCGGACCGAGTTCGGCCAGAGTTCGGCCAGAGTTCGGTTGGTGGCCGTTGTGATTTTGAATCTTTGGAACTTGGTCCTCCTGCAGTTGCGGATTTGACCGAGATTTGCTCATAGAGTTCTGCCCGAATTCTGTCCGAATTCTGACAGAAGTCTGCCTTTGGAACTCCTATAAATAGAGAAGGATTTCGATCATTTCAATTCACTCATTCACTTTTCAATCTTCTCTCTATCTAAAGTTTTCAGTCTTCCAAAGAGTTTTTCTAGAGCTTTCAATTTCAGATCCCAAGCCAGTTACAATCCTCTAGTCAATTTGCCAGTGCGGTACGGTTTAGAAGTTTCTGAGAGATTGTAATCAGAAGGCTTGATTAAAGAATACCTCTTCACATTTGAAGTTGGACGAGTTCTTCGTATCAAAGCTCGCGTTGTAGAAGTTGCAAGGACTTCGTAAGAAAACTTGCAGTTTTTCCAATAGTGGATTCAACTGGTAGCAAGAGTTCTACCGACTGGATTAGTCCTCAACAGAGGGATACCAGTATACATCGCTGTCTTTGCGTTTGCTCTCTCAACTTTGCTTTTAACATTATTTTAGTTGTGATTAATATTCTGTGATTGTGCTGCTAACAATTTTAATTAGCATTTTTCCACTGCCAACTCTATTCACCCCCCCTCTAGAGTATTACGCTTTACTATTTCATTCCTACAAAAAGTACCAGCGGTACGTGTCATTTCCTAGGAAAGGCCTTAGTTTCTTGGTTTAGCAAGAAGCAAAATTTTGTAGCATTATCAACTACTGAGGCTGAATATATCGCCGCATGACGTTGTTGTGATCAAATTTTGTGGATGAAGCAAACCCTAGAAGACTACAATCTGTACTACACTAAGATTCCCATCTATTGTGATAACACTAGCACCATTAATCTGACTAAGAACCCTGTATGTCACTCACGCATAAAACACATTGAGATACGTCATCACTTTTTACGTGATCACCAACAACACGAGGATATCTATTTAGAGTTTATTGATACAGATCATCAACTAGCAGACATTTTCACAAAACCACTGGCTAAAGATCGTTTTAACATAATGAGACGAGAGCTCGGTATACTTGAATTTTCAGATTCATAGTGTAGTATGGTAATTATATTTGATTTTATGACTTAATACTTTGAAATTTATTTAACGGAAATTATTTTTAGGGTACAAGCCTAAAAAGGGTCTGTCTGTCACCACGACTACGATCGAAGCGAAGCAGTATTTAAGAGTTCTCCGGTGAACCTCCGTTAGCTAGGACAGTACCCCTACAGCTAACCCAAAAATAATACACGTTATTAAATGTAGGAGTCAAAAGTCATAAAGTTACAGTTCAACTACCAAAACTGCATTTATTACCTCGAAAATACAAGTAGCCAAACTCGGACCGAACTCTGACCGAGTTCGGTCGGCGCTGTTCAGCTTCCAGAACCGAACAGCTGGCCCTAAACCCTTTATAAACCCCACTTCTTCTCATTATTTCCACACAAAAAATCGAGAAATCTTTCTACTACTCCCATAAACTCCTTCCTACTCTTCCTTTCCAAGATTTCTAGGAGTTCTAGTGGGCTGATCAACTTCATCTTCTTCCTCATCTTCCAAGGTACTTCTATTTTCTTTCTTTTTCATCCATGGCTCCCAAACGTCAGAGAAGACAGGTAGATCCTTCTCAAGCTGGATCTTCCTCGTTCGACTATGTTCCTACCAGTCTCTTTAGTCCTGCCAGACCATTAGGCTCAGATGATTTTGATTCCGGCTTATTTGCTGATAAGGAATATTCTGACCTATGGTTTGATTCAATCTCTGGTCGCAAAATATGTGCCGGAGCTTATGTTAACTTCACTATTTTTTTATGAGTATGCTCCCATATTTGACCATCTAGGCTACCGAGACTTCTTTGAAGTAGTCGAGAATATTTTTGACAACGCTGTCCGTATGTTTTACTGTAACTTGCAGGTAAAACCAAACAAAAACTTCTATTCTTGTGTTGCTGGACAAGAATTGGAGTTCAGCGCCACTGACATCAGCGAATATTTTCATGTTCCTGGTGTAGGTGAAGCTCTTATGGATATTCACCATATCCAATTTCCAGAAGATGTCACTCTTAACTCTTTCAAGGAACTGCTTTGCCACCCTCATCCTATTCCTAGAAGAGTCTTTTCAAAAGATCTTAACCAAAATTTCTATGAACTCCATCGTTTCATTTTCTCTGTTCTCCTTCCAAAGAAAGGATCATCTGATGAGATCACTTTCGTAAAGTTATCTGCTATGTAGCATATCCATTTTGGTATTCTATTTTCCATCCCCAAGACCATGATGGCCTGGATGCTGAACTGCAGAAATGCAAAATGCAACCTGGTCTATCATATGCATTTGGCCTCCATCTTTCGTAGGTTTGATATTGATCTTCAAACCTGTGCCTACTCCTCCACTCCCATAGAGCTTAGCAGATCTCGTCGATATCCTACTCCACATCTTTCTCCTGGAGCTCAGCCTGCTCCAGATGCTGATGCTGAGGCTCCTCCTCCTGATGCTGCTTCTGCTCCAACCCCTGCTCCTGGATTTGATCCAGGATTCTATCAGCATTTTGATGACTTTGTTGCTCTCTCTGCGCAACGTCATCAGAGCTATCTCGATTCGGAGTTCCGCCACATCTACCAGGCTCAGGTGTTGCGGAATGGCATTGCTGATCTTCACTAAAGTCTCTTTCAGGATCCAGCGCATCCAGTTACTATCCTTCCTCACCCAAGCTTCCAAGGACCTAGGTTCGGAGATGAGGCTACTATTCCTTACTTCGATCCTACTGCTGCTTACTTTCCTCGGGATGCTCCTGGCGGTGACGATCCCACTATGTGATGCAATCTTGAGCTGGTGGACAGTGGATAGGATGTTAGATGATGATCTATGTTATGATGTAGTTTGCTTTTTGTCTAAACTTTTCAGTTAGACATGTTTAGCACTTTATGATTGTATTTTTTTCTCTAGTGTGACAGTTTATGCATGATAGTATCAGCTTATTTCAGTTCTATTTATTTTTTTATGCACTTTGTGTTATTTGATTATATCTTTAGCTTCACTTTGTCTATTTGTTGAAAATTGTTGGCTTCAAACATTACGGGGGAGCCAAAGCCATTTTTGTATTGACAAAGGGGGAGACAGAGACATACCAAAATCCAAAAAGATATCAAAATCAGCGAAAGCGTACAATCCAAAAACAAAACTATTTTGTTGTTCAGGTACATTTTTATTGTTCTATTTTTAGATATATTTTGATATAGACTCAAGTTTGTCAATTATCAAAATGGGGAAGATTATTGGCCCATTCCATGGTCACACCCGATTTTAATAATCGAAATAAACTTAAGTCAATACACAAAATATACGAACTGCTGCTAACCATTTCAGGACGTCTGAAATCAATATCAACGAGTGTCGTACTGCATCATCAAGCATAAAAATCATCAATCTGAAGATTACTTTTCATTGGGATCCAGTCCGAGTCATTTTACAATTTATTATGTATTTTATCTTTATTGAGTCTAGGACATAAATCATAAGATCGACTAGGTAATACTGGCTTAAGTTAATCCCAGTCCACATTTCTAAAAAGCCTACATATTTCCATTTTATTTCTACCAAAAATTCAAAATCATTTTTGTAACAGATTTTGACAAATATTTCGAATTTCTCCTAAACAAAACTCAAACCGAGTTCGGCCCGAGTTCGGTCTGTTTGAATTCAAATATCCGTTGTCTCCAAATCTGCATGCAACGTACATATGCAAAATCTTTGCACCAGAACTCTGCCCGAGTTCGGTCTCAGAAAATACCTATAAATAGGAGAGAGTTTTTCATTTTAAATCACTCATTCATTCTTCATCTTCTCTTCTCTATTCAATAAGTGTTTTCACCCGATCAAACGCTTTCAAATCACACCTATACTTTTCTTAGCCAAAAGCCAGTAATATTTACTTCGATCTAGAGTCTTTTGGTGTTCAAGAGTTGTAAAGAGGTTGTCCAGTTTACAGCAACTATCTTTGTTGTGGAGCCGATCGTGCGCTCGTCACCATGTACGGTGTTGTGAAGTTGGTCGTGCACTTGTCACCAAGCACGGTGTTGTAAGAGACTGCAAGCTCTCAATTAACTTGTGCCTTAGTGGATTAACATCGAGCAAGAGTACTCGAGACTGGATTAGTCCTCTCAGAGGGATACTAGGTTGCTACTGAGTGCTGGGCTCCTGAGTGCTGGGCTTGGTCCCCAGGTTGCTACTGGTTCACTGGGGGTTCTTCTCCCGGCTGATCGGTAGGACCAGGAATAATGCTACTGAAAAACAATGACATGGAGGACAATAAGGAAGGACCAAGATAGATTCGAGGATATAAGCATGTGATCAAGTCAAGATTTCAGAAAGATTAGAAGACACGAGTAGAGATCAAAGGCGAGTGCTGATTGAGACATCTATCTGGTAAAATCCTCACACATCTTGATTCACAAGACCTGTATGGGCCACCACTTAAACTATGTCATGTCCCAGAACCAGAATACTGGAGAGCTGTGGACAAACACAGCCAGCTACGTATATAGAAGTGTAATCCACCTCGACATGCGGTCACGGCAGTCTAGATGCATGAGGGTTTAACTACAAGCCATCAGTCTCTTATGGTCCAGAACAAGCCTAGTGTCTCAATCTCAAGCAAGTAAGCACATGTAACAAGATGGTAGATCATCAGACATACAAAGTAAGGCATCCCAAACATCACATATTCAGATGATCATGAAGCTAGTCATACAAAATGTGAGAACTAGCAAAATTTTCAGTCATACATGATCAACCATAGGATTTGCCAATCATGTTACAGCCCTTATGCAGACAGAAATGTAAATTCAACAAGAGCTAACACTTGCTCGGCGATTAAACGCCTCAAATAATTTACAATAGAGTGGGAGAGCAAAATAAAATTCACCCGTTGCTATTGTTGCGCATATTGTTCACCATCTGACTGGAAGGCTGGGAGATCCTCGGGAGCTACTCTAAAATCTGGCCATACAAAACCAGCTGGATCAGACCCCAGAAAGGGAAAGTGCCACAAGGGAGGCTTCACTTAAGAACTAAAACCAGCATGTTAGATCACAAGGCATAAAAATAACAAGAAGAACTTGGAGTTAAGAGATAAGGGGATAAACGATAATATAACTAAGAAACTATTCTGGTAACCAAGTTTCAACCATTAAACCAAACAATGACTGGGGTTGTAACCCTTCACCTGAACAGAACTTAGTTTCTGACCAATTATCGATAAAGTAAAGCATAAACAAGTATGTCCTGAGATAGCCATGTACTGGATCTAGACAAGATAGTACCCAACCAACATTTACGGCTAAGCAAAGAGTACGGCTTGATACTTTAACTAACTAGGGTTATCACAAGCCTAACTACTAGCAAGATGCAACGAGATGTTCCAGCAGTCACAAGCCCTGTAGCTATCCAGGTTATCCAGGCGAGGTTCATATAAGAGTTATCACGAATTATTAGGTGATTTGGAGTGCAACATATGACAGTGTGCATAGTAAATATTTCAAAAAGTACCCCACATGATAGTGGGCTAGAAATGTGCCCTACTCGTCGACAGGCTACAAGTCCATCAGGTGCGGCCGGGATAACGGGATCGCCTGTAACTGAAAACATCTCTCTATATGAACTACTTTAATCAATCTAGTTATTAACCTAGTCAGATTCAATATGAATTCCTGACCGTGGTAACCAGGGATACAAGTCCTAGACATGATGCGAGACGAGACTGGTAGCTTATACGTGCACATTCAAGAACGATCACCCACGGTGTCAAGACAATAGTTACTTAGCAATTCAAGATAGCCGTCGCAACAGCATATCAAGATTATCATGTTAGGTTACTTATCAAGATTACTTATCTTGTCAAGAGTGCATCACGATGGACCACTATTAAGAATTATCATGTCAAGTTGCTTGTCAAGAGTACTCCATGAAGCAAGTTGCACTTGTCTAAGGGTTTGGGAGAGGTTTAATGGAAGAAGGAGTTAGAAAATAATGAAGAGAGAGATAGTGGAGTTGATATTTATATCAACCCTCTCCTCTCGAACCAAAACCAAAATAAACCAAGCCAAACTAAACCAAGTTAAACCAGGACCAAACCAAGCCATGCTATGCTAGATAAGTCAAAATACGGGTCGAGAATTCGTACACGTATACTAAAAATACGTATAACGGAAAACGAGAGTGACAAAATGGACCAGTCTAATACTAAGACCGAAAATTCTATAACAGAAGTAGCCTATCGAATAAATCACCACACTAAGCCCGATTTTGAAATAGGTATGTTAACCTTTTCTAACAGCTACTTTAAAGTGCTAGTTTCAAATCCCGCGCTCAATAAATCATGAACTCAAAATCTAATGCCAAAGAATCTACACAAGCCAGTGTAAACCTGCTACCCAGCCATCTCTCGACACAGAGGTCGTGTCCTCAAGATACAGGACCTAATGAACACCTACTATCGATACTGAATGTACTAATAAACCAGTTAACAAGGAAAAGTTAGAGAAAAGTATACATGAGTGAAGGATACAGTTTAGCAGTGTCTTCTTGAGTCCGACACATCTTCCTCGCGTCCTAAAATTGATAGCAAAGTTGAATCAGACATTTCATCGAACACCAAACAAGCGTGAAACAGAAATGAATCTATATGAGTTTACTTGATTTGATTGATCAGAAATTTTAAAAGAACTTGAAGGGACAATTCAAAGAATTACATAGAGATTCAAATCAAGGGACTCACCTACTCGATCACGACTACAATGAAAGAGCAGCACAGTCATACTGTTAGTCCAAAATGGCCATGGCGTTCGAAATTAAACATGAATCAAAGGAACAAGACATGTTTGAACAGAGATCAAGGGATCGACCACTCACCAATCGAATTTGATCGATCGACTCGTCCCCGCACGCCTGCTCGATCGATCAGCAATGTCAGAGCAATAATATACTAGGGAAGGATCAATGATCACTACAGTCTTGCTACTGTGCCATTGCACACTATATCGTCACGATCATTGAGACGGTCATCACTGCCATTGTCATCGTATCCGTGAGCTCAAAATTGAAGAAAAAGGAAGAAGAAGAATGGTTGGGGAAAAAATGGACAGGACTTCGCCAGCGTGTTAAGACTGGTGGAGAAGGAAGAGACAGCACCCATTTATAACCGCGGCGAGGGTCGTTGACGGTTAGAGGTGGACGGTTGTGATCACTTTGACTATGTTGGTGGAAGAACAACGGTGAGGATGCATTGGCAAGAGGCGGTGGAGGAGAAACTTCGGGGAGCTTCTGGAGTGATCGAAGATCGGACGTCCACTCGCTGTGAGAGCACCACCGCTCTCTACTCTCTATTGTGCTTCGACCAGGAAGAAGAAAGAAGAAGAAGTTCAGATGCGGTTTGGGTTTTATAACCTATCAGGTCGGATGGCCTAATGGTTTAAGAAAGGAAGGTTAACGGGTTTGCTAACCCGACCTTTAAACTCAAACTGTGGGCTTTAGATTTCGATGGGCTTAACCAAGCTTAGGGTAGCTGGAGGAGAAGTGAAATGGGTTGTGACCAATCTGGTTTATGGCTCTATCAGATGTATAAGGGAGTTGGCCCAAGTACAAGTTGGTTCAAGGGTTTTGGGCCTCAACAAATGGTTGGCTTAGCTATGTTAACCAATGAGGTTGGCTTAATAGGGTTAATAAAGGATAACAAAAACAAATGACCCCCAATTAATGGGTTGCAAAATATTAGATGAATAAACATTAAACTATAAAATATAAAAGTATAATAAATAAACAACTATAATAGGAATAGAAGAATAGATGAACAGTTCCTTAATTTTTAGAAAGGTAGAGTTACAGGGTGAGACGTGGAGAGACGACCTATCTGGCGATAGTCAAGACGGAGGAGGCATCCGTGTAAGTGGTTCTTTTGCCTGAGATCAACGACATCCTCACGGAGTTCAGGGATGTCAAACCGTGAGGGCTTCCGAAGAGGCTACCTCCGCGTAGGGAGGTAGACCACGCCATCGAGTTAGTCGGGCACAAAATCGCCCGCTATAGCCCTATATCGCATGGCCCAGCGAGAGCTCAATGAGTTAAAGAGACTACTGAAAGAGCTGCTCGATGCAAAATTCATCAGGCCATCCAAGGCCCCGTTTGGTGCACCTGTCCTATTTTAGAAGAATAAATGGAAGCCTTTGTTTATGCATCGACTATCATGCACTAAACTAGGTGACCGTCAAAAACAAATACTATATCCCAATGGTTGTGGACTTGTTCGATCAACTGGAAGGCGCACAATACTTTTCCAAACTCGATATGCATTTCGGGTACTATCAGGTGCGAACAAACGAGGGGAAAGAGGCCAAGACGGCGTTTGTCATGAGGTAGAATTTTTAGTCATTCCATTTGGTCTAACATATGCTCCTGCGACTTTTTGTACTTTGATGAACAAGCTCTTCCACCTCTGCATCGATTCGTCATGGTCTATCTCGACGATATCATCGTGTACTCAAATACAATGGAGGAGCACATCGAGCATTTGAAGGCGGTTTTCCAGGTGCTGAGAAAAAACTATCTCTTCGTCAAGCAGGAGAAGTGTTCCTTTGTACAAGAAGAGGTGTCATTCTTGGGTTACTTGATCGGGCATCGCAAGATATAGATGAGCGATGCAAAGGACCAGTCCATATGGAAATAGGAGGCTCCCACAAAGCCAACAAAGCTAAGATCATTCCTAGACTTGGAGAACTATTATCGGGTGTTCATCCGAGAATACTCTACCATAACAGCACCACTTACCTATTTGTTAAGGAAGGATCGGGCATAGAGTTGGACATCCAAGTACGTGGAGGCATTTGGCACACTCAAGAGGACCGTGATGGAGAAGACAGTCTTGTTATTGTTGAGCTACTCCAAGGCGTTCGAGGTGCATACTGACGCATCCGACTTCGCCATTACTGGGACGTTGGTGCAGGAAGGGCACCCCATTGTATTTGAGAGTCGTAAGTTGGGGTAAAGAGAAGGAGATGAATGCAGTCGTACATTGCTTGAGGACAGGGCGGCATTATCTCCTTGGCACCACTACCGATAGATACGGTCAAAGCTATATAGATGTAGAGGTTACTACTACAAATCAACAGTCAATCCTAGGTCAAACAATTCTAGATATCTCATTCATAGGAAAGTAAGTAAAGTACAAGAGTATGATCATCAGACATATAAGACAGTAAAGCATCACAAACTATAATATATAGATGATCATGAAAATATAATACAAAATGAAAAACTAGCAAGAGTGTAAGTCATACACGATCAGCTCTAGCTGCAGTCTAGAAAATATACAAATCATGTCTAAGCCCGTAGGCCAAATGTCAGGCCCAAAACATGAGCTAAACACATGCTTGGTGGCTAAATACTGCAAAAGACTATATAAATAAGAGTGGATAAGAGAAAGAACACCCACTCAGGCATCCTGGTGCTCCGGTGGATATCATCGAGTGGAAGGTTCGGTAGATCCTCGGGCTCTTCTACCAGATCTGGCCAAACAAAATCAATAAGGTCATACCCCCAAATACAAGTACCACAAAAAAAAGCCAAAATATGAAGTAAAACCAGCATGCAATCATAATCGTACTAAAGTAAAATAGTAAAAGCAGACTGGAATAACGTAAACGTACCACAGGGTATACGAAAGAAAACTGGAGACATGTGAAGGAATAAGCAGGAATAACATGTAAGTGAAGCCGAGCATGTAAGACAAGTAGTGAAGCCGGGCATGTAAACATGTAGTGAAGCTAAGCATGAAACAGGAATAATAGCATGTACTAGAATAGAAGGAATCTAAGTACTAAAATAAAACAAGCTGGAGCAAGACTAAACTAGACAAGACAGAGATGGACTCCATCCATCAATCACGGCTAAACATGAGTACAACTTGATACATTAGCTAACTAGGATTATTATAATGCTCAAGTCCCAAATTACGTAGGAACAAGAGTACGCATACGTGCCAGCTACGTATCGAGTGTACCCCCGTCCTACTCAAATACGTATAAGTTGTCTTAATTTTCTAAATCTATCTATCAAATCAACTAACATATGTCTATCTCAATCCACAGAATATATGATATGAAGAATAAAAATGTGTCATGGTCTGCATTCCAATAACATATATGTAAGATTAGACCAGAAAAATGATATGGGTCTACAAAATAAGACTAAATAGCATAATAGAAATAACGAATAAATGTAAAAGTACGATAAAATACCTAAGCCAGATACAGCAATACCTCCATGATCAGCGGACTATCTCTGCATGACCAACTACCTAGAGAGATCACTATGTCCTCAGGGGACATAGCAAGGTATATAAAAACATGGGAATGATAGCAAAGTATATAAAAACATGGGAATGTAACAGTTGCAGGAACGAATTGTAAAGCGCAAAACTCTAGAGGGGGTGAATAGAGTAGGCAGCAAAAATTAGCTAATTAAAAATGTCAGCAGCAAGATCACAGATAATATATTACAAGTAAGTAAATGAAAAATAGAGATCAGAAAGCAAACGCAAACGCAAACGCAAGGATGAATACTGGTTTCCCTCTTGTAAGGACTAGTCCAGTCGGAAGAACTCTGATTCCAGTTGAATCTACTATTGGAAAATACTACAAGTTTTCATCTGAAGTTCATACAACTTCTACAACGCGAGCTTTGATCCAAAGTACTCGACCAACTTCAATTGTGAAGTAACTTTCTTCAATCAAACCTCTGATTACAATCACTCTAAAACTTCTAGACCGTACCGTACTGGCAAATCGACTAGAGGATTGTAACTGGCTTAGGATTTGAAAATGAATAGCTCAGAACACTTTGAAAGAACGTATTAAGCTTAGAGAGAAAAGATAAGAAAGTGAATGAGCGAGTTGAAATGATTGAAATCCTTCTCTATTTATAGATTTTTCAAAGTCAAAATTCTGACAGAATTCGGACAGAATTTGGGCAGAACTATTTGAAAGAATCTCGGCAGATAGTCGTTGCATCCGTAACTGCGGGAAGACCAAGTTTAAAATCCAACGGGCACTAACCGAACTCGGGCCGTATTCGGACCGAACTCGGGCCAAATTCTATTGGAGTTTGTTTCACTTAACAAAATGCCTAAAATTGGCTTTTGAAAGAAAACTAGAAAAAGTACAAAAGTACAAATTGTTTCTGGAAAGTATTGCTATGGAAGTCCGATCTGAGAGCGATCACTTTGTTCCTTGGACCACACGATGATGATGAAGAGAACTACTTGTGGAAGATGAACAATTGGAAGAACTAAGTCACCAGAAAGGTATCGAACAATGGCACTGATGGCACAGTCGAATGCTTTTCAGCTTTGCTTCACCATGTTCTTGAGAAAAAGTTAAAGAAATGCTTCTGGGAATATCACTCTGAAAGTATAAGTTTTCTCAGAATCTCCTCTTCTGTATATCTCTCTTGATGATCTCTTGTGTTAAAAATAAGTCTATTTATAAACTAGACCCTTTGTGCATAAAAAAGCAACATAATTGGGTCCCTATGCAAGTAGCTGTCACCCATGATGAAAATCAACTCCTACGCGTGATGACACGTGTCCCATATAGAGTTTTGGTCTCTACGCATAGTGACACGTGCCCCACAACTTCAACAAAATGGAAAAAGCACGTACACACGTTCTTCGATAAGTGTGGCATGAAAGCCACGTATACAGACCACGTTCTCATATAGCCAGAAAAGATTGGACGTAAACATGACCCAAAATAGACTTCCTGCGTAAAGTAGCAGACTGGGCGTAAAATAACTCAAAAATAAACTTTATGCGTAAAGTGGCTGAAAAGTAGCCTTGAGCGTACAATTAGCTCAAATAAACTCTACGCACATGAAAGCTTTGAGCGTAAAAACTCGAATAGCTTTTATGCGCAAAAGAAGCAGTCTCTTGAGCGTAAAGTAGCCCATCTGCACACTAAACGACAAGCGTTGGGTTTGGTAAAAAAAAATTCTTGGCTTCTGTGCACTATTCTGTCAGAAAATCATTTTGTCAGATCAATGTCACGCGCATTAAATGCAGTCTGACAGCCTGTCGCCCTCACGTAAAGTTTAAGTATAGCTTTTGCGTAAAAGAGCTCACGTAGAATTTGAATCTGACTTAAATAGAGTCCTTTAATGAGCCTTGCGTAGAGTCTGACTTTGTGTAAAATTCTCAATTTCTTTGACTTGGTCTATGAAGTTTATTTTATGCTTCTACAAGACCCCCTTCAAAGTTTTCAAAAAAAATTCAAAATTTGAAATACTTTGAACAGAAGCGTAAAATTCGGAATATCCAACAGTCATCCGCATAGAATTCGGGATACCCAACGGTCATCCGCGTAGAGTTCGGGATACCCAACAGTCATCCGCGTATTTTTCAGGAATTTGAACCGATTTTAAAAATTTCCTATAAATAGAGTTCAGCTGCTAGAGAGAGAACTTTACTCATTCTCGTGAATTCTCAATCTTTGAATACCCTTCTCTTCTTCAAAATCCCAATCTTCAAACTCTCCGATGGCACCAAAGAGCAAGACCTCCGCCGCGCTAAGGGCAAGAAGCCCGCCATCGCTGCTTCGTCGGCGGCTAATCAAGCAGAGACCATCATCCCATCATCAGTGGCGACTCCGAAACCTAATCCCGCTGTGGCTCCGGCCATGATAGGTAAAATTCTATCTAGTTCGGCCGTGAGTTCAACGGAGAAGAAGAAGAGCCGAACCCAAAATTTACGCCCACGTTTATACGTGTCAGCGAAAAACTCACCAAATACGCCCACGTCTATACGTGCCAGCGTAAAAACTCGAATCACAAAGTACGCCTACATTTGTACGTGCCAGCATAGAAACAAAATACGCTCACTTCTATTCGTGCCAACGTAAATAACAAAATACGCTCACGTTAATACGTACCAGCATAAAAAAATGTTAACAACAAAATACGCTCACGTCAATACGTGCCCGTGTAAAATAAAAATAGGCCCACATCTATGTGCCAGCGTAAAAATAACATATGCTCGCGTCTATACGTGCCAGCGTAAAACATTAAATACGCTCACATTTATATGTGCCAGCGTAAAAACAATATACGCCCACGTCTATACGAGCCAGCGTAAAGTATAAAATACGCTCACATCTATATATGTGTCAGCGTAAAATACGCAAGTGATAAGACTTTGCGTACAAATAGTCAATTCTAAAAACAGAGAACTTTTGCACTTTATTTTAATCAACTTAACTTCTATGCGTAAGCGTAAAGTCTTACATAGTCAAGCTCTCTAATACAGAGTATTTAATTTTTATGCGTAAAATTCAGAATAAGTCATCTGCGTAAAATTCAAATTAGATTTTTACTAACTTGATTCTTCTTTTTCTTTTGGCAGTGGACTTTCAATAGATGGTTCAACAAAGGAAGGAGGAACAGAGACCTCTGTAACCACCGGAGTAGGGGCATTCGGGACAGAAGAAAAAATCCCTACAGGAGCTTTCTTATAAGCAGCAAAGACCTGTTGTGCCCTGTATAAGGGGACACTATTCACTACTAACCATTGCCGATGAGTAAGTTTGAGTTTGGTAGGAGGAGCCAAACTTGGAGGGCATATATTCAAACCCCTCAGCCTATCCTCCAGAGGAATGTCGTTCCAAATATGATCTAAATCATCATGATCTGGAGTAACAACATGAGAAATCATATTGTAGGTTTTGACTTTTTGACCTTTCTTGGATTTTGAAGTTTTACTTTCATCTTCCATTTCAGGTACTAAGTCAGGGTGTACCCATATAATTTTACCATTTTTTTTAATATGAGAGGCAATAGTCCTTCACTTTGCTCTCTAGCAGGCGGGAGATTCACAATCTTCATTGTTGCCTTAGGAATTGGGACAATCCCACCGGGGACTTGTTATGGAGGAAAACCTCCAAATTGAAGAGAAATTATATTAGTTGTGGCTGTATGCTCATCATTGGTTAAAGCGATGGCATTAGCATTTATCAACTCTTGGATTTTCTTCTTTAAGACATAGCAAGCCTTGGTAGGATAATTTATGTGTCTATGATAGATACAATACTTGGGATTGTTAGTTAGATTTACCTCATTAGGTCTTTTTGGCTCTGGAATCTGGAGTTTGTCACTCTTTACAAGACATTGGAATATCCCTAGGATATCACTGTCATCGAAAGATTATTCTTCTTTTGGCTTAGAAGACTTCGAATTATTTGGCATCGTTTTGGGTTTTGAAAGATTAACCACTAGGGTTTTCTTCCCTTTCCCATTACGATTGCCGAAATTATTACCTGAAGAGGCTTTCTTTCCTTTGTCTTCTGAGGCAAAGATCATCCCATGTTCAAGAGCCAACCTACCATTGGTCTCAGCTGAAACTGCTGCTATAATGAACGAGGCCCAATCTGTGAATTGAGAGACCATAAAGACAGCAATAGTTGGTCGCAGATTCATTTTGTATGTATCAATCAATGCTGAATCTGGCATACCAGGAGGCATTTTCAAAGTTGTCTGTCGAAAACGTTCGATAAATGTCCGAGTATCTTCATTTTCCTTCCGTTTAATCTCTATTAAGGATGACATATTCATGTCCATGCCTCCTTCATAGAAACGGAAGAGAAACATTGCTTTAAACTCGTCAAAAGACGATATGCAATTGTCGGATAGACTGCGATACCAGTCATATACTGAATTCGTCAAACACCCGATGAAAACTCGGATGAGAAGAGCATCATTCTTCTGCAGATGCACAGTTATAATATCAAAATAATTGATATATTGACTAGGAGAGGCCTTTCCATCAAATAACACCATCGATTGTGGCTTGAATTTTGGAGGAAAGGGTATATCATTCCAATGAGGAGGATAAGGTTGCTTAATCCCAAACCTCTGGAGCTGATCCTTGTGCATCAGAACTTCAAACTGTGCTTTTAGCTCACGCACTGCTTGAATAGCTTCACTAGTTTGAGGAAGCACATTCGATTGAATAGTTGTTGGATGTACCGTAACCCCCACCGGAGGTGGTACATCTTCTGGAATGAGAGGATCTGGAGATGCCGAATTTTGATTGACAGCAGGCTCTTGACTAAGATTATTCAAAGGTACATCAACTCATTGACTATCTTGAGTTTGTGCTGCTACCTGCACCGGTGTTACTACTGTCATCTGAACAGTTTGCTGAGTTATTATTATTTGATGCATACTTTGCGTCATGGCAAGCATGTCCTTCAGTGATTGCTTAACTGCAGAGAGACGTTGTTCTATATTAGCAGTTGACGTCTCTGGTTCGTCTCCGATAGCATAGGATTCAACCTTCCTTGAACATACAGAGGGATTGGTGTAGAGGTATGAATCAACGCTATCAGTTTCTGACTCCAAAGACTGGGTACCCCTAGCTTCTGAATCGGAAGATTGCAACGATCTTTGACTTCTTGAACGAGTATACTGATATACTCCTTCAAAAGTGTCAAGGAGTCGGTTGAATTAATGTTAGCTTGGAGTACGGGACGAATTGCGTCTTGGACGTTATTGATATGAGATGCCATATGACAACTCATGTTCTTGATCATCAACTTGTTGCTAAGGCATATTATAGCTTAATCGGTCAAAAACTGACCGTTTAGAAGTCGAACAACAATATTTGATTACAATCTGATGACACTCACAATGATGATTTTCTTTTGGGAGTATCACAGGAGATTTTCTGTTTTTACGCTTTTGTACAAGCAACTCGCGTAAATCAGAAGGAGTAGAAGGAGTTGTCTTCTTTATTTTATTTGGGACAGAGAAACGTTTAGTCCCTTGCGTATAAAGAAGATTACTGGCTGTATTAGCAGAACCAAACTGTGCATTTTTAAGCGCTTGGAGTTGCATGCGTAAATCCTGAGATTTTTGTACACAAAGAACTCCATCAGCATTACGCGTAATTTGAAGGTTTGGTACTTTGCGTAAAGCAGTGTAAGAAGGTTGTTGGTAAAAAACTGAAGTTTTACCAACAACAGAATTTTTGTGTTTACGCTGCATGCGTGTAGGCAAATTCACTTTAGATGCAAAGACATCATTGTGAACTTTATCTACCATATCACCGACAGGAGATTTACCTTTACGCGTAGAGCGCAAAACATGAATATCTGCCACGTCACAGACGGGAGATTTACCCTTATGCGTAGAGCGCAAGATTTGAGTGTCTACCACGTCATGGACGGGAGACTAATTTTTATGCGCAGAGCACAAAACTTGGGTGTCTACCATGTCACAGACGGGAGACTGATTTTTACGCGCGAGGTGCAACACTGAAGTAGAGACTGCCTCGTCACAGACGGGAGCCTCCACAACAAGAGTGGGAAGAATTTCCTTGCCTTCGGAGACAACAGGGAGATCAGAGGATGCTTTGGACTTAGGAATCCAAACTTTTTGCACCTTCCGAGATTTTTGAACATTGGAGTAGCGAGTACTACCCCCAGTTCGAAGCATTTCTTCGTAAGCAGTCTTGTCGAACTGAACAACCAGAGTCTTCTTTGTCGATTCGACCGATACATCATCATATTGAGCAATTGCTTTCTCGCCTGAGGAGAAAGTCGTCCCCAGCAGAGTCGCCATTTTATTTCACTTAACAAAATGCCTAAAATTGGCTTTTGAAAGAAAACTAGAAAAGTATAAAAGTACAAATTGTTTCTGGAAAGTATTGCTATGGAAGTCTGATCTGAGAGCGATCACTTTGTTCCTTGGACCACATGATGATGATGATGAAGAGAACTGCTTGAGGAAGATGAACAATTGGAAGAACTAAGTCACCAGAAAGGTATCGAACAACGGCACTGATGGCACAGTCGAATGCTTTCCTGCATTGCTTCACCCTGTTCTTGAGAAAAAGTTGAAAAAATGCTTCTGAAAATATCACTCTGAAAGTATGAGTTTTCTCAGAATCTTCTCTTCTGTATATCTCTCTTGATGATCTCTTGTGTTAAAAATAAGTCTATTTATAGACTAGACCCTCTGTGCGTAAAAAGCAACATAATTGGGTCTCTACACAAGTAACTGTCACCAACGATGAAAATCAATCCCTACGCGTGATGACACGTGTCCCATATAGAGTTTTGGTCTCTACGCATGGTGACACGTGTCCCACAACTTCAATAAAATGGGAAGAGCACGTACAAACGTTCTTCGATAAGTGTGGCATGAAAGCCACGTATGCAGACTACGTTCTCAATAGCCAGAAAAAATTAAACGTAAAAATGACCCAAAATAGACTTCCTGCGTAAAGTAGCAGAATGTGCGTAAAATAACTCAAAAATAAACTTCCTGCTTAAAGTGGCTGAAAGTAAACTTGAGCGTACAATTAGCTCAAATAAACTCTACGCACACGAAAGCTTTGAGCGTAAAAACTCGAATAGCTTTCATACGCAAAAGAAGCAGTCTCTTGAGCGTAAAGTAGCCCATCTGCACACTAAACGACAAGCGTTGGGTTTGGTAAAAAAATCTTCTCGGCTTTTGTGCACTGTTCTGTCAGAAAATTATTCTGTCAGATCAATATCATGCGTATTAAATGCAGTCTGACAGCCTGTCGCCCTCGCGTAAAGTTTGAGTATAGCTTTGGCGTAAAAGAGCTCGCGTAGAATTTGAATCTGACTTAAATAGAGTCCTTTAATGAGCCTTACGTAGAGTCTGACTTTGCGTAAAATTCTCAATTTATTTGACTTGGTTTATGAAGTTTATTTTATGCTTCTACAAAGTTATGTTAGGTTTTTGCAAATTGGTTTTTAGGATTTTTGAAAAGTCAAGCAGTTAGGAAGTAGTTTGGGCTTTTGTAAGTATGTTTGTTTTCAAAATGAAAGGATATTTTGAAAACGTTTCTTGGGTAGCCTATTTGCCAGTACGATGTAGTGTACATCGTATTCCTATACTCAATAAATATGAAAAATATATTAATAAAATAGGAAAACCAAGAGCCCTTTGATGACGCATTTCTTCTGATATTTGAGCAGACCTGAAGACACATTTTTCCTTGACGGCGATCGTCCAAAGATAAACAGATCTGGAATCTGAATACCTTTCGGGGGCTTCGCCCCCGAACCCCAACGGGGCCCCGGATAGGTCGTTGGGTGGTTCAGAGAAATCTTCTTGTATAATATCGTCTTTGGCCCATTAATAATTCTCTATTGCATATGTCCTGGGTTGATCATGCTTATTGTTTATCTGCAAGTACATGTTAGAGGAACAAAGCAGTATATAATAGCAAATAAGATAATATTTTGTGAACAGTAGGACAATGCTAAGTTTAAGTCGCAACATGATAGTGATTATATGAATATTAGCGACATCATTATGCTAAACTTAATTTATTAGCCATATTCAAAAACATGATATAATCATTAGGCTAACAATCTCTCCCTTTTTGATAATGACAAATTGATTAAGTTTAAGTTATATATAATAGATACATGTATCACCAATAAACACAGTGTGCTAAATTAAACTTATTTCTCTCCTTTGACATGATCAAAAAAATAAGCTCCCCGTAATAAGAGATAGAACGAACTCGAACATCAGTAAAGGAGGAAGGCAAAAATAATCATGTTCAAGGATTAGGAGAACAGTGTAACGACAAGTTTAGAAAATTGTATAACTAAAGTATAAAAAACTTGTCAGAACACAAAATAGTTGGATGAGCTTTTTTTAAATGAAATGAAACAACAAGTAGTTTACCAACAAGAAATCTAAAATGACATTCAAAACAGAATATAACGTATAAATGTAACTGTATTTTTGAAATAGACCAATAAAGGATTTTAATAAACGGTAGATATCAATATAGTAGAAATCAATTATTGGTCATAAATAATTCATGAAAAAAATTCGCAGATCTAGTATATACCAAAAAAATATAATGAGACTTCTAACAATGATCACAAAAAAATATGATTCATAATTTTTCCATACAAATTAGTGAATCACATCAATAAAGAGTATGATCATCAAAAAAGAAATCAAAATACCTAATCTAGAATCTATACAAAATCAATGTCAAAGTTCATGCATTTGAATTTAATTACCTTAGCATGATATATATATATCTATTAGATAAACATGAAGATACTGAAGACAAAATACTTGAGAAGGAGAAATTCAGTCAACTTGAATGCTCTCCCGCAAAGTATGATCAGTCTAAATATAAATAATCATGAACCTTGAGATAAAATCTCAAATAAGAAATGTCAAAATTAATTTGAACTCAAATAAAATGAGAGAATTAAAAATAATAATAATCATATATTCTCTCATAAACTTACTAAAATTAAAAATCATGAACAAATCAACGAGATATTTCAAGTAAAATAATATATGTCCATGATGAACTAGGTATACCACATATTAAGGGCATAAAAGAATTGAAAAAATTAATTTGCTCCCCCTTAAAATGTGTGTATCAAGTTACAAACTTAAAACAAATATCATCTTTAGGCAAGTAAAAGAAATACCCAATAAATAAACGCTTAAAGATGAACAAACAAAATATGTTCCAATAAAAAATAAAGATAACTAGATAAATGTTCAAAGAAAAATGTATTCTAGATATATGGCATGTCAAGGGGATAATTGATTTGAAACAATTAACTACTCCACCTTTACATGGCTATATCCAAAAATAAAAGTATTGACAAAATTTTAAAAATAACTTCAGAGATATATTTCCAGAAGTAGGAAACTAATTCAAAAATATTAGGTCTTCTTATCAAAGTTTATTTCTTCCATTTTAAAGCCGTTGCACGGTGTCCATCTGATAACCATAGGGTTAAAGAGAAGAAACGCTTTGAGAAAGAAAAATTCAATATGCTTGACTTCTCCCCTACAAAGAGTTACTACTATAGATAGTAAATAACTTAAATAAGAAGATAATAATAAAAAGCTTAAAATTATGAATATTACACAATCTAAAGAGGAAATCACAAGACCATAATATTCAATGAGTAGTCACAAGATCAAATCAAGTTTGAATATCGAATAGTGTGATAGAAAAATATATATCAAAAGATGACAAATATTAACCTATGGAAATCAATGTATGTTACCTTTTGTAAAATTAAATAATATTATCCATCAAAGTAAAAATCCAAAATCCATCAGATAACAATTGCAACTAGATCTCAATATATCTTTAGTTTATAAAGCGTTGACCAATCTTGGGTTAGCTGTATGGGTACTGTCCCATCTAACGAAGGTTCACCGGAGAACACTTAAGTACCGCTTCGTTTTAGCCGTAGCCGTGGTGACAGACAGAACCTTTGTAGGCTTTTACCCAAAATAAATCTCTTCTTTAATAACCGAGAATTTAAGAAGAATTTTTGCAATATAAAATCAATTATATTCTATGGACTTAAAAAAATAGAACAATGTAGCATACGGTATAAGATGTATCAATTACATTATTCATATGTAATTGGATAACAATAAAATATAAAATATTTGTAAATCAAAATGTAGGACCTAGATACGCTTGATGTATTCTGGAACCTATGAGACTAGGTTCAGTACCTTGGATCCAGAACTAGATAATAGTTGCAAGTAGACTTTAATAAATCTTAAGTCTATAAAGTATTGATCACTTCGGGTTAGCTGTAGGGTCCGATTTTCAGCTAGCGGTAGTCCGAAAACTAGTACACTGTGTCGCTGCAGGCTATTTACACCTGTATGACAGAAGGACCCTTTTGGCTTGTATCTAAAATAATTTTTACTCTTAAGAACTTAGATTTAAAGGAATATATGCAGTATCACCAAATAACATCGAAATCTAGAATCCCTAAATATAAAAGAAGTAAATATCCAAAGAATAGTTTATCAAGATCAAGATATAAAAATAATTTAAATTAAGAGTCATGTATCCAAAAATGTCAACCAAAAAGCCATGCAAAAAATATTATTAAAAGAGCCTTTAAGGAAGAAGCTAATAAGGAGAAGAACATAAATTTGTTCCAAGTAATCAATAGCTAAAGTATGAGATAAGCACAAGTTTGAAACTACTTTTTAAAATAATATAAAACTTGAACTTAACTCATATATCAGATAAAGAGTAACTGATTCATAAGAAGTTAATCAAAATAAAATTTGAGAATCAATAGTGAATATATTATGCAAGCACAGGATCAACATAAAAGTATATGTATATACTTTTCAAGTAAATAGAAGACTCGTGCTAAACATACATACTTATAAAATACTGATTGAAGTAAATATGACATGTTAAAGACAAATCGGTAAGAAGTGACCATTAAAAATATTAAAGACGAAGAGTCAAAAACATATTAATCCAAAAAAAGCTCCTATGGATTATAGTGGTATGCATGCTTCAAGAATAAAAATTAAGAGTAAAGAGAATACATAGACAAATGTGTCACACTAATAGAAAATAAAATACTATATAGTGTGAATTAATCATTTAAGCTAAACAGCTAGTCAAGCTAGGATTATATCTCACATTGATTCAAACAATAAACAACTAAAAGATATCAAATAGAAAGACATTAATAAGAACATGCTAGATTCTATAAATAAAACCATAAAATGAATTATTTAGCATGTTACAGACATGGTTCAAGTGACCACGCTTATGTTGGTAAAATTGCGTGGAAGATGACCTTTGTAGTTGTGCAACCACCAACGCGTTCCATGGTTCAGCATAAGTAGCTCCACCTGAAATATTAGGGAAAGACTTTGATATCCAATACTTGGATCCACATTTTTAGCTTTGGGAACCCATTTTCACAAGTTCATATCAACTAGTTTTCTAATCTGACAATGATTAGAAACGTGTACATTCATACCACAATAATGACATAAAGTATTAATATTAGTGCTATGTACAGCAGTATGAGAACTTGCAGTGGTGTGATATGATGTGCGTGGATACTTGTAATAGAAAGCAAGGTTGCGTGAAGCTTTAGCTTTGCTTGCTTCCATTGTGAAAGATCTGTCGTGTGTGACTTTGTGATGTGTCACGTATCTTATGTTAGACTGAGTCATAGGTTGTACTATCTGTTTTTCCAGTCTAATCTCTAACTTTTTAGAGTTAGCACAGATCTCATCATACTTAGCATTAAGAGCATCAATTCTACATGAAGCAATAGAATACTTTTTCTTTTCTGATTCTAATTCCTCCTTAAGTTTAGCATTTTCTTGAGTGCTTTTCTCAATGCAATCAAGTGTCTCATGCAATCTAAACTCAAGTGTGAAAATCTCAGTAGAATTATCAGAAGGAGAAGTATTTCTAGCATCATTCAATAAGCAAGTAAGCTTTTCATTCTCATGCTTATAGACTAGAATATCCTTTCTAGCTTGCTTATAACTATCTAATACCTTTTTGTGTTCTTCCAATAGATCACTGAAAGCATCAGATAACTCATCATAAGAGAATTCATTCTCTTCCAGAACAGAGGTGTCTTGTACCTCGTTAGATAATGTCATTGAGCATATATTTGTAGCTTGACAAGGTCTCTCTTCTTCTTCGGAATTGCTTGCTTCATTTTTATACCATATGCTCGTGCTAGCATACTTGTTAGACTATAATCTTCCTTTATTTGATCATTTGTAGTGACTCTCCTTTCTAGCAGTTGTATAAATATAATCTTCTTGGATATGGCCTATCTTCTTGCAGTTGTCATATACAAGCTCTTCTTCGTATAAGAGATTGTGTTGTACCTTAAATTACAATTCCATCATGCACATATTTGTATCATTATGAAGACTATCCTCCTCTCTGGAGTTGCTAGCTTTGCTTTCATACATGTACTCATAAGTAGCTTCAAGAACTTTCCAAATTTTATGAGATATTGTGCAAGTAGTTATAAGATTGAATACATGTATGTCTATAGCACAATAAAAGGTATGCACAGCTTTTGCATCAAGGCTAGCTAACTTCTTCTCCTCCTCCATGTAACTATAATAAGGCTTGTTGATTATAGAGGATGTAAGAATAGAAGTGATAGTAGACTTTTTGCAGCCATTGACAATAATTGACCATAAGTCAAAATCTAGAGACTTCAGGTAGAAGCTCATTCGTGTCTTCCAATAACTATAATTTATTTCATTAAATAGTGGAAGTCTATTTTTTGGATTGCTCTTCAGTTGAGAAGTACATACTTGTAATGATCTATGTAACAGCAGTTATATAATAAATAATATAATAGCAGTGTTACCTCGCTTTACATGTATAATCCGTTCTGATACCAATTATAGGAACGAATTATAAAGCGCAATACTCTAGAGGGGGTAAAAAGAGTAGGCAACGAAAATTAGCTAATTAAAAATTTTAGCAGCAAGATCACAGATAATATATCACAAGTAAATAAAAAGTAGAGATCAGAAAGCAAACGCAAACACAAAGATATATACTGGTTTCCCTCTTGTGAATAGGGTGCAACTCGGACGGGTTGGGTCGGGCTTGAGGTCAACCCCAGCCCAACCCGATGAATCATAAGCCTAGCCCGAGCCCAAGCTCGGCCCGACCTCGGGTTCAACATGTGAAGCCCAAGAATAAATCTGGAGGATCAGGTTTGGCTCGGGTTGGGTCAGGTCCATCGGGTTTATCGGACTCTAATATACTAATTGAAACAATTTTAAACAAAAGTAATATTAAACACATAATCAAATAGCAATCAAGTCTTGATTATTACAAAATATAAATTGAAATATGATTTAGGATAAGGAGTTGAAGAGTTTGGGTGAAGAAATTTAGGATTTAAACTTTTTATTTGAAAAGTTTGACTATATATATATATATATATATATATATATATATATATATATATATATATATATATTGCAAATGACCTCTAGCCTAGTGGTTAAGAGAGATGCATGCGGTCCGAGTGGTCAAGAGTTTGAATCCCGGTATGAGCGATTCCAGAAACAATTTACCTCGTTCCAACATACATATATATATATATATATATATATATATATATATATATATATATATATATATATATATATAAGTCGGGTTTCGGGTTCTTCGGGTAACCCTGCACATGAACCCAAGCCCAACCTGATTTATGATCGGGTTCAAATATTTGAATCCATACTTGAGGCCGTACCCGACTATCTACAACCCTAACCGAACCTATTAACGGTTTTACCCGATCGGGCTCGGGTTTAGCCTGCCCGAGTTGTACCCCTACTTGTGAAGACTAGTCCAGCCGGAAGAACTCTATCTTCCAGTTGAATCCACTATTAAAAAATACCACAAGTTTTTATCCGAAGTTCTTGCAAATTTTACAACGCGAGCTTTGATCTGAAGTACTCGACAAACTTCAATTGTGAAGTGTATTTCAATCAACCCTATGATTACAATCACTCTGAAACTTCTAGACTGTACCGTACTGGCAAATCGACTAGAGGATTGTAACTGG
This sequence comes from Iris pallida, assembly GCA_029216955.1. Lineage (NCBI taxonomy): Eukaryota > Viridiplantae > Streptophyta > Magnoliopsida > Asparagales > Iridaceae > Iris > Iris pallida. Next base: position 8,229,226 of record JANAVB010029620.1, read on the forward strand.
CTTGGAATTTGAAAATAAATAGCTCAGAACACTTTGGAAGAACATATTAAGCTTAGAGAGAAGAGATAAGAAAGTGAATGAGTGAGTTGAAATGATTGAAATCCTTCTCTATTTATAGGTTTTCTAATGTCAGAATTCTGACAAAATTCTGACAGAACTCTTTGAGAGAATCTCGGCAGATAATCGTTGCATCCGTAACTGTGAAAAAACCAAGTTCAAAATCCAACGGACACTAACCGAACTCGGGCCGAATTTTGTTAGAGATTAGGATTTTTTTTAAATTAGTTTTTGGGATTTTTGAAAAGTCAAACATTTAGAAAGTAGTTTGGACTTTTGTAAGTAGGCTTGTTTTCAAAATGAAAGGGTATTTTAAAAACATTTCTTGGGTAGCCTATTTGTCACTACGATGCAGTGTACATCATATTCCTAGACTTAATAAATATAAAAAATATATTGCTAAAATAGAAAAACCAAGAGCCCATTGATGATGCATTTCTTCTGATATTTGACAAGACCTGAAGACGCATTTTTTCTTAACGGCGATCGTCCAAAGATAAACAGATCTGAAAATCTGAATACCTTTCGAGGGCTTCGCCCCCGAACCCCCACGGGACCCCGGATAGGTCGTTGGAGAGTTCAAAGAAATCTTCTTGTATAACGTCGTCTTTGGTCCATTAATAATTCTCTATTGCATATATCCTGGGTTGATCATGCTTACTGTTTGTCTGCAAGTACATGTTAGATGAACAAAGTAGTCTACAATAGCAAATAAGATAACATTTAGTGAACAGTTGGACAATGCTAAGTTCAAGTAGAAACATGATAGTGATTCAATGAATATTAGTGACGTTATTATGTTAAACTTAATTGATTAGCCAAATTAAAAAACATGATATAATCATTGGGCTAACAACAGTAAGGAAAATATGAAGCAAAGGGTAACTACTCTAACCACTCTAAGTGGTATGCACATGAGAACATTTTTTCGGATCAAGATTCAAGTACTGAGGCTCACAAGCACCTCAGCAACTCACACTCAAGGCACCGTGTCGTAGTATATTGTACAAACGTATCATAATAACACCAAAGCTCGGGTATAGAGACAGTGGAAAATGAGTCAGGTAACAACCAAATCCCGACTATAGAGACAAGGCCAAACGTGTTAGGGTAGCCTGATATGATGATAATGTCCTCCCCACCCCATGTTCTACAAGTATCAAGTCAAGTCATGTCAACACGATAAAATCAAGCACAAGTAACAAGGCATATATCCAATCACAGAGTCCAAACCATGAATATGTCATGTACAACTATGTATCATGCTCGTGTCACTATCATGTGGTCTATCGTGTCAATCAAACACGAATAACATAATCGCCATGCCTAGTATCGATACCTGATATCTATATGACGATATCAGCACCCGAATCAATTCAGATGCTAAGTATCAACTAACCCTACGTCCTCAACGATCATGAACGAGAAAACAAATATGCAACAATAAAAAAAATAATGAAGATACTGAAATATTGGAAAGGTACACTTGTATATCTCCTACAACTTTACAAACTATTGTCATACTCCAAGATCCTCGCTCACTTCGTCACCTATTATAATAAATGACATGCTTACGTCATACCTTACAAGGACTTACCATATATAGGCCCGATAATATGTGTACGACACTAATCCTATTAACTAGTTAACTTAATCTAGCATATATAACATTAGTTCTATTTAACAAAGTAATATTTTTATACACTAAAAAATATTATAATTAATTCTATAAAAAAATATTTAAATAATTTTATATTATTATTTATTATATTTTATCGATAGAAAATCAAGTATAAAAGTCCTAGGTTGATTCTGCAACATTGTTCCTAGACTAGGTATACGATATAAGTCCCGAAACAATAAATATTTAATAATAATTAATTATGAAAAATCACAGAAAATAGTTAAAGTTATATATTAATCATGAAAACATTCACAACAATTAATTTGGTAATTATACGAAGTTTCAAATCAATTGGACACGTATAACTCATGGATTTTGGGGTTTTGATATTTACAGTGAAATGTTCATATTTTTAACAAATAGCAAACAAAACCAAAATGTTGTAAAAGTATATGCGTTGGAAAGCTTAGTAAGTCTACTTTCTTGACAAAAATATATAGAAGGTCGATGTGGCCCAAAAGTGGATAAAAATTGGCTTACAACAAAACTGATCTGTTTTGGACACCTTCCTGTAGAACGGATGCTCCGGCCAAACCGTTTGAAACTGTGTGGGTGTCCAATTAGACATAAAAATAGACACACACACACACACACACACACACACACACACACACACACACATATATATATATATATATATATATATATATATATATATATATATATATATATATATCTATATATATATATATATTTCCATCACTTTTGATTTCATGAAAATATGAGGACGAAAAGTACACCAAACCCTAAATGCAAAATAGCGTACCTATTGGAACGAATTCAGACTTGGATTTCGAACTTTGGATGACTTGTAGGAAACGTGTGGAGGGTTAATAGAATTATAGAGAGTCGTGTTAGCTTTGCAACGAATATTCGTGGAACGTCATTGGAGGTCGAAAAGGGGTCGAAACTATCGTTATGCCACAAGGTGCTGTAGTTGAATTGAGCTCGAAGGGGGTTTCGGTTTTGCAATGGATGGGGCGAAGGGTTGCGATTTTTGAAGGTTAAAATATAAGAATCTGAGGTTTTATATGTTAAGGTTCATATGACTCTTGTTTGGATTGATTTGGTTGAGGTTTGGATCTCCAATCTCCAACTGTGGTTGGGTCTAGTGGGTTTTCATATTTGGATGGGTTGATTGGTTGAGTCAAACATGCAAATATTTGTGACACATGGCTGCACTTAATTTGAACTAAATCAATCTAATATGGTTCCACTATGGGTTGGCAACCTAGGATGGTCTCCACTAAGTTGGGTTGACTAGGATGAAGTCCCGAAAATAATTCTAATTGATTCTAACACCAAAATTGTATTATATGGGTCTATTAATTAGCACATGGGAAGTCAATTGAGTGGCACACTATTGGCATCTGTGTAGTAGGCTCAAAATGGGTCAAAACCATGTATTGGGTCAATTGATTTGGATCGGAGTTGGACCTTAATTGCTATTTGAAAAAACTAGTCAAATTTTACGGTAGAGACTAAAATGACTATTTTACCCCTAAAGTTGTACATGAAAATAAGCACAAGGGAACATATTTGGATGGGACATGATATAGAAAACTGAAGGTGGACTCCTTTTGAATATGAATATGGAACTTGTTTCGAGGAATTGGTCAATGATGTACTTCAAAAATCAAAGCTACGGCAAAGTGCCTATATACCCATAATTAAAAAAATTAAAATATGGTTTAATATATTAAAAAAATCATAAAAATAAAATAGAAAATTTCTAATAATCAGGGTTCAGAAACCACACTCTGAGGCATCGAGACCAAGATCCTAGCTTATGAGAAAAATGGAGAGAAAACAAGAAGAGAAGAAGAGTGGAGAGAGATTGTAAAAAGAAATTTTGAAAAGAAATGAAAGGGTATATATAAAGAAGGTGAATTAATCATGATCGTCCGACCGTGATCTGCGACTCTATCTGAATTGATCTCGACCAATCAGAAGAAAACCAAATATTCATTGGATAATAGAATGTATCATTACTATTTATTAAAATATCTAAACGCCATTTACGAAAATATCAAAACACTATTCATGAAAATATCTAAAAGTAGGAAATATCTCTCGAACGGTATACCATCAGTACATATTGGTCTGCCGGCGGTATGCTGGTTAAAGAGTAGTCTTAAAAATCAAGTTTTCCTACTATTCACCGAAAGTCAAGAAAATACATAATACTGTGTAAAGTACGTATTCATATAAAAACATCGATACTGTGAGACAAGTCTCACAAAAAGTGAGGGCACTTGGGTCCATTTTTGTGGTAGTTGACCGCTTCTCAAAGTACGCGACCTTCATTGCTGCTTCAAAGAACTGCACAACAGAGGAGGTTGCATGCTTGTTCATTTTTCATGTGGTGAAGTTTGAGGCATCCCAGAGAACTTTGTCAACGACCGAGATCCCCGTTTCACAGGAAAGTTCTGGATGGAGCTGTTCAAGATCCTCGGGAAGAATTTGCACTTCTCGACCAGTTTCCACCTGCAGACGGAGCAGATCAACTCTCTCCTCGATGAGTACTTGCGGCACTTTGTGAGCGCCAACTAGTGGGATTGGGTGACAACGCTCAATTCTGTTACAATCTTCAGAGGTGCGAGCCATCCTATAGCAGCCTATTCGAGTTGGTGATGGGTCGTCAGCCGCTCGTCCCGTACACGTTGAGTGTGGGGTCCTCGATGTCACGACCCACACCCGAATGATAGGGGCGAGTACATGAGACACATCCAGCCTACGCCACAGTGTATGCAGTAAAATGTTGTATAATATCTATATGATTAACAAACCCACACAATAATCTCAACTCCACTAGGGAGGACAATAATTTATAACAAAATAAGACTCAATCACATGCTCTAAGGCAGTTAATTGTATAATGGAAAGAAATAATAGTCTTCAATTCAAACAAATAAATGAACTCCAGAAAATAACTACATGGTCAAAATGTCAAATATTCAAATAGTCGACTAAATCATGAGACAAATATGGTCAAATGCTAAGGTAATTAAACTAGGCTACATCTAGCTATCAGCCAGCTATATTTCTGTTGGGTCCAATCCGTGGTTCTCCTTCGCTCCATAATGGGTAGGACACATGTCCTCAAGCTCATTGTCTGAAAAATATTATACAGTCATGATTGGAACGAATACAACTCTAACAGCAGTTCCAATAAATTATAAAGACTATAAATCAATAAATAGTAATGAAATACATGATTAACAGATAAGCATATAATCATGGTACGGAACATAGAGTGAAACAAATAAGCATGACAATAATGACAAGTTAGTAAGTGCGAACAGTAATTAAAAACATATACGATACATAACCCGCAAGCGAAGTATGCAAGTGCTATCGTTCCAGTTTGGACCTGAAAGAGTGGTTCCTGATTTGGGAATGTTCACATGTCTGCTAAGGTATTTTCCCGCCCGACTACAAGTATTGGATCCAAAATATAAGACTAGCCAGATGAATATAAGTGATGCCTGTAAGAGTCCTGATAAGCCAGTCCAATAGGAACAATGTACTCAAAATGAATCCACAAATACCACTCCGTGTAACCATCGTGTCGAGAATCAAGACAAGAAATCAAGTAAAACAGTATTATAAACATGAATCATAGAAGCTATCAAGAATGAAAAATGCAATAGAATGTACTCGCCAGTGGTCCTGAGCTGATGGTACGGGCCCGGTACCACGTCCAAGTCCAAGTAACCTATTTCATGATTTATAATGTCAGTAAATGATTTGTAATCAACAATAAGCTATCCACTAGGTCTCTAGGCCGATTTCTAGACCAATTTGGTTTTATACTAGATAAGTATTCTAGGATACACATACTCATTACTTGATACTAACCTCCAACTACACTCGACACTGGCTACATATCATATTCATCTATATGTCACATATATCCATGTCACTACTTGCCTCTAAGATACACATTACTATCTAGTCTAACATCCAGAATACCCTTGGATACTCAACTTGACACACACCTAAAGGATACATGATACCTTATGGATACTGTCATAACTATACACATGCACATACTTCTTGCCTATATGCACACACACCCATAACCATACTGCTTATTAGGATGCAACAATGACTGCTACGTACCCTTGTGTTACCTGCAGTTGCTATTGTATCTGCTAGCACTACTGTTGCTTATACTACTGCAACTGCCTGTTGTTGCGTCTAATTTTTGATACACGGGTAAAATAGCCCCTCTACTGCAAACTACTACAGTTGCACTGCTACTCGACTATTCCCTGCCATGACTGATACCTACACATGTATCCTCTACACCCTCTGCAGTAATATGCAGTCTGCTACAATATGGTTTATTGTATACTAATGTAATCTGTTTGCAATTACAAACAGCAGCTGCTAAATCTCTACTTGTTGTTGCAGCAAGGCTGCAACATGATGTTGCCAACAGACCTTGCACCCATAGATTCCTATTGTGACTAAAATTCCTTCTCTGTCAACACATCAACTGCTACTCGATCACAGGAACCACTGACCAAAAGTCCTAATTAACATTATCCACACCCATGAGTATCCCCATACCACAAAAGCTGCAGTCCATTACCCAGATATTTCTTATACTCTAACTATTATGCACCTAAATTCACCTATTAAACTGACACAGACACATTACCTAAAGCTTCTAGTACAGTTGCAAGAGGCATTATTGCCTACTGCACATATACCACTTTATCCCCCTGATATTTGTAGCACACACACACATTGCTACCACTTACCCGGTATCCTCCATGATACAATGGTTTCCTGGCAACACAACTGCTCTATGCAGTGTATATATCCAAATTTCCTGCCCAAACATGGTACAACAAACTACACATATGTGGAACTGGCTGTTATTGTATGCTACAGTTAGCCTTCTTGCTAGCTGCAACATTTTCTCTTGCTACTACACAAGACTAATACCAAATACCCCTATGCATTGCAGCACATTACTACAGTTTTCCTATACCTAATGCGGCTTGCTATTGCTCTGCATGTTGCTGCACTTTTCTCCTTCCTGCACATAGTTCCACCCGATACCATCATACTACTCACATTGCATATGGGCACTTCTGCACAGATACTGCAGAATACTTAAGCAAACCCCCTTGCCTCCTTCGGATACCTGCCACTGATACGCATATTTGCCCATCCTTACTTGTACCCAAGATACTCGATACAACTCTTATACTTAAAGTCATTAGTACTCTTAACCATGCATCCCAAAAACTGGACATACACGGTGCCACTAGCTTTTAGGTATTTAAACAGACATTTAATAGGCAATATGTCTATTATTTAAACTGAACCTTGATTTCATAATTTAGAGGGACTATACATCAAACTTACTGAACAAAACCTATCTACCAAAACGGGAACTCTAGATGGTTCAGTGCATTCCCTGAAAAAGATTGATCCCTTAGAAAGGTAGTCCTAATGAATCCCTACTGCTTCCTTAAGCACTTCCTTAATCGGTTCCCAAAATTAGTGCAACAAAGGCTAACCTCGAATTTATTTGGAGAATTAAAGAAGTAGGGATGAATTTTTAGGGTTTTGAGAGGCTTGATGGGAAGGAGATCAGCTGATTCGAAAGAGATGGAAAGGATCGGTTGTTCTCTCATTCCCCTTATATACACAGGCTTTGGATAATTGCAAATGTCAAAAAGGATTAGGGTTGTTATTCAATATTTGGTTTAAATCAAGATTTGAATAACCAAGTTGCAATTAACCCCTTGCAAAAAAAATTTTGCATAAAACATCCTTCCAATAAAATAACTATAAAATAATTACAAATTAATTTATTTCGGAATTAAAATATAAAAATTTGGCCTCAAGGTTTACAAATCTACACCCTAAGAAAATTTCGTCCTCGAAATTTTAAGGCCGACATAGGAAGAAAAATGCCTCATGGTTCGAAAGAATAGGGTTTTCGCTTACGCATCGCTCTTTCCTAGAAAGTTATAATCTATCTATCATTATCCTTTCCATGATCACAACCCGATCTATTCATGGTCTAAGACAGTCCATCTAAACTCATACAATATACATTTCTGTTGAAATGATCATCCATCGGTTATCAAAAATGCATGGTTATGACCTCTACCTGTCATGATATTACTATTCTTACCAAGGGTTAATTACCAACTATATTCTAGCATGAAAAATTACTAATGCGAACTATAAGGAACTAATGAATCAAATAGATCAAATAGGTAGAAATGAAGAAAACAGAACTTGCTAACCCATCACCTGTAGCGTCGGTCCCTTCGACCGTCATCGCAAAAGTCCTGTCCCACTGGGGAGCCCCCTTTATTGGTGTTGGACCATTTGTTGTGTCCCAAACGGCCTAGCTAGACCCCTCTGATCTGGTGCTTCACTGATGGGAGGTGCAGTAGGACAAAGTAGCATCTTGTGCGCAGCTGATCCATAAAACAGACATAACTTAAGCATTCTCCTGCAAACATTCCAGGTATGCCCGGACCTCTTACAATAGGCATAAGTAGGTGCTTGATGCATCTGCCTCTGAGGCTGCTGCTAAACCGGAGCTCTGGCTGGTTGATTGTACTCCTGCTGGGGCTGGAAAACTTTCGGTTGTATATGGGGACGCTTCACCGGTCCCGAGCTACCAACACCTCCAATTGAATCACGAGCTCTCTTGGGCCTAAGATCCATATCCACCTCTACTCTCTGAGCCTCCACTACAATTCTCGCAAAGGTCGTAGTACTAGAGGCAATATGAACTCTGATATTCTTAGTCAAGCCTTATCGAAACTACATGCTCGATCCTCAGGTCCCTAACTATGTACTCCGCGAATCGTCTTAGCCTACCGATTTCTGCAGCATACTCATCTACTGATAGACTACCCTACTCTAAGTTCTGAAACTGCTCCTCCAGAATGCCCTTACCTACTACGGGAAAGAACTTTCTTTTAAACAGGTCCTTGAACTGGGCCCAGGTCAGATCTAGATCTGCAATCCTGGGCTCATTTCTGAACAATGTGCGGACAATATCGTGAAGCTGCAAACCAATAGCCTCAATCTTTAAATTCCTCGAAATTTGGAAAACTCGTATAATCCACTCGATGTCCTCGAGCCACACATCAGCATAGAGAATTCCCTCGGTCCCTTTGAACTCCCGCGGGTTCATCTTGTTGAAGTTCGTGATATCTCTTATCTTTTGTTGATAAGGCTGCTGCTGGGGTGTATCCTTCTCGATAGTGGATAACGCCAGAAGATGGACATTCTCCATGCCTTCCCGCGTCACTGTGGTCTGCTCATTTTGTGCCCAACTCTGAGCCCTTTGTGTCTCCATCATGCCTCGAAGGATCTCAAATAGCTGCATCGCGTCAGCAGGCATGCCCCCGAGGATAACGAAAGTGATATTCACCCTTGAGGTGGAGGAAAAGGAGAAGGAAGGCTTCTGATACAGCTGATGCCGCCTCCCGATCTGTATAAAGGGGAGAAAAAGCTCCATTCGCTCTACGACTCCTAGGCCGGGAAGAGGACAATCTTTTGGAAGCTGCGAGTGTTACTGAACAGGACGCTCTTGTCTTGGGTGCCATTTCTGGAAAACAAAATGAATTTACAAGAAATCATTGTAAGATATTTATTCAAGAAGGACAATAACTAAAAAGATGTCAATGATTCAAAATTGAATGGAAGTTAACAAATTCGAATCGAAATAAAAAGTCCTAGTATATGATTGAGTATTCTCTTATCCCTATTATTCTATATCCTGTTACAGGCTCGTAATAATAATATAGTCCTAAGTACTATTACGACATCGCATTAGTTGTAAAATTCAACCTGCATGGGCCAATATAAAAACGTGTCACCACTCGTACCCGGATGATAGGGGCACGAGTGCGTAAGCAACGCCCAACCTACGGCGCAGTGTCAGCGGTAGAACGCTGTATAATATAAATATGATGAACAAACTCACGCAATAATCTCAGGTCCACTATGGAGGACAATAATCAATAACAAAATAATACTCAATCACAGGCTCTAAGGCAGATAATCGTACAATAGAATATAATGAAGAGAAATAATAGTCTTGTTCAAATAAATAAATGAATTCCAGAAAATAACTACATGATCAAAATGTCAAATATTCAAACAGTCAACTAAATTCGAAGATAAATTCGATCATATGCTAAGGTAACTAAACTAAGGTATATCTAGCTATCAGCCAGCTATATCTCTGCTGGGTCCACTCCATGGTTCTCCTGCGCTCAGTATGGGTAGGACACATGTCCTCAAGCTCATTGCCTAAAAAATATTATCCAGTCAGAATTGGAACGAATACAACTCTAACAGCAGTACCAGTAAATGACTAAAAATCAGTAAATAGTAATGAAATACATGATAAAAAGATAAGCATAGAATCATGGTAGGAAACATAGAGTGAAACAGATAAGCATGTCAATAATGACAAGTCGGTACGTGAGAACAGTAATTAAACCATATAAGGCACGTAACTAGCAATGTGTAAAGTGGAACCAAAAAGACTGCACCTATCTAGTGTGTTGAAATACTACTTTTGATATGTAAACGACTAAGGGTAAATACGATATCCCGCAAATGAAGTGTGCGAGTGTTATCGTTTCAGTTTGGACCTGAGAGAGTGCTTTCTGATTTGGGAATATTCACATGTCTGCTAAGCTATTTTTTCGTCCGACCACTAGTATTAGATCCAAAATATAAGACCAGCCAGATGAATATAAGTGATACCTTTAAGAGTCCGGATAAACCAGTCCAATAGAAAAAATGTACTCAAAATGAATCCATAAATACAACTTTGTGTAACCATCGTGTCGAGAATCAAGACAAGAAATCAAGTAAAACAGTACTATAAACATGAATCATATAAGCTATCAAGAATGAAAAATGTAAGAGAATGTACTCGCCAGTGGTCCTGAGCTGATAGTACGAGCTCGGTACCACGTCCAATTCCAAATAACTTATTTTATGATTTATAATGTCAGTAAATGGTTTGTAATCAACAATAAGCTATCTACTAGGTATCTAGGTTGATTTCTAGACCAATCTGGTTTTATACTAGATATGTATTCTAGGATACACATACTCATTACTTTATACTAACCTTCAACTATACCTAACACTGGCTACATATCACACTCATCTATATGTCACATATTGTCACGACCCGCACCCGATGTAAAGTCACAAGAACGTGGGTACGTCCAGCCTACGCCGCAGCATCGACGGTAGAACGTTGTCTAGGTCAATAGTACTATCTAACCATCTCACACAATAGTATATGAAACCTGTCAATGACATCTTAACTCCATACGGAGGACAAACTGATGATAATACTCATACTCAATCACAATAACTATAAAGAGATAAATGACACAATAAAGACATAAGAGAGATGATATGATAATCCAAGAGAAGTCTAGAACAACATAAGCCAAAATCCCAACCAGAGTTCTATTTATCTCATTATGACATAAGTCTCAAAATAATAGCATGCCAATGAGTCAGAAAGCTGGAGACAATTAGTACTAATAGCTAACCGAACTAAGTCGCTACCAGTATCTTCTCTACTGGTCCGGCTCCTCTTGGGTCTCCTGCAAGTAGCCCTCATATACACTGGATCCATAATAGGTAGGATAGAAGTCCTCAAGATCCTCTGAAAAAATATTATACAGTAAGGATTGGAACGAAGCACAAACTCTAACAACAGTTCCAATTATATGATAAGTGCTATAAAACAGTAATAGTGAATGTAATACATGATGAGTATAAGAAACTGTACCATAACTATCTAGCATATCATGTAATAAAAATAAAAAGACAGAGTAGATAAGAGCATATGTTTAGATATGCAAATTTCAAATTTTAAATTTCAAATTTCAAAACATATGCATATGTTTTCATAAATTTTAGATTGATGAAAACATATGCATAGATAAGAGCATAAGAGCATATGTTTTCATCAATCTAACACCGAGTCCGCCTAGCGATTTTTACAACATTGGATAATATACTTGCCTGAAATCCAGTGTAAAGTATCAACAGTATCCAAAACAGTGTCTCGAAGACCCAAATATGGAATATCAATGTCAATTGGTGTTTTGGAAACATAAACATGATATACTAGCTTGATACTAGGTCTCTGAGTCATTTCTAAGTCAAACTAGGTCGACTACCATGCCTAGATTTTTAGATCCATACATTGTCATACCAAGGTATCCTAACTAATACTAGGACTAGGTCGTACTAGGTCATACCCCTATGTAACTACATATATAGGCTCTACAATGTAATACCCTATTATTACCCCATTACCCTATGCATATTACCTATACATCTTACCTACATATCCCATATTACCTTGACATTACCTATCCCAATATCACATAGGTATTAGTATTACCCATGGCTATGTGATATACCCTACCTATTATCTAGCCATATCCCTACATACCTAATCCATATCCTAGCCTTGCTTATAATATCATATAGATAACACTCATTACCTATGTGTTCAACCTATTACCCATGTTTATTTGTCTATGCCTATTATCTAGACATCACCTAAAAACATATGCATATGTTTTCATCAATCTAACATTTACCTACACACCAACATAGGCCTTTCCTAAACAAATTACATATACACACCAATCCCTATTGAACTGCCGAGTCCGCCTAGCGATTTTTACAACATTGGATAATATACTTGCCTGAAATCCAGTGTAAAGTATCAACAGTATCCAAAACAGTGTCTCGAAGACCCAAATATGGAATATCAATGTCAATTGGTGTTTTGGAAACATAAACATGATATACTAGCTTGATACTAGGTCTCTGAGTCATTTCTAAGTCAAACTAGGTCGACTACCATGCCTAGATTTTTAGATCCATACATTGTCATACCAAGGTATCCTAACTAATACTAGGACTAGGTCGTACTAGGTCATACCCCTATGTAACTACATATATAGGCTCTACAATGTAATACCCTATTATTACCCCATTACCCTATGCATATTACCTATACCTCTTACCTACATATCCCATATTACCTTGACATTACCTATCCCAATATCACATAGGTATTAGTATTACCCATGGCTATGTGATATACCCTACCTATTATCTAGCCATATCCCTACATACCTAATCCATATCCTAGCCTTGCTTATAATATCATATAGATAACACTCATTACCTATGTGTTCAACCTATTACCCATGTTTATTTGTCTATGCCTATTATCTAGACATCACCTAAAAACATATGCATATGTTTTCATCAATCTAACATTTACCTACACACCAACATAGGCCTTTCCTAAACAAATTACATATACACACCAATCCCTATTGAACTGCTGTTGCTTCCCCTCTTCTACCTACACCATCACATCCTAGACTCTAGGATACACTAAGACACAAAACATTGTCCTAGGATTGCACCTAAACTCACAGACATACACATGTTTATGAAACACACACATATGATTCCACTCCTAACTGATTCATCTCTACACATATTTTATACTAAATTTTTGAATGGGAACAAGTTGTTCCCCTAACATGCCATATATCTAAAATACTATTCAATTGGACAATTATTTTCAAAATGGATTATTTATGACTTCGTAAGCGAGCGCCTAGGTGAGTGCCTATTTGGAAAAAAAAAAAATTGAAAATTTTGTAGGAAAAAAAACAAATGAAGAAACGTCACAATTTTTTACTATGAACACTCGTTATTGTAATTTATAATTAATGACAGTTGGAGGATACTCACGGCTGGTCCAAGGAACTGCATCCACTATCTTAGGATGAGTAGTGGTCCTTTTTATAGGCTTGCTAATATCCTGCGGAGTATCTATGATATAAAACATGTTTGTGTATAACAACTAGCACTCTCTCTTTACATATTGGGACATAAGTCAAAGAATAGAATTTGTGTGAAAACGGAAAAAAGAAAATTCTCTAGATACTTAGGAAAGTACTTGGCACAATATGTTACCATTACCGACCAATTCATGAAGCAACCAGGTGCAACTACCCCCGTCAAAATAAGAAAATATTTTGAATGGTTCCTTTATTTCCATGTACTAGATATCATGATATTTTACCCATTTACCTTCATGTGAATAATTAGTCACTGCAGACTAATATTAAGGGAGCGTTTGGTATGCGGTATTTTTTTTATTTCCAAAAAAATTTAAGATGGGAACCTATTACCACGTTTGTTTGGCTTATAAAAAATTTATTCCCGAAAATTATAAATATCCGGGTAAATAGTTTACCCACAAAACATGGAAATTCTATCCCTTAAAAATAGGTGGATATTTTTTTTTGTCCGGACAAAAAAAAAATTGTCTAAATTTTTTTTCTTCTTTTTTTTATCAATTTTGATTAGTTTTGAACATTGTTTTTTCTTTTTTTTGTCGTTTTTATTGCTTTTTTGTCATTTTTACCAATTTTTTGTCGTTTTAAGCGATTTTTTGTCGTTTTTACCCACTTTTTGATTTTTTTTTTTCGCTTTTATTGTTTTTTTTGTCATTTTTGTCGTTTTTACAAATTTTGTCATTTAAGCATTTTTTTCGTTTTTACCCATTTTTTTTTCTTTTTTTAATTATTTTTTGTCGTTTTTACCCAATTTTTGTCCTTTTTGTCAATTTTTGTCGCTTTAAGCGATTTTTTGTCGTTTTTGTAGCTTTTGTTGTTGTTTTTACCGATTTTTGGTCATTTTTACTGAATTTATGTCGTTTTTTGTCATTTTTGTCGTTTTTTGTCGCTTTATCGATTTTTTTCGCTTTTTGGTTATTTTTGGTCGTTTTAACCCTTTTTTGTCCTTTTTGTCGTTTTTATCGATTATTTTCGTTTGTCACTTTTTGGTTTTTTTTTTGTCGTTTTAACCGATTTTTTGTTGTTTGTAATCGATTTTTTGTCGTTTTTAACCGATTTTTTGTTGTTTTTTGTCGTTTTTTTCGCATTTTGATTTTTTTTTGTCGTTTTTACCGATTTTATGTCGTTTTTGTCATATTTTGGTTATTTTTGTCGTTTTTTACCATTTTTTGTTATTTTTTGTCGTTTATACATTTTTTGTCGCTTTTTAGTCATTTTTGTCGTTTTAACCGATTTTTTGTCGTTTTTGTCTTTTTTTTGTTATTTTGTCATTTTTACCGATTTTTGTCGTTTTACCTTTTTTCGTTTTTACCGATTTTTTGTCGTTTTTACCGATTTTTTTATATTTGTTCATTTTTTCGTTATTATTATTTTTTATTTTTTTCCCGGGAATATTTATATTGTCACCAAACATGGAAATGTAATTTTCCAGAAAATTTAATTCCTTGGAATTTGATTCCCGGGAATATAGAATTTCCGGCTATATAGTATTCCGCATACCAAACGCCCCCTAAAAGTGAAGGATTGTATTGGGTTTATAGATGACACTTTTTGTCCGGGATACCCTACTGTCCTCCTTGGTAGCAAGATTTAGGGGCAGAAAAACAATTACCATCAACAAGATGTTTACGTACATTCTAGCTCAGTAGAAAAGGGGTGCAAATAAGAAAATATTTTGAATGGTTCCTTTATTTCCATGTACTAGATATCATGATATTTTACCCATTTACCTTCATGTGAATAATTAGTCACTGCAGACTAATATTAAGGGAGCGTTTGGTATGCGGTATTTTTTTTATTTCCAAAAAAATTTAAGATGGGAACCTATTACCACGTTTGTTTGGCTTATAAAAAATTTATTCCCGAAAATTATAAATACCCGGATAAATAGTTTACCCACAAAACATGGAAATTCTATCCCTTGAAAATAGGTGGATTTTTTTTTTTTGTCCGGACAAAAAAAAAATTGTCTAAATTTTTTTTCTTCTTTTTTTTATCAATTTTGATTAGTTTTGAACATTTTTTTTTCTTTTTTTGTCGTTTTTATTGCTTTTTTGTCATTTTTACCCATTTTTTGTCGTTTTAAGCGATTTTTTGTCGTTTTTACCCACTTTTTGATTTTTTTTTGTCGCTTTTATTGTTTTTTTGTCATTTTTGTCGTTTTTACAAATTTTTTGTCATTTAAGCATTTTTTTCGTTTTTACCCATTTTTTTTTCTTTTTTTAATTATTTTGTCGTTTTTATCCAATTTTTGTCCTTTTTGTCAATTTTTGTCGCTTTAAGCGATTTTTTGTCGTTTTTGTAGCTTTTGTTGTTGTTTTTACCGATTTTTGGTCATTTTTACTAATTTTATGTCGTTTTTTTGTCTTTTTTGTCGCTTTTATCGATTTTTTTCGCTTTTTGGTTATTTTTGGTCGTTTTAACCCTTTTTTGTCCTTTTTGTCGTTTTTATCGATTATTTTTCGTTTGTCACTTTTTGGTTTTTTTTTTGTCGTTTTAACCGATTTTTTGTTGTTTGTAATCGATTTTTTGTCGTTTTTAACCGATTTTTTGTTGTTTTTTGTCGTTTTTGTCGCATTTTGATTTTTTTTGTCGTTTTTACCGATTTTATGTCGTTTTTGTCGTGTTTTGGTTATTTTTGTCGTTTTTTACCCTTTTTTGTTATTTTTTGTCGTTTATACATTTTTTGTCGCTTTTTAGTCATTTTTGTCGTTTTTAACCGATTTTTTGTCGTTTTTTGTCTTTTTTTTTTGTTATTTTGTCATTTTTACCGATTTTTGTCGTTTTTACCTTTTTTTCGTTTTTACCGATTTTTTGTCGTTTTTACCGATTTTTTTATATTTGTTCATTTTTTCGTTATTATTATTTTTTATTTTTTCCCGGGAATATTTATATTGTCACCAAACATGGAAATGTAATTTTCCAGAAAATTTAATTCCTTGGAATTTGATTCCCGAGAATATAGAATTTCCGGCTATATAGTATTCCGCATACCAAACGCCCCCTAAAAGTGAAGGATTGTATTGGGTTTATAGATGACACTTTTTGTCCGGGATACCCTACTGTCCTCCTTGGTAGCAAGATTTAGGGGCAGAAAAACAATTACCATCAACAAGATGTTTACGTACATTCTAGCTCAGTAGAAAAGGGGTGCAAATGACATGACTATCCTAAAGGATGCCCTTCCCAGACCATCCCCACATGGTCTAAGGGTGTGTTTGGTAAACCGTATTTGGAGGTGGGATTTGAATTTTTATGGATTTGGAGACAAATCCATGGATCCCAAACGCCCCCTAAAAGTGAAGGATTGTATTGGGTTTATAGATGACACTTTTTGTCCGGGATACCCTACTGTCCTCCTTGGTAGCAAGATTTAGGGGCAGAAAAACAATTACCATCAACAAGATGTTTACGTACATTCTAGCTCAGTAGAAAAGGGGTGCAAATGACATGACTATCCTAAAGGATGCCCTTCCCAGACCATCCCCACATGGTCTAAGGGTGTGTTTGGTAAACCGTATTTGGAGGTGGGATTTGAATTTTTATGGATTTGGAGACAAATCCATGGATCCTATGTTTGGTTGGAGATGGATTTGGATATGGAAAGTATGACAAAATCTAAAACTTGGATTCGGTTGGATTTTGGAGGAAAAAAATAATTATTCTTTAATAATCATAATTTACTAGTAACTATTATAATATTATTATTATAATATTAATTAATTATTTGTTAACTATTAATAATCATAAATTACTAGTATTATTATATTATTATTATAATATTAATTAATAATTTATTAGTATTATTATAATATTAATTAATAATCATATCCTATGTTTAGTATTATTAATTAAAAAATTAGTT
>JANAVB010029620.1:8251824-8561824 GCA_029216955.1 Iris pallida
GAGCAAGTGCCACAAAGGGGGATTCACTTAAGAACTAAAACCAGCATATCATAAATGAATACAAAAGATCTTGAAAATAAAAGAATAACAACAGTCATGATGGAGTACGAGGGAACCATTCAAGTAGCCTAGGTCACAACCCTTAAACCAAACAAGGACCGGGGATTGTAACCCTTCACCTGAATAGAACTCCGTCTCCAAATCTTGTTGGTAAGGTAAAACATAATAAGCATGACGTGGAGTGCAATAAGACAATAAACGAAGAGAGGACTCAGAACTGCTCCGGGAGCCAGGTTACAACCCTTAAACCAAACAAGGACCGGGGTTGTAACCATTCACCTGAACAGAACTTAGCCTCTGATCTTTATTGTTAAAAATGACAATCATGCGATCAAGCCTGCAATAATCGAGCACTGAAACTACATCATACAATCGCTCCCGGCCAATCAGTGACTACGGCTTTCTATATTAGCTAACTAGGATTATCACAAGCCTTAGTTACTAGCAATATGCAGTGAGATGTTCCTCCAGCCACAAGTCCCTGCAGCTAATCCAGGTTATCCAGGCGACTTGGGTTTCATTAAGCAGTGCCTCGCTCTTTTCCATATATCAGTGAATCTAGACTTGTGCCCTACTCGCCGGCAGGCTGCAAGTCCAACAATGGTGGCCGGGATAACGGGATCGCCTGTAACTGGGGAAATCTCTCATGAATACAGAATTATTCTAGTTATTAGCCTTAGTCATTTATAGTAGGTACCCCTGACCGTGGTACTCAGGGATCCCTGTCCTAGATATGATGCAAACATTACCGGTTCAATTGTACGAACACAATCATCCACGGTGTCCAGGCCATTCAATCTTGTCATGACATGCTAGCCATCGCAACAGCCTTCGGGATATATATCATGTCACGTTCACTGTCAGGAGTGCGCCACGTCGGGCCACTATCATGTTATATCATTTGTCAAAAGTGTACCACAATGGGTCACCATCGTGTCAGGAAACACACTTAAAATTAATATGGCACAAGCATACATTTAGTAATTAAATATTAGCAGGGGCAAGGACTGTGGAGGACTCATGCGGCTCAGAAAAAATTTTGTCGCATGAAATTGCCATGCGGCCAGCCAATAAATGTTTATGCGGCCATGCAAGCAAATCCATGCGGCCACGCAAATAATTGAAGGGCATATGCGGCCAACCAAATGTCCATGCGGCCAACAATAGTTGCTGATGGCCATGTGGCCATGCAAAATAGCATATGCGGTCAAGCAATGGCATGCAAGCAATTGCCTGCACAAAGGGCCATGCAAATAATGCTAAGGTATACAAGCATTTGCATGCAAATGCATACAATAATAAAAAGGCCATGCGGCCAATGCCTGCAAGCAACTTAAAGCAATGGCCATGCGGCCACAATTAAATCATGTGGCCAAAATATTAATTAAATGGCCATGCAAGTTAAGTTAAGGCCATGCGGCTCACTTGGCCATATGCGGCCATGCCAATTACTTGGCCTTATGCGGCCAACCATTTACTCGGCCATATACGGCTAGCCAATTGGCTAAGGCCATATGCGGCCAGCAATAGTTAAGGCCATATGCGGCCAAAATATTAAGCATGCAAGCTACTGCTTGCATAGGCCATGCGACCAATAATATATAAGCATGCAAGCTACTGCTTGCATAGGCCATGCGGCCATAAACAGGTTGCATGCAAAATGCATGCAAATATTTTAATGCTAATGGCCAAAACTAAATATTTAATGCTAATGCATGTAAACAAAAGGCTATTAAATGCTAATGCATGCAAACAAAATACATACAAAATGGCCATGCGGCCAAGGCTATTAAATGCCCATGCGGCTCAGAGCTAAGGAGGCTCATGCGGCCAATTCAATTAAATGCTCATGCGGCTAAGCAATTCAATGTTGCATGCGGCAAAAAATACAATTATTGGCTTCCACATAGAACCTTCCCATAGAAAATACCATGGCCTCCATGCTCCACCAAACAACAATAGTAACCCAAATTCAGACTCCCGTAGGTCAAATTTGAATAAAAAAGAATTCTCTACAACATAGAACCATCAACTAACAAAAATATGCAGGTTTTATAGATCAAAACCCATAAAAAACCACAAATACCACAAAGCTAGATCTACAAAAAATTAACCATGGAAATAAAAATGCTAAGTACTAAAGTGGGTTAGGAACACATGAGGAAGACAGTGGAATAATAAAAATGGGATTCCTCCATGAAGCAAGATACACTTGCCTAAATCTTCCTGGTAGGTGGGGAGTAATGGTGAGGAAGAAGAAGAGTGAATGAGGAGAGAGAAAGAGTGTTGGGTTAATAAATGATGATGGTGGTGGTAGGTAGGGGTTTTCTTTTGGTTCATGATGAACCCAAGGCAAACTGAACCAAGCCAACCCAACCAAGATAAACCGTAACCAATGAAATACGATAGTAAACCATGCAATAGGACATGCAATATTAGCCAAAATACGTACACGCATATCAAAATACGTAATATGAACCATGGTCATTACAACTCTACCCACCTTAAAAGAATTCTGTCCTCGAAATTTAATCAAGAGGCTAGAGGTGCAAGGACAATCTATACTAATCACAGGCAAGCTATACTAGTCAAGCAATCAAGTAATTATTTATGCAAGCAAGAAATCGAAGGCATGAGGCATTAGAAAGATATTATACCTCACAAGTCAAATAGGTCGGGATATCGCGATCGAATATCATCCTCACGCTCCTACATTGACTCACCCAAGGAGTGTTGACCCCAAGCAACACAGACTAACTTGATAGTCTTGTTCTTTAGTATCTTCTCCCTTTGGTCCAATATGGATACGGGTCTCTCTTCATACGAAAGGTTGGTACCAACAACCAATTTCGAAAGATCCAAGATATGACTCGGGTCCGGGATATACTGTCGTAGTTGGAATACATGGAACACGTCATGCACCTCATTCAGAGATGGAGAAAGAGCGAGACGATAGGACACATCTCCTACTCGCTCCAGAATATCGAACGGCCCTATATACCTGGGACTAAGCTTTCTCCGTACGTCGAAATGAATGACGCCACGATTAGGCGAGATCCTCAGGAATACATGGTCGTCGACAGAAAATTCAAGGGGACGCCGATGAGAATCGGCCCAATGGCGGCCCAATGGCGTTGATGATCTTGTGCAACGCGAAGATGATCTCTGACTCTCCTAACCACCTCAACTGTCTGAGTGATCATCTCTGGACCAAGCATCTGCCTCTCTTCAACATTGTCCCATGCTAGTGGGGATCTGCACTTCCTACCATATAGTGCCTCGAACGGTGCCATCTGGATACTAGCTTGGAAACTGTTGTTGTACGAGAACTCCACCAGGTGCAGGTGATCTTCCCATGAACCACCGAAGTCGAGTGTACAAGATCTCAATATATCCTCAAGAGTCTGGATCGTGCGTTCCGACTGACCATCTGTCTGTGGGTGATAAGTTGAGCTGAACTGGAGGTGAGTTCCCAAATTCTTTTGCAGACTACGCCAAAAGTGCAACGTGAATCTCGAATCTCTGTCCGAAGTGATACTGACTGGTACTCCGTGAAGTCTGACTATCTGCCTGAGGTACATCTCTGCTAGCTGAGCCGTCGACTGACCAACTCTGAATGGAAGAAAGTGATCCACCTTCGTGAGCCTGTCAACTATAACCCAAATAGCATCCCTACTGGTCGGGGATCGAGGTAATCCAATCACGAAATCCATGGTTATATGCTCCCACTTCCATTCTGGAATTAGCAAGGGCTGAAGAAGTCCAGCTGGCCTCTAATGTTCAGCCTTGACTTGTTGGCAAACCAAACGCCGAGAGACAAACCGAGCTATCTCCCTCTTCATGCCATTCCACCAAAAGTATTGACGGATATCACGGTACATCTTCGTGCCACCGGGATGAATCGAATACTGAGAACTGTGAGCTTCCGCCATGACCTCATGTCTGATATCTCCACTGGGTACACAAAGACGCTGACTATGTCGAAGTGTACCGTCTTCATGAATGCATAATTCTGGTCATCATCCTGCTTCACATTCTGCTCTAAGTCGCTGAAGCTTAGAATCGGAGGACTGAGCTATCTTGATCCTCTCAACTATACTGGACTGAACTTGTATGCTGGCCATCAATGCCACATTGGTAGGAAGGACAACTTCTATACCCATCTTCTGAAGATCTGATAACAACTCCGGTTGCGCTGTCAGAAAATAAAATCCGGCTCTCCTGCTCAATGCATCTGCCACAACGTTGGCCTTCCCAGAATGATACTGCAGGTTGACATCATAATCCACAAGCAGGTCTAGCCATCTTCTCTGACGCATGTTAATCCTTCTGAGTGAACACATACTTCAGGCTCTTGTGGTCGGTAAAAATCTCCATCCTATCTCCATACAAGTAGTGTCTCTAAAGCTTGAGTGCAAACACTACTGCTGCCAGTTCCAAGTCGTGGGTCGGGTAATTTTTCTCATGATCACGAAGTTGTCATGACGCATAAGCTATTACCTTCCCATGCTGCATCAAAACACATCCCAAACCTCTGCCTGAAGCATCACAGTACACTGAAAATCCTCCGGTCCCATCTGGAAGTGTGAGAATGGGTGCCGTCATCAAGCCTCGCTTTAGCTTCTCAAAAGAATCCTGACATTCTGTTGTCCAAGCAAACTACACCTCCTTGCGGGTCAACTATGTCAATGGCACCAAAATCCGAGCAAAGTCCGAAACAAATCTCTGGTAATAGCCGGCTAATCCAAAAAAAACTACAAACTTCTGCAACTGTGCTGGGCACTGGCCATGTTTTGATAGCCTCGATCTTCTGGGGATCCACTTCTACTCCCCCTCTGGTGATGATATGACCCAAATATGAAATACGATCGAGCCAGAACTCGCATTTACTGAACTTGGCATACAACTGGTGCTCTCGGAGAATCTGGAGGACAACTCTGAGATGCTGCTCATGCTCCGCTTCACTCTTGCTGTAGACCAGGATATCGTCTATGAACATGATCACGAACTGATCCAAATAAGGCATGAAGATACGATTCATGAGGTCCATGAATACAGCCGACGCATTGGTTGCTCCAAAGGGCAAAACAAGGAACTTCCAATGCCCATATCTAGATCGAAAAGCTGTCTTCGGGATGTTCTGCTCTCTGACTCTGATCTGATGGTATCCTGACCGCAAATTAATTTTCGAGAATACTGTCGCTTCTCTGAGTTGATCAAACAAGTCATCTATCCTTGGGAGAGGATATATGTTCTTGATTGTTACTGAGTTCAAGGTATGATAGTCAACACATAATCAGGACGTACCATCCTTCTTTTTCACAAGAAGCATCGGGGCTCCCCAAGGCGATCCACTAGCACGAATGAATCCCTTGGTTCTGAGTTCTTCAATCATCTTGTACAATATCTCCAATTCTGATGGCGCCATCCTATAGACTCTCTCTAACACTGGTATTGTCCCGGGAATCAAGTCGATAGTAAACTCGATCTCTTGCTCTGGCGGTATTCCTAAAAGCTCTTCCGGGAAAACATCTAGAAATTCCTCGACTATCCGGGGTAACTGTACTGCTGCTACGGCCATCCGTAATAATGGAGGAGAAGGTTCAACTGCGCCTCGAGAAAAGGAAACTCTGGCTTGCCTGGAATGCTAAAAATAACTCTGCCAATATGGCAGTCTATCCTAGCATACTGGTCCCTCAGCCAATCCATCCCTAAGACCATATAATAATCGACTATCGGGAATTCTATCAACCTAGCAAAAAACTCTCTACCACTAACCACGATCCGACACGAGGAAAACACTCTATCTACTCTCACAAGACCATTACCAGTAAGTATATTGAGCCTTACTGATAATGACTCAGGCTCCAGTCCTATTCGTGTTGTGAATCGTACAGACATAAATGAATGCGATGCACCAGAGTCAAATAACACTGAAGCCGGAAAAGTGTTGACGAGAATAGTACATGTCACTACATCACCTGGCGCCACTCCTTCTTCTCCCATGGTTAAAGCCAACACTTGACCATGTCCTCTGGGTGTCGGCCCTCTCTGCTGGAATCCTCTCTGCCTATTCTAAACTTGCGCCTGGGCATACTGCTGAGGCCTTTGCTGCTGAAAAGCTTGGGTATGCGTCGGCAACGGCCTCGGAGATAAAAACTGCTGCTGGACCGGTACTGGGGCTGGTCCCCTAACGGATGAACTGGTCATGGCTGGTGATGAGTCAGTCCTGAACGGGCAGGACCCTACCTTATGGTCTGGCGCTCCACAAAGCAAACACAATCCTCGAGCCTTGTGACACTCTGAAACAACATGCCCAGGCTTCCCACAATAAGAGCAGCCTATGGGGGAAGACTGATTCTACTTCTGCTGTTGAGGATACGTCGGGGTTGAATGTTGAACTGACGTAACTGAAGCTGTCCTTCTCGGAGCTCCAATGGTCAAAGTCCTAGCTGCTGGGGCTGGGGCTGACGACTGGTTCATCTGGCCGTGAGATCGCTTTCGACCTCCGGTCCTGACCACAATCCTCTGGAAGGTATACTCATGCCTCCTAGCTGCCCTCAATACCGTATCAAAATTCTGATGCTCAAACTGCTCTACCGCCAGCAAAATCTCTAGGTGGAGTCCCTGCTGAAACCGCTGGGCTCTATCAAACTCGGTCGCCACCAAGGTGGGAGCAAACTGACTAAGCCTGGAAAACTCGGCCACATACCCATCGATCGTCCTGCCCATCTGCTTCAAATTGGTGAACCTAGTCTGTAGATCGTACCGAGCTACAGCATCGAAGTACTTGGTCCGGAACCTCCCACGGAATACTGTCCAGGCAATAGGCGCCACTAGTCCAACGGCCTGCGCCGTCCACCAGCTGCAGGCTAGATCCAATAACTACAGGCGCACCACGACCACCTTCTCATCTTCTGGGGTCTTCGCGACCTCCAATATCACCTCTGTGTCCTGAAGCCACGCATCAGCAGCGATAGCATCTTCGGTGCCATCGAAGAATGGAGAGTTCAGGCGCTTGAAACTGTTCGATGTACTGTTCCCATGATGTCCACCTCTGCCCAGAGCATCTTCCACTGCCTGATACAAGGTATCTCCTCGACGATCCTGCGATGCAAGCAACTCCCTGATAAGTCCAACCAAGGCTCCATCATCATGCCTTACGTGCTGGGCTGGCTGTACCGGGGGTTCTGGATCTCCGAGAGGCATGACCCAGGAGGCTGCTCCTGAGTGCTGGGCCTGATCTTCTGGTTGCTGCTGGTCTACAGGAGGTGCTTCACCTTGTCGATCGGTAGGACCAGGAACAATGCCGCTGAAGAAGACGACATAGGAAACAATAAGGAATGACCAAGACAGATCAACGATACAAGCATGTGATCAGGTCGAGAATCTCAGGGATTAGAAGATACGGGCAGAGATCAAGGGCGAGTGCTGATTGAGACATCTATTTGGTAAATCCTCAAATATCTTGATTTACAAGATCTGCATGGGCCACCACTTAAACCATGTAACGCCCCAGAACCAGAATACTGGAGAACGGGAGCATACATAGCCAGCTACGTATAATAAAATGGAATCCACCTCACTATACGGTCACGATTGTCTAGATATATGAGGGTTTAACTACAATCCATCAGTCTCCTATGGTCAATAACAAGCCTAAATGTCTCAATCTCAAACAAGCAAGTAAAGTTACAAGATGTAAGATCACCAAATATACAATAGTAAGGCATCCCAAACATTACATATTCAGTTGATCATGAAGCTAGTCGTTACAAAATGTGAGGACTAGCAAGAGTTTAATCATACATGATTAACCCTAGGATCTGTCAATCATGTCACAGCCCGTAGGCAGACAGTGATAAGGTATGCAAAACGAGCTAACAGGTGCTCGCCGGCTAAACGCCTCAAAATAAGAATTTTACAATAGAGTGAAAGAGCAAAAAAATAAACCCACTCGTTGCCCTGGTTACGCCTGGTGGTCACCATCGGGCTGGAAAGTTGGTAGATCCTCTGGAGCTGCTCCAAAATTTGGCTATACAAAACCAGCTGGATCAGATTCCAGAAAGAGCAAGTGCCACAAAGGGGCTTCACTTAAGAACTAAAACTAGCATATCAGAAATGAATACAAAAGAGCTTGAAAATAAAAGAATAACAACAGTCATGATGGAGTACGAGGGAACCATTCAAGTGGCCAGGTCACAACCCTTAAACCAAACAAGGACCGGGGTTGTAACCCTTCACCTGAATAGAACTCCGTCTCTAAATCTTGTTGGTAAGGTAAAACATAATAAGCATGACGTGGAGTGCAATAAGACAATAAACGAAGAGAGGACTCAGAACTGCTCCGGGAGCCAGGTTACAACCCTTAAACCAAACAAGGACCGGAGTTGTAACCCTTCACCTGAACAGAACTTAGCCTCTTATCTTTATTGTTAAAAGTGACAATCATGCGATCAAGCCTGCAATAATCGAATACTGAAACTATATCATACAATCATTTTTGGCCAATCAGTGACTACGGCTTTCTACATTAGCTAACTAGGCTCATCACAAGCCTTAGTTACTAGCAATATGCAGTGAGATGTTCCTCCAGCCACAAGCCATGCAGCTAATCCAGGTTATCCAAGCGACTTGGGTTCATTAAGCAGTGCCTCGCTCTTTTCGATATATCATTGAATCTAGACTTGTGCCCTACTCGCCGGCAGGCTGCAAGTCCAACAATGGTGGCCGGGATAACGGGATCGCCTGAAAATAGGGAAATCTCTCATGACTACTGAATTATTCTAGTTATTAGCCTTAGTCATTTACAGTAGGTACCCCTGACCGTGGTACTCAGGGATCCCTGTCCTAGACATGATGCAAACATTACCGGTTCAATTGTACGAACACAATCATCCACGGTGTCCAGGCCATTCAATCTTGTCACGACATGCTAGCCATCGCAACAGCCTTCGGGATATATATCATGTCACGTTCATTGTCAGGAGTACGCTACGTCGGACCACTATCATGTCATGTCATTTGTCAAAAGTGTACCACAACGGGTCACCATCGTGTCAGGGAACACACTTAAAATTAATATGGCACAAGCATACATTTAGTAATTAAATATTAGCAGGGGCAAGGGCTTTGGAGGACTCATGCGGCTCAGAAAAAATTTTACCGTATAAAATTGCCATACGGCCAGCCAATAAATGTTTATGCGGCCATGCAAGCAAATCCATGCGGCCACGCAAATAATTGAAGGGCATATGCGGCCAACCAAATGTCCATGCGGCCAACAATAGTTGCTAATGGCCATGCGGCCATGCAAAATAGCATATGCGGCCAAGCAATGGCATGCAAGCAATTGCCTGCACAAAGGGCCATACAAATAATGCTAAGGCATGCAAGCATTTTGCATGCAAATGCATGCAATAATGAAAAAGCCATGCGGCCAATGCCTGCAAGCAACTTAAAGCAATGGCCATGCGGTCACAATTAAATCCATGCGGCCAAAATATTAATTAAATGGCCATACAAGTTAAGCTAAGGCCATGCGGCTCACTTGGCCATATGCGGCCATGCCAATTACTTGGCCTTATGCGGCCAACCATTTACTCGGCCATATGTGGCCAGCCAATTGGCTAAGGCCATATGCGGCCAGCAATAGTTAAGGCCATATGCGACCAAAATATTAAGCATGCAAGCTACTGCTTGTATAGGCCATGCGACCAATAATATATAAGTATGCAAGCTACTGCTTGCATAGGCCATGCGGCCATAAACAGGTTGCATGCAAAATGCATGCAAATATTTTAATGCTAATGGCCAAAACTAAATATTTAATGCTAATGCATGCAAACAAAAGGCTATTAAATGCTAATGCATGCAAATAAAATACATACAAAATGGCCATGCGGCCAAGGCTATTAAATGCTCATGCGGCTCAGAGCTAAGGAGGCTCATACGGCCAATTCAACTAAATGCTCATGCGACTAAGCAATTCAATGTTGCATGTGGCCAAAAATGCAATTATTGGCTTCCACAGAGAATCTGTCCATAGAAAATACTATAGCCTCCATGCTCCACCAAACAACAATAGGAACCCAAATCCAGACTCTCGTAGGTCAAATTTGAGTAAAATGGAATTCTCTACAACATGGAACCATCAACTAACAAAAATATGCAAGTTTTATAGATTAAAACTCATAGAAAACCGAAAATACCACAAAGCTAGATCTACAAGAAATTAACCACGGAAATAAAAAATGCTAAGTACTAAAATGGGTTAGGAACACATGAGGAAGACAGTGGAATAATAAAAATAGGATTCCTCAATGAAGCAAGATGCACTTGTCTAAACCTTCCTGGTAGGTGGGGAGTAATGGTAAGAAAGAAGAAGAGAGAATGAGGAGAGAGAAAGAGTATTGGGTTAATAAATGATGATGGTGGTGGTAGGTAGGGGTTTTCTTTTGGTTCATGATGAACCCAAGGCAAACCGAACCAAGCCAACCCAACCAAGATAAACCATAACCAATGAAATACGATAGTAAACCATGCAATGGGACATGTAATATGAGCCAAAATATGTACACGCATATCAAAATACGTAATACGAACCATGGTCATTACAACTCTACCTACCTTAAAAGAATTCCGTCCTCGAAATTTAATCAAAAGGCTAGAGGTGCAAGGATAAGCTATACTAATCACAGGCAAGCTATACTAGTCAAGCAATCAAGCAATTATTCATGTAAGCAAGGAATCGAAGGCATGAGGCATAAGAAAGATATTATACCTCACGAGTCAAATAGGTCGGGATATCACGATCGGATATCATCCTCACGCTTTCACGTTGACTCACCCAAGGAGTGATGATCCCAAGCAACACGGACTAACTTGATACTCTTGTTCTTGAGTATCTTCTCTCTTTGGTCCAATATGGATACGGGTCTCTCCTCATACGAAAGGTTGGTACCAACAACCAATTCCGAATGATCCAAGATATGACTCGGGTCCGGGATATACCGTCGTAGTTAGGATACATGGAACACGTCATGCACCTCATTCAGAGACGGCAGAAGAGCGAGACGATAGGACACATCTCCTACTCGCTCCAGAATATCGAACGGCCCTATATACCTAGGACTAAGCTTTTCCCGTACGCCGAAACGAACGACGCCACGGTTAGACAAGATCCTCAGGAATACATGGTCGTCGACAGAAAATTCAAGGGGACGCCGATGAGAATCGGCCCAATGGCGCTGACGATCTTATGCAACGCGAAGATGATCTCTGACTCTCCTGACCACCTCAACTGTCTGAGTGATCATCTCTGGACCAAGCATCTGCCTCTCTAATATTATCCCATGCTAGTGGGGATCTGTACTTCCTATCATACAGTACCTCGAACGGTGCCATCTAAATACTAGCTTGGAAACTGTTGTTGTACGAGAACTCCACCAGGTGCAGGTGATCTTCCCACGAACCACCAAAGTCGAGTGTACAAGATCTCAACATATCCTTAAGAGTCTGGATCATATATTCCGACTGACCATCTGTCTGCGGGTGATAAGTTGAGCTGAACTGGAGGTGAGTTTCCAAACTCTCTTGCAGACTACGCCAAAAGTGTGACGTGAATCTCAAATCTCTGTCCGAGGTGATACTGACTGGTACTCCGTGAAGTCTGACTATCTGCCTGAGGTACATCTCTGCTAGCTGAGCCATCGACTGACCAACTCTAAATGAAAGAAAGTGAGCCACCTTCGTGAGCCTGTCAACTATAACCCAAATAACATCTCTACTGGTCGGGGATCGAGGAATTCCCGTCACGAAATCCATGGTTATATGCTCCCACTTCCATTCTGTAATTGGCAAGGGCTGAAGAAGTCCAGCTGGCCTCTGATGTTCAGCCTTGACTTGTTGGCAAACCAAACACCGGGAGACAAACCGAGCTATCTCCTTCTTCATGCCATTCCACCAAAAGTATTGACGGATATCACGGTACATCTTCGTGCCACCGGGATGAATCGAATACTGAGAACTGTGAGCTTCCGCCATGACCTCATGTATGATATCTCCACTGGATACACAAAGACGCTCACCATGTCGAAGTGTACCGTCTTCATGAATGCATAATTCTGGTCGTCGTCCTGCTTCACATTCTTCTCTAAGCCGCTGAAGCTTAGAATCGGAGGACTAAGCTATCTTGATCCTCTCAACTATACTGGACTGAACTTGCATGCTGGCCATCAATGCCACACTGGTAGGAAGGACAACTTCTATACCCATCTTCTGAAGATCTGCTAACAACTCCGGTTGTACTGTCAAAAAATAAACTCCGGCTCTCCTACTCAATGCATCTGCCATAACGTTGGCCTTTCCAGAATGATACTGCAGGTTGACATCATAATCCACAAGCAGGTCTAGCCATCTTCTCTGACGCATGTTAAGATCCTTCTGAGTGAACACATACTTCAGGCTCTTGTGGTCGGTGAAAATCTCTATCCTATCTCCATACAAGTAGTGTCTCCAAAGCTTGAGTGCAAACACTACTGCTGCCAGTTCCAAGTCATGGGTCGGGTAATTCCTCTCATGATCACGAAGTTGTCGTGACGCATAAGCTATTACCTTCCCATGCTGCATCAAAACACATCCCAAACCTCTGCCTGAAGCATCACAGTACACTGAAAATCCTTCGGTCCCATCTGGAAGTGTGAGAATGGGTGCCGTCATCAAGCCTCGCTTCAGCTTCTCAAAAGAATCCTGACATTCTGCTGTCCAAGCAAACTGCACCTCCTTGTGGGTCAACTGTGTCAATGGCGCTGAAATCCGAGCAAAGTCCGAAATAAATTTCCGGTAATAGCTGTCTAATCCAAGAAAACTGCGAACTTCTACAACTGTACTGGGCACTGGCCATGTTTCGATAGCCTCGATCTTCTGTGCTGGGAACTGGCCATGTTTCAATAGCCCCCTCCTTCCTCCTCCTTTCCACCCCGTAACCAGTCTCCAAGCCTACTCTCTCTTTCTCTCTCTCTCTCACTCTCTTTATCCCTTTTCTGTGAGGCAGTATGACGTCGGAGCAGTCCAGTATGACATTGGTGAGCTATAGCCTTCGAGTGCGAGTGGCACGAGGATCGGAGGTTCAGGGAGGCCTGACGTGAGTGCTTTGCCTTCGAATACTTTGTGGACGACCGAACGATCGTCGACGTGGCCGGCGTCATACTTGGCAGCCACCGGAACATGTGGCTAAAGATCCAAATCCTTCCTAAAGAAAAACTAAAAAAAATAGAAGGAAGAAAAAGAGATGAGATGATCGGAGCTCTCCGACCACCTTCGACGTCCATCTGCCGAATACTTCCTCTTCCTTTTTTCCATTCTTTCTTTTCTTGCTTCTTTCCTTTATTTCCTTTCTTTTCTCTCTCTCTCCTCACTTGTAGCATACCTCCTCTCTTTTTTTATAATAGAGGAGTGAAAAAAATGAGGAGACCATCTCTGATTTGTGTCAAAATTTTATTACTTACCATACAGGGAGAAAACTTTGATACATAAGGAGTATCAAACTTTTGATACCTCATTCGTATGACAAGTGTGCCCCTCTTTTACTTCGTAAAATGTATGGACATAACGTTTGAGGATGGGCCCACTTGCCATACAAAGGAGATATCAAAACTTTGATACTTCCTTCTGTATCAAAGTTTTACTCACCATACAGTTTCTATGGTGAACCAAACGCTGAAAGTCCCAAAAAAATGATAGTTGCACTTACAGCACAACCTCTTTCATCCAAACAGCCCCTTACAAAAAGTGGAAGGCTGTTTTTCTAAGTTGTCGTTGCTTTTTATAAAAGTACAAGAATTCTAACTTTTTAACTGTTTGATTTGGTATGTTGCCGAGGTCTAAAAAATAAACAAGTATAAACATTTTATAAAAAAAAAATTTTATGTTCGGCTCCATGTAATTTTTTAAAATTTGGGAGGCACACTACATCTTTGAAAAATTGGTGCCTATTTCGTAAAAAAATTGCCAACTCCGTTCAACAAGACTGTATACATTTTTTGTATATATTTTTTCTACTATTTATTCAAAATAAAAGTAGTCCTTCAAAACATGAGAGTTAATTAAATACCTAAACACAATCAATATAATTATTTAAATTTTAGGTGTAGCCAGTTAGGTTATTCACACAAATAATAAAATTACTCTAATATATTTAATGTGAAAATATTAAACATTATTCTATTTTTAGTATATTCATAGACAACCAACTATGCAGTATCTATTTTTTTGATGTAACGTAATACTTTTATTGAAACATAAGATTATTCACTACATTACAAGAGAAAAAATTTAAGTCATGAGCTAACACCTGAGAAATACACTCAGGCGGAGAGTCGAAGATCGAAGTCGTTGAGGTGTCTAGGGCATACTTAGCCAGTGAATGTGCGGCCTCATTCTCCATCCTTCTCACGAACGTGAAGGTTAGGTTATTGGGGACCGGTAGCTCATGCAGTATATCAATAAAAAGCTCATATAGTCTCCAGGGAAGTATATTTCTCCCCCATTAAAAATCTAATAGCAGTGATCGAATCTCCTTCAATGATCACCGGTCTGTTATGGAACCTCCTCGCGAGAATAACTCCAATGCAAATAGCTTCTATCTTTGCCTGCAGGCTAGACTCCATAATGATGAGCGAAGATGATGACCATGATTGTCCAACAAGGAACCTCCCGTCGAGTCTCTAGCAATTGCTGCCATGGAGATGGACGAATAAGATGTTGCACCATCTATGTTGATCTTAATGAAGTTATTGGTGGGCGGTATCCATCGAACATGATCAGTAGCTGCCTTCCTCAGGTTGTGAAGCTCTGATCCGCAGTCGTTGAGGTTAGCAGTATAGTTGTAATATGAGCTACTGGCCTGTTGGATGATAGATTAGATATTCGAAGGGATATGGTCAAACACACATGCGCATCTCGCCTTCCATATGGCCCATAGGAGCGTAGATCCCATCCTGAATGCCTTATGTGCCTTTGGTTCCTTCAGCCATTCCGCGAGCAAGGGTCGGATCTTTAGGTGATTGTCAATGCGAAGTCCCAGCGGGCATGTGAACAAAGCTTCTTTGATTATCTGACAATGTAGAAAGAGGTGGTCATTGTTCTCCTCATGTTCAAGGCAGAACGGACAATATCTAATTATAATAAGGAATCCATATGAAAAATAATTATATCAAATTAGATAACAAATATGAAAACTTTAGCATAATTGATAGACATTCAAAGCATAAGAGTTAATTAAACATTTAACTATAATCAATGTAATTATTTCAAATATGTAGCCAACTAGTTATTTACACAAATAAGAAAATTACTCTAACATGGTTAATATGGAAGTATTATCATATCATTGTATTTTTATTATATACTTATAGAGACAATCAACTATATCCATTATATAATTATAATAAGTAATCCATATAGAAAGTAATTATATAAAATTAATGATAGCTAATATGGAAGCGACTAGCATGCTGCATATATGATAGTTATTCAAACTAATATGATAATTATTTGGTACATAGCCATTCAAACCATAAGAGTTACTTAAATATTTAACCATAATTAATATAATTATTTTAAATCCGTTGTGTAACCAAGTAAGTTACGAGTGTGTTTGGTACGAGGGATAAGTGGAAGGAAGAAAAATGGAGGAGGAAAAAGGAAAATGAATGATACATTTTATCTTTTTAGGTAGAGAAGAAAAGTGGATAGAAGAAAAAGTTGAGGGATTAGTTTTCCCTCCTAACCTGATAAAATCTGTTATGCCCCAGTACCGGAATACGGGAACGGATGTAGGCCAGCTACACAGTATAAGGTACGAAGACGTCATACGACGATTATGGCTGTCAATCTTGTTGGATATCCTAGCAAGCAATCAGTCTATAGCCTAAATCCGATCTCATATCAACAGGCAATAACAATAAATTAACAGTAAGAGAGATAATCATAGGGAAAGCAGGAAATATTCATATGATAATCAAAAGTCTACAGTATAAAATAATGTAGACACTAATACCTTCCAACACAGTTCCTACATGATCTGGAACTGAAGCACATCCTCCAAGTCAAATTTGGAAGATCCACATGGTCGATCACAGATAATCTGGAAACAATCCAGGGTTGGTCAGGCCAGTTGTAGCAAGTACCAGAAGGGAAGGCTCAAGGACGGACGAAGAAAACTAGAAGGATAAAATATATGACTATAAAAGCATACATGAACAATAAATGAGGACAAGGATCGTGTGGTACCAATGCACGATAACAATCCATATATAATACAGGTAAATAACCAACAATCAATCATCCTAACATCCACTAATACATGCATCGCCAACTAGAACTCGTAGTCTATCACCAGGACAGTAATCCACTCCTACATCAAACAAGAACAAGAAAATGAATCACCGCTCCGGGATAACGTTACGTACCAGCCAGCTTAGCAAGCAGCATTCCAAACAATTTAGGTGAAACAACGGCCACTCAAATGCCTACGGCTTTCTATGTGGAAGTTGGGTTATCCTAACAATGCAATATAGAAATCCACAGATCGTGCCGTATCCAGCGGGGCTAGCGAGACCGAATAACGCATAGCACATAGGTAAGCACCAGTCCCTTAGAAGGTCACCGTAGGAAACAGATCAGTCATAAAATGCATAGTATATATAGTAGTCAGATACTGCCCTCCACCAATGCGGATGGTAACAATATCCGTGGCGGCCTGCCCGACACGTCAGGACGGGGCCTGGGGCGGCCGGTAATGCATGATCTCGAGATTCCATTCCCTCCTAATGCTTCTACCATGTAAGTTGCCTAATTTATCTCTATATTTATTTGGAATCACATGTCGTGGTCACATGATCATCCCCCTAGATGTCGTGTCTCAATACGAGAAAACTAAATATGAATCCACATTGACTCACAGAGTCCTAGATGGTGATTCATACTTAGTACAATGCAACAAGCAAGCAATCAATCCTAACCACGCTAAGTCTACAGGCCAACTACCATATCCGTGCTGGAAGATGAATGTACTACAATATAACACGTAGAATCATGTAGCACCTCAGTACACGCATAGAATAGCACCTCAGAACACACGTAGGATAGCACCTCAGTGTACACATAGAATGGTACCAGCATGGGTACAAGCAGTCAAGTCGGGAACATGGTTAATCAATCAATTGCATGGAGTCCTTTACCCATATCGTGGCATGGATACCAGGTCAAGTACACGATCAGGATCTCTACTATAGTATCATCTAAGGTACACATGGGAGCCTACAGCTCTAATCATCAAGTCAGTCTATCCACCGAAATCAATCCAACAATATTATTCTCCTCTACGATAGAATAAATGTCATGTCAGGAAATACAATCACTAGGTACTAAGCTAGTCATTATGAACAATGATAGGCCCTCTGTCTCATAAGAATCCTCTGAACCAATGATAACCAGCTATCAGTAAACAAGTCTCTCAACTACCGGGGTATAGCCATCGTACTGTAGGAACGAAATCGTAAAGCAGAATACTCTAGAGGGAGGGTGAATAGAGTAGGCAGCGGAATATTGCTAAGTAAAAACTTGTTAGCAGTTAGATCACAGATATAATAATAATCACAAAAGTAAATGACATAAATTAAAAGTGATCAGAAAGCAAACGCAAACACCGAGATTTATACTGGTTTTCCTCTTGTGAGGACTAGTCCAGTCGGAAGAACTCTAGCTTCCAGTTGAATCCACTATTGAAAAATCTCGTAAGTTTTTATACGAAGTCCTTGCAACTTCTACAGACGCGAGCTTTGATACGAAGAACTCGACCAACTTCAATTGTGAAGAGTTGAATCTTCTATCAAGCCTCTGATTACAATCGCTCTGAAACTTCTAGACCGTACCGCACTGGCAAATCGACTAAAGGATTGTAACTGGCTTGGGATTTGAAAATGAAAGCTTTTAAGAACTCTTTGGAAGAATGTAAGCTCAGGAAGAGAAGAGATTGAAAGTGAATTGGTGATTTGAAATGATCGAAATACTTCTCTATTTATAGTTTTTCCAAAGACAAAACTCTGACAGAATTCGGGCAGAATTCGGACAGAACTCTTTATAACAAACCGCAACTGAAGGATGACCAAGTTCAAAAACCTAACGTTCACTAACGTTCCAAATGGCCGAACTCTGGCCGAGTTCTCCTGGGGTTCTGCCAGTTCATTTTTGGTGAAAATAAATTTTGGCTTTTTGAAAAATCATTCAGAAGCTTTTTGTAAAAAGAATATTTTTCAAAAACGTAGGTCATTTATAAAGAATAGGATGATTTTGAAAAACGTTTTAGGATAGCCTATTTGCCAGTACGACTCGGTGTACAATGTATTCCTAGACTCAATAAAATAAAAAATTATATAGCATAACAGGAAGTACATTCTGAATGGCAAACAGCTTCGAAACAGCTTCGGTCTTGAACATAGTAAATATCCATTTGTTAAGCAGTGTCCAAAATGTCGTAGGTAAACATCTGAGTTGACTTATAATTATATCGAGACAGAGTTTGATCAATTATTAAAATCAGGTTTGACCATGACCAATGGGCCAACAATCTCCCCCATTTTGATAATTGACAAACCTTGTCGATATAACATCTAAGCTGGAATCAATTCAAAATAGTAATCAAAAGAAATTGTTCATAACATGTATTCACGAAAATGTTAGATCATTATTTCTTCCCTGTTGTCACTTAGCAAAATAATTGCAAAAGAGAAAACTCCCCCGCAATCAATGCATAAGTAACAAACAGTGAAGAAACACAATAAAAATAAATAATCATGACAGACATAGTATAAATAGTAAATATAGTAAGAGAAACAAATAGACTATAGAACAACACAGGCATGTATTTGTCACGGGCAGTATTTAATAAAGTGCGAGAATAATACTGAAACAAATAAAGTGCTGAAAAATAGACTAAGATGCCAATACTGAGGCATAATCAAAAACCATGTCTATGAATAGTCACATAATAGAAAAAGTGCTAATAATAACTAAAGGTACTGATAATAGCTAAAAAAGTACTGATAAAATCTTGGAATGTCGGAGCATTTCCAAGTAAACATAAGACAAAAGTAACAGTCTCAATATCTAACATCTCATAAATCATCATCATCCTCATCATCAATATCATCAGCTGCAGCTCCAGCATGTCCAGAAGGACCAGCTCCAGAAGTACCAGTGCCAGAAGTGTGAGGAGTGGCACTAGCGTAAAACTCACCGATATAGTCACGAGGAGGGGCACGAGCAGTACGATACCAATCATAGGCGTTCCCTGGTTAGAACAGAGAGTGGACCGCCTTGTCATCAATGCGGTAGCCAGAAACAGAAGGGTCTCGAGGTAGAGAGCTAGCAGAATGACCCGCTGCACAAACCTCAGATCGGCGAAGGAGTTGGCAATCGCCTGGAACTGAGTCACATCACGGAACTCGTGTTCCCTAGAAGTCTCAACATAAAAAGACTGCAGATCTGATAAGTGCTGATGTATACCCTCAAATGTCATAGGATAAGAATGAGGAGGAACATGTGCTGTGGGAGCTGTAGGAGTAGGTGGAGGAACAGTGGCAATGCTGTGACGAGAGAGTTTGAGAAACTTGGGCTCGGGGTCGACATCACAAGTAGATAGGTCAATATCAAATCTCTGAAAGATGCGTAGAATAAGCATCGCATAAGATAGGTTGCGGTCTCTCCCGCAATATCTACCCATCATCTGGATGATAGTCTTAGGGGCAGAAAAAGGAATCCCCTTAAGAATATGATAAAGAGCAGAGAGCTCAAGTACAGTGACATCATCTTTAGAAGTGGATTTTGGAAGTAAGGTGGAATAGATGATGCGATGTAATTCGTAGTTAAACAAGTTCAAGTTATTAGTTTTGAACTTTCTAGGACGAGCGCGTGCGGGCGCACAAAGCTCATTATTGAAACTAACGAGTGTCGTTCTATCGGGGAAATCAAAATCAGTGATGTCATCGAGCGGGGCACCTTCGTTTAGGATACCAAGGATTTTTGCTAACGTTTCATCAGTGAATTCGATGTCAATTCCTTTGACACATGTTTTCGCTGTAAAAGTGTCTAACACAAAATTATAATAGAATAATTTAATGGCATTAGTGGCAGTGGAGAATTGTAAGGTGACAAAATATTGTAACCCTAATGCCTCAAAGTAAGGGTGATGATCCGAAAAGACAGTCCATTTAATCGGCGATCCGGTACAAATAGTACGCATGATAAAATCGGCGTACCACAATAAAGCTTGATCGAAAGTTTTAAAATAAAACTCGTCCGACGTACCATCGTCCGATTGGACCGGAGAAAAGAGGCAATTCGTATGCGGATCTAAAGACGATGCCTCTTCACTGGCATTGGTCTTCTTCCTCTTGAAGGGATTGAACTTAGGCATTATTTCC
This sequence comes from Iris pallida, assembly GCA_029216955.1. Taxonomy (NCBI): domain Eukaryota; kingdom Viridiplantae; phylum Streptophyta; class Magnoliopsida; order Asparagales; family Iridaceae; genus Iris; species Iris pallida. The sequence goes on from JANAVB010029620.1 coordinate 8,272,371, forward strand.
CAAAATTTCTAGAAACCCTAAGTATTGAAAAGTGGATGAGAGAATGAATTATACCTTCCAAGAATTGGATATATTGTAGAGGATGAAGTTCTCCGCACGAATCCAAAGTTTGGACGAAAAACTCCACAAGGATTGGAAGAACAAGGTTGGAGAAGAAGCAGGGTTTCGGAGGCGCGCTGCTGCTGTTATGAGGATATGGGGAAGAATGAAGAAGAAGGAAGCCTCGGGTTCGTGCTGGTACATATATATACCCAGTCGAACTCTGGCCGAATTCGGACCGAACTCGTGCCAAATTCGCCAAGGGTTGCCTGGCTATATATATATATATATATATATATATATATATATATATATATATATATATATATATATATATATATAATTCAAATAGGGCTACATTTTTTTTTATTAATTCGTTTCAAATATTTAATTCAAAGTTTAGTAATTTTAAATCTCAAAATAATATAATTAATATTATTTTATAAATTAATATTCTTTACTCAGCATCTGTCTTAGATTAGCTGTAGGAGTACTGTCCCAGCTAACGGAGGTTCACCGGGAAACTCTTAAGTACCGCTTCGCTTCGACCGTAGTCGTGGTGACAGACACTCTTTTTGGGCTTGTCTCGAAAACAGTTTTTGAGTATCGAATAAATTAATTAATAAAATAAAATTAATTAATATTATTGACATCTAAAATGCCTAATTCTCGACGTAAATAATTGAAACGATCTTCCGCTAGAGATTTTGTGAGTATATCAGCTAATTGATTCTGTGTGTCTATATATACAAGGTCTATATCTCAATTTTGTTGATGATCTCTAAGAAAGTGATGCCGAATCTCGATATGTTTAGTACGAGAATGACATACTGGATTCTTAGTCAAATTAATAGAACTAGTGTTGTCAAAGAAAATGGGTATGTGTGTAAAATGCAATCCATAGTCTTCTAAGGTTTGTTTCATCCACAAAATTTGTGCACAACAACGTCCTGCGGCGATATACTCAGCCTCGGTTGTTGATAATGCAACAGAATTTTGTTTTTTACTAAACCAAGAGACTAGAGCTTTTCCTAGAAAATGACATGTGCCGCTAGTGCTTTTTCTATCTACTTTGTATCCGACAAAATCAGCATCGGAATAACCGATTAGGTCAAATGACGTGGTTTTGGGATACCATAAGCCGATAGAAGAAGTGTCTTTAAGGTATCGAAAGATACGCTTAACTGCGCACAGATGTGATTCCTTAGGATTAGCTTGAAAACAAGCACATAAACAGACACTAAACATAATGTCTGGTCGACTAGCAGTTAAATATAGTAAGCTACCGATCATACCTTGATACTTACGTATGTCGATAGGTTTGCCTTGTTCATCAATATCAAGCTTGGTTGAAGTCGCCATTGGAGTACTAAGTGGTTTTGCTGTTTCTATGTCGAACTTCTTCAATAGATCCTTTGTGTATTTTACTTGATTTATGAACGTCACATTGTTGGTTTGTTTGATTTGCAGTCCGAGAAAGAATTTCAGCTCTCCCATCATGCTCATCTCAAACTCATTCTGCATACACTTTGAAAATTCTTGACAAAGAGATTCATCAGTAGATCCAAATATAATATCATCTACATAGATTTGAATCCAAAGAATATTATTATTCAAAGATTTTATAAACAAAGTAGTGTCAACCTTTCCCTTTGAAAAACCGTTATCAAGTAGAAAAGTGCTTAGACGATCGTACCAAGCACGAGGGGCTTGTTTCAAATCGTATAAAGCTTTCTTCAACTTGAAAACATATTCAGAAAATTTAAAATCAGTAAAACCGGGTGGTTGAGCTACATAAACCTCTTCTTTTATAAAACCATTTAAAAATACGCTTTTTACATCCATTTGAAATAATTTAAAATTATGAAAACATGCAAATGCACATAACATATGAATGGATTCTAATCTCGCAACTGGGACATAAGTCTTATTGTAGTCGATACCTTCTTCCTGATTGTATCCTTGAGCTACGAGTCGAGCCTTATTACGAGTCACTAAACCATTCTCGTTCAGTTTATTTCGGAATACCCATCGGGTGCCAATGACCGGATGATCAATAGGATTGGGAACAAGTTCCCAAACTTGATTCCGTTCGAATTGGTTTAATTCCTCTTGCATAGCATCTAACCAAAAAATATCAGTACATGCTTCATCAATATTTTTGGGTTCAAACTGCGAGACAAAAGCAATACGAGAAGCTATATCTTTATTAAAGGAACGAGTACTTACACCATTGGTAATCTCACCAATTACCAAGTCCTTTGGATGACTAGCCAAGAATCTCATCTGTTTTGGTGTAGTCTCAAGATTGCTAGTTCCGACTTCTTTGTTTGGAGGTTCATCTGATGCCTGATGTGATGGTTCTGCATCTTTGTGTGAAGGTTTTGCAGTAGCTGTACTTGGTGCGATTATGTCTTTATTTTCATCATCGTCTAAGTGTTGATTTAGCTCATCAAACTTGACGTTGATAGATTCTTCAATGATCATGGTTCTTTTGTTGAAGACTCTATATCCTTTGCTCTTTGCTGCATAACCTAAAAATATACCTTTATCGGCCTTTTCATCAAATTTACTCAAATTATCTTTAGTATTAAGAATAAAGCATTTACAACCAAAGATTTTGAAATAAGAAACATTTGGTGTTCTATCAAACCATAATTCATAGGGAGTCTTCTTCGATATAGGTCGAATTAGAATCCTATTGAGAATATAGCAAGCTGTATTTACAGCTTCAGTACATAAATATCTAGGTAGACTAAACTGGTTCAACATAACTCTAGCCATTTCAGATAGAGTTTTGTTCTTACGTTCCATAACTCCATTTTGTTGTGGAGTCCTAGGGCAAGAGAATTCATACAGATAATCGTGTGTGTCACAAAATTGCTTGAATTCTGCATTCTCAAATTCGCCGCCATGATCACTACGAATGCGAGTAATCATGAACCCTTTTTCATTTTGTACTTTCTTACAAAAGGTGTCGAATTCTGATAATGCATCGTTCTTGCGTGCAAGAAAATAAACCCATGTATATCTAGAAAAATTATCTATAATGACAAATGCATATAACTTACCACCTAGACTAGCAATTCTGCTGGATCCAAATAAGTCCATATGCAACAATTATAAAGGTCTAGTGGTACTTACAACGTTCTTGGATTTGAATGCAGATTTGGTAGCTTTGTTCTTTTCACATTCACTACATACCGTATCCTTCTTGAAAGAAATATCCGGTAAGCCGCGTACCAACTTCTTCGTAGATAATCTTGAAATTGTATCCATGTTTGCATGACCGAGTCTCATATGCCATAGTTGACTCTCAATACTTTTGGCCATCAAACATCTACCTGTATTGTTAGCATCTTCCAACAAATAGAATACATATATATTGTCTTCCCTAATACCTTCAAATATAGTACTGCCAGTTGAACTATCAATAATAGTACATTTATCTTTTACGAAGTTAATGCCATAACCGTGATCAGCTAAATGGCTTATGCTGAGCAGATTATGTTTTAACTTGGTAACAAGACAAACGTCTTTAATCACTAGATAGGGAGCCTTACTAATGTCACCGATACCGATTATGTACCCTCTCAAATTATTACCGAAGAAGACGTATCCTTCTTTATTCCTTTTCGACAGTGCTGCAAATAATGAAGCGTCATCGGTCATGTGCCGTGAGCAACCGCTGTCGAGGATCCATTTGCTCCTAGCATGTGAAGGGTGTCCCACCTATAAAAAAATTTACAGATAAAACTTTTGGTACCCATTTCTTATAGGGTCTTAACTGGTTAGTTTTCAGTATCCATGCATAAACATTTAAATCTACTAACTTTCTGATTCTACATGCAGAAGATATATGACCAATGAGGCCACAATAATGACATTTAGCATGTTGAGTGTTGAAAGTAGTGTAAGGTGCATGATTGGTAGGTTTTGGTTTTCTAGTATAGAAGAATGCATGCCTATTAGTCTTCTTAGGCATAGTCTTGGTATGGTTTGGTCTGACACTGTTGGGCGTGTTCCGATGATTCGGTAATTGACACGTGTTAGAATAGGAAGCAGCAACTTCAGGCCGTTTTTCTAAACTAATTTCTAACTTTTTGGAAGTGTCATATAATCTAGTATAGTCAGATGTGAGTGATTCTAATCTGACCTGTGCATACTGGAGACTCTTTCTCTCCTTAGATAGGTCTTCCTTTAACTGGATAATAGTTTGGTTTTTTTCTTCGGATAGCTTAACAGTCTCGTGTAACAACAATTTAATAGAAGAAAGCTCACCAGACTCATTTGAAGAGTCACTATCTCTAACATGATCTAGTAGGTCGGTAAGTCTTCCTATTTCACCTTTGTACTCTTTGAGTACCATTTTAGAGGTTTCATATTTGCTACGCAGTTTCTTGTAATCATTTAACAGTTCACTGAAAGCCTCTCCTAGTTGCTTAAAGGTGAAATCATCATAATAGAGGATTAGTGATTACCTGATCGCAAGCTATCAAGCACACATTTGCAGCGTCATCTGATTGTTCATCTTCTGAGTCGCTGGCTTCACTTTCATGCCATATGCTTATGTTGGCGTACTTTCTTGACGTCGATTTCTTCAGGTAGCCTTTGTCATATTTGCTATTTTTCTTTGATGATAATGCTGTTGGACAGTCTTTCTTCATGTGTCCTTTCTTCTTGCATCCATAGCAAATAGGATCTTCCTCGTTGTTGTTGTTGTTGCTGTCTTTTGTTCTCCTGTTAAATCTCATAAACTTTTTGAACTTTCTTACCAGAAGAGCTTGATCTTCAGAGTCGGAGTCGCTGTCGTCGGAATCATCTTCGATGGTTCTTCTATGTTGAGCCTTGAGAGCGATCGTATTCTCTGACTTCTCCTTTGGTGTAGCATCTTCAAAGTCTTGAAGTTCTAACTCGTAAGTGAGTAGCTTACCCATGAGTGTTTCTAGAGACATTGTTGAGAGGTCGTTCCCTTTAATGATTGCTGTAGCCTTCGGAATCCAGTTCTTTGTAAGGGCTCGTAGAAGTTTACGAATCTTCTCATGGTTACTGTAATCCTTGCCTAGTGAAGACAAAGGATTTATAATATCCAAGAATCTTGTAAACATCTAAGTGACTGATTCACTTAGCTTCATTTTGAACACCTCATACTCCTGAGTAAGTCTGCTGATCTTTGACTCCTTGACTTGTGTTGTTCCTTCGTGGGTTACTTCGAGAAGTTTCCACACTTCATTTGATGTTGTGCAAGTAGACACCCTATTGAATTCAGTTATGTCTAAAGCACAAAATAAAGCGTTAATAGCACGTGCGTCAAGACTGGCCTTTTTCTTTTCTTCCTCTGTATATTTGTTATGGGATTTTTTAGCTAAAACACCATTAACATAAATACGAGGTGGCTTTTTATAGCCATCAATAACTACAGACCATAAGTCAAAATCAAGAGATTTCAGAAAGAAACTCGTACGTGTTTTCCAATAAGTGTAGTTTGTGCCGTCAAACAGTGGAGGTCTGTTTGTGGCTTGGCATTCACTTGTGAATTTCACAGTTGCCATTTGTAATGTTGTGATCTATATAACAATTGAATATAACTACAATTTTAACTTGCTTTACCTGTATAACCCGCTCTGATACCAATTGTAGGAACGAAATCGTAAAGCAGAATACTCTAGAGGGGGGATGAATAGAGTAGACAGCGGAATATTGCTAATTAAAAACTTGTTAGCAGTTAGATCACATATATAATAATAATCACAAAAGTAAATGACTGAAATTAAAAGTGATCAGAAGGCAAATGCAAACACCGAGATTTATACTGGTTTCCCTCTTGTGAGGACTAGTCCAGTCGGAAGAACTCTAGCTTCCAGTTGAATCCACTATTGGAAAATCCTGCAAGTTTTTATACGAAGTCCTTGCAACTTCTACAGACGCGAGCTTTGATACGAAGAACTCGACCAACTTCAATTGTGAAGAGTTGAATCTTCTATCAAGCCTCTGATTACAATCATGCTGAAACTTCTAGACCGTATCGTACTGGCAAATCGACTAGAGGATTGTAACTGGCTTGGGATTTGAAAATGAAAGCTTTTAAGAACTCTTTGGAAGAATGTAAGCTCAGGAAGAGAAGAGATTGAAAGTGAATTGGTGATTTGAAATGATCGAAATACTTCTCTATATATAGTTTTTCCAAAGACAGAACTCTGACAAAATTTGGGCAGAATTCGGACAGAACTTTTTGTAACAAATCACAACTGAAGGAAGACCAAGTTCAAAAACCCAACGTTCACTAACGTTCCAAATGGCCGAACTCTGGCCGAGTTCTCCTGCGTTCTGCCAGTTCATTTTTGGAGAAAATAAATTTTGGCTTTTTGAAAAATCCTTCAGAAGCATTTTGTAAAAAGAATATTTTTGAAAAACGTAGGTCATTTATAAAGAATAGGATGGTTTTGAAAAATATTTTAGGATAGCCTATTTGCCAGTACGACTCGGTGTACAATGTATTCCTAGACTCAATAAAATGAAAAATTATATAGCATAACAGAAAGTACATTCTGAATGTCAAACAGCTTCGAAACAGCTTCGGTCTTGAACATAGTAAATATCCATTGTTGAGCAGTGTGCAAAACTTCGTAGGTAAACATCTAAGTTGACTTGCAATTATATCGAGACAGAGTTTGATCAATTATTAAAATCATGTTTGACCATGACCAATGGGCCAACACGTACCACCTAAACAGGACTAGGCATCTATATCACAAAAGGGACATGACCTCTACAGGCTATGCTACTCAACTATACTAGATCACCAAGGTCTACAAATGAAGAGAGATACCACATTTAGGAGCTTGGAAAGTCGAGTAAAAAATTATATATCGATATCCTCGATATCTTCCTCGTTCCGCGAAACATTTGCACGATCATCAAAATCCAGGAATCTACATGGGTCTGCCAAATCATAATCCCAAGAGCATACTCGAAATACTACTCAATCCTCAACTGCATCCAAAGATGATACATAATGGCAACAATTGTCTAAGTCTTGCTAAATTAGAATATCATCTAGAAGGGGTAGTCAGGGGACAAGAGACTAATAATAAATGCTGCAAAAAAATGGAAAAGAGTGCGTGAACCACTCTAGAGCAGATCCACAACCCTTAAACCAAACAAGAACTGGGGTTGCAGACCGTCTCCCGAGTAGAACCGTGCTCCTTACGCTATTCGACGGATAAGACAGGTCAAGTAACTAAGTGACTAATCTAGTCATGAGTCTCCATAGCATGTACTGGGATCAAGGATACTATACTACGATAAACCTGCATGAGTCTGGTTCAATAACCAAAGGAACGGCTCTGTCCAAATCTTTGAACCAAATTCCCGATCGTAAATTCTGGAAAATTCGGCATAGTCTCCTCTATATTTATGAACCGGAGCTCCCTGCGAGATAGGGCTATATCCACTCGGCGTAACCCGCCGCAGAATCGTAAACCGAAAACACTAAGTCTCGGCCTCCAGCAGCACTATGATGCGTACTGGGAACTAAACCATAGCCGAAAACACTAAGTCTCAGCCTCCAACAGCACTACGATGCGTACTGGGCGCCAAGCCAGCACATACAACAAATATCACCACACAGGATGTATCACATCACATGTCCAGAGTGTTACATCCCGATCCCGAAGGATCGAAAACTAGCCACTGGACGTGACGCCGTACAAGTCTAGATTGCACTTGTACAAGGCAAAACCATTACAATTCCTGGTATTTCTCAAAAAACATCGACACAGCGCAGTAAAACCAAACAGCTAAATTGAAGTCACACAAGATATGAAGAAATGTATCTCTTTATTGATAATTGTAATGGATTACAAGACTTACAGTGGAATACAGAGTTTACAACTGATTACAAGACTCTTGAATAGCCAACTGAATGTATACACTTGCCCTTTAGGCTACAATTGAATATACCGACTTTTTTATATTGAACTTGCCAATATGGCTACAATCTCACTGGTACAACTGAGTTACACTATTCCATACATTATGTCACATATAGCAGAAGACATCGTCTTGAAAGAAGAGCTTCTGCACACCCATCCGAATCATCGATGCCAAGCACTGATCAAACGATTTTCCCCATACGCAAGTGCCTGTAATATTGCCCATAATGTGGGTCAGTACATCATCAATGTACTAGAGAGCGGTGCTGGCCCAACTCACCCAAGAAGACAACACTAAGTAATCATGTTATAAAATATTATTAACAGTGGTCTTTCTCATTGCCTTAGGGTCAATTTCATATTTATGGCCGACAAGAAGTAAAGCATATAAATCTCATAGCCAACATAATTTAAAGCATACAGTTATTACCCTTTGGTGATTCTTACCCATGGTCGTATAGCCATCCATGTATATTTATAATCCTTGCTCAGCCTGCACAAGACATTGTTAGGAACAATATCATAATTCAATATAAATATCACCGTTCAATTGATTCTTACCAACAGCCGACATCCTTTCCTGTATTTGAGTAATAACTTACTCTGCCTACATAAGACATCATTAGCACTGGACCTATCTATATGAAGATCACTGGTGATACGCCATCTTGGACCATCTTACAGGTATAACGGTGTCTTTGCAGTGCAGGTAGCTAGCCCCACTGCAAGTCCCATATACCGATGCCAGTACGTCGGCATCAATCCTTATTCCTCCTAGGACGAACCGGGTCCGTAGCCACAGATTACCGTTCTGGAAACTACCTTGTATACAAGTTGTCCATGACCATGCATTTATATGAAACTTATCTAAGAAGAAAACATATAATGCATGATGAGGAAAACTAAGTAATTCAGCCACCATTCTCATTCGTATTGCCATCTTTCCAGGATCTTGACGTAATCAACATTCTACATCGGCACAGGATAATAGAATGTTGTTACCCAATCTCTTTGCCACATCTTTGATACCATACATCTTTCCAACCAACTTAATGTACTCACCGCCCAATTCCTGGAACTTAGCATATGTTTATCATACATTCATTGGGATGTAATTCGAGCATACTCCCTGCCCAGTTCTTGGGTCTTAACATCTGTGTTACCATCTATTCATCGAGCTAAGGCTCAATATACTCACCGTCCAAGTATTTGGGACTTTGCTTCACCTGTCATGTATTTCATCTCAACATCGTACAAGCATACAATTCATCTAGCAATAATAGTTTACGTTCAGGTGATTATTTATCTTTTATTATCTTTCCAAATTCTATGCAAGGTGTTATTGAGCAACTCAACAAGAAACATAGCATACTGATCATCCTTATTTTAAGCGTGAAGCTAAAGGATCTTCGAAGGGTTCAATACTACTCACATTTATAAGATAATTTCTGCCATGATCGCATAGCCTTCCAAGCGATCCTTCGTATATTCCGAAGTCCTACAAGGCTTCATCGAATCAACCATCCATCATAAGGTATCTTGCGGATCGGGGCACTACACATAGTCCTATCCAATCCATAAACATAGTCACAGAAATAGTTAACCTAAGCTGTTACCCGACTGAGAGTCGGACACGAGGCATATGGGGATAATCCTTACATGTGGGCCGTGCTCGTGTCCTCGGAGGTGTGGATGACCCGTCCGAGTTGTTCGATACGGCTTACCCTGTATCGAATTAATCTATCCTAAGTTCTAATCATGGCAGTTCTACTACTATGCTACACTACTCACAGTTATACATTTACAATTACAAATGAATTAATTACAATTAAATCCATGAGGAGGGCAAGAGCCGTCGATGAGCAAAGGATACTTGTCTAGAGGGCTCGGCTAGGTACGCAAGTCTTCGTCTATCAGGATCCAAGGTAGCACGTCCATCGAGGTCCTTAGAATACACAATAAATAATTATTAGCATTAAATAATCAAAAAATGACATAACCATAAGAGATTACTGAAGGCTATACCGCGTAGGTCTCGCAAGTAGTATAGGGATCTGGCACGAAAACTGAGGCACGCGGATCGATATGGACATTAGACCTGTCAATGGATAGTCGAAAATTCGAATCCGATCCGATTTCGTATCCGAACTTTCGAATATTTTTCGAAATTTCGGATATCGGATTCGTATATCCAAATATTTTTCGGATATTATCTATTTTCGGATACGAATTCGGATATTAAGGTATTCGAATCCGTTAATATCCGATCCGACTTTAAATTATAAATTTCGGATATCGAATTCGGATATCGGATTCGGATATCCAAAATTTTATATATATTATAGTATAATGTATATGTAATATATATTAATTAATAGAGAAGATTAAAGTATTTTATTCTCAACTAACTTTTACATAAAATAATTATAATATAATTTATATATAATAGTAATATATATGTAGCACCCAGTTTTCCAAATGAGGGTAATTTCGAAATTTGGTGTTTATAATTATTTTAATAATGATATTTAATTCATGATATAATTTTTGGTGATTTTAAATTATTTTAAAATTATTTAAATCAATGACTTGTGGTTTTGACGTTTTGCTAGTGAAACCCTAGAGACTGTTTGACCTAGAGCCTAACCATGTGATTATGATATTTTAATGTCCCACTAAAACCCGTCTTCTTGTACTCTATTTTCTTGATATGATTTTCTGGTCAACTGGCTAAACTATAACCTCTACCATCATACTAAATTTCTTCTTATTTCAATTAACAATCCAGCCTTGACTCAATTCTTTCGACCCGTCATGTGATGGTGTTCTGCTTATTTCCTTAGATGCTTAACCTTGTACCTTATCTGATTACTTGACCCGTTCGTTAAGAAACTTGGACTATGTAATTTCTTTCATCATTACCACCCTTATATCTTGTGCTGCTAAATTAGCCTTAGTTTTGCAAGCTTATCTATTTTCGAGCTTGGTCATGACATATTTTATTGGGTGGCCACCCACTAACATATTGTCTAATCAGAACCGGTACATGAGTGTCTGATCAACCTATTGCACTTTGGTTCGCTTTTTCATGTATCAATCTACGAGAATGGAGACATAGTTAAACTTGACCCTAGAGTCTCATTCGCGACAGCCTTGACAATTCTCCTTGAAATATTTTTATCGCCTATGAACCTCGTATTCGTACTCAGTCGAATTAAATTTAATCATGACCTGAACCTCCATCATTGGATGCTCGTGCTCATACTTTGATTTCATTGATTTTCCTTCTTGCCCAAATCTCGTTTTATCCCGAAATTGATCAACTTAGATCGTGTCAAGACAAAAATCTATTTGTGATTTGTTGTGCCTAAATTTTCAATTTTTGCCATTTTATGGAATAGTAACCTTTTAATAATTTCTTAGTTGCTTGTTAATGACCAATTTTTATATAGGATGGTAGACAGCCCTACAACCTTGATGATTGTTGTTCCCTTACCTTCCCAATTAGGACACCCTAGATTGTTTGTGTGTTGATACCATAGTACTGTTTTAACCTAGAATGATTAGTGTACCTAGGTGAGACTTCCAACTGCTACGGTATGCCCTGACCTTGTATACTATTCCTTCAAATTGCATGATTTATATATTTTTTTTGACCTTGATTGTTGGGAAATAGGGACGTCACTCCATTAGTATCAGTTGTAGATATATATAGGTTAGTCCTTGATGTGGGGATGTGTGTCTATAAACATGTAGCTTATGAGATTTACGAGAGATTATAGTATCAGCCTTGATAGGATGTACTAGTCTTTTGGTGAGTATAAATGTGTTATGGGAGATAGTGGCCTATATGTCTTAGTAATGCATCGTCCTATGGTAATAGAATGTATTAATAGATGGTTAATAGGAAGATAATAGTTTGAGCATACCTATAGCCTATGATCAGTTCCTTTCCATCCTTAGTTAAGACCACTTTAAAATAGGTCCAGTCCCTTGGATATAGGTTCCAGTCCATATTTTATTGAAGTTCCATTACCGCCGAACAGCAGAGCAGTGTTGGAGGTATTCCTAGATTGACACTATTTAGATGTCCGTTTATTATTCCAGTGTTAGGAAGTGTTACCTTAGATATTGGGTAGGTTAGAGGCTCTAGAAGGAGTACTATCGATCTTAAATTTCGAGGACGAAATTTTTCTAAGGTGGGTAGAGTTGTAGCACCCAGTTTTTCAAATGAGGGTAATTTCGAAATTTGGTGTTTATAATTATTTTAATAATGATATTTAATTCATGATATGATTTTTGGTGATTTTAAATCATTTTAAAATTATTTAAATCAATGACTTGTGGTTTTGACGTTTTGCTAGTGAAACCCTAGAGACTGTTTGACCTAGAGCCTAACCATGTGATTATGATATTTTAATGTCATTTCTGGCCTAAGAATATTTTGCATTTGACCTCTTTGAATTATTTTGATATTATTTTATTATTTATGATATTGTTTTGGGATTATTTGAGTCGGGTTCGAATTTCATCTCAATCCGACTTGTAATGGGGACCCGGGGTAACTTAGACTCTAGTTGGACCCATGCATTAGTTAGCCATGACCCACATTTTAATTAGTCATGTTAGAAAGATTAGTCATAATCCTAATTATTAGGTTAACCATTTAGAGTTTTTATTTTGACCCTTTTACCCCCAAACCCTAACCAAAATTCTTTTAAACACTTGTAACTAAGGGAGGGGCAAACTTGTAATATTCAATGAGGGGGGGATAACCATTGTAGCCGGCCCTAATAGGACTTCCATCTCATTTCCTTTCTTTGAGAAGTCTTCTTCCCCAAGTGCTCTCAAGCTCTCCCAAGGAAGAAGCCTTTCTCCTTGGATTTTTTCTCCTTTAGGTAATATTTCCTTCTCTTTTATTTCTCTATTTTACATTTAGGAAAGTTTTAACCATAGGAATGACCCCCATTGTTGTGTCCCTATTTTTGTGTCCTCTTGTGTCTATTATGTGTCCTTTAGGGATTTCTATTGTATTATTATTGTGTCTTGTGTTCATGGGGAAAACCCCCAAACTTGGACACACTTTATATTTAAAATATTGATTAAATGAATTAATTTAATATTAAATCTCAGATTTGAATATGTAGAAATGTGTTCTTGAGTACTTTACATTTCATTCATGTATCTCTTATATATATATATATATATATATATATATATATATATATATATATATATATATATATATATATATATATATATATATATTGTAATGAGAGTGTATCTATATTTATATATGTAATAAATGGTTCATGATGATTATATAATCAAGTTTGTGAGTGTGGTTCCTCATATTATTATTGTCATTATTGTTGTGGATAATTAGGATATATATTGTGTATTCTTTTGGCTCAAACTATCTAAATCCGTCATGATCTTTATCCACGTTTTTAATTTCAGCCCTAACTTAGAAATATCATAACTTCTAGCTCAAAGCTCGGTTTAATCTCCCATTTTTTTTAAAAGAAGCGTATTGAAGTTAGATTTCCAAAAACATGTATTAATAGGCCTAATTCTTTCTATAACTTTCTGGAGAATTATTTGAGTGTCAGCTGTACGAAAGACAAACGCGTTCTCGGTGTTTTCGTGATTCCGGGAGTTTCCAGAAACGAAAACGTGATCCGTTTGAAGTTTCGGAAAGCTAACACATAGATCTATAACATACTTTAATCCTAGATTTTAATTCATGCTGAGATGGTACAGTATTGATTATTAGTAGGAGTTACTATTCGGCATATGCATTTTGTACACCCTTGAGTGTAATATAATGTTCTATTTGATTTTAACCCATATTAATGTATATACATTATGTAATTAAATAGAGAATGCAAGCATAAGTAAATGGTTAAATAAATGATGTAGGAGGTGTAAGTATTCTATCTAATGTAAGCATGTATAAGTATGGCTTGTAATGAATATGTAGGTTCCATAGTATGTAATGTATGGTGCATATAGTAGTGCAAGAGAATAAATGAATGATGAATGAATGCAAGCATGAATGTAATGTAATAATAGAAGTAATGTAATAATAGATGTAATGTATGCAATATACAAGTTAATGAGATGTAATGTTCTATGTTAACACAAATCCTATATTACCTCATGTACCCCCTTACACTATGTTGACACTATCACACTTGACACTTTGTTCACTTACACTTTGACATTTTTTGATATGTATGCCCATTTAACCCTCACTTGCCCTTTTGCCATGTTCACATACACACACATAGCCTCTTAAATAAGTATTTATGAATATAGTTAACTTAGCTATGTATGTATATTATATATATGTTAGCATATTGTATTGTAATATATAAGTTTATACAGCCATTTGAAATGCCATGATTATAGACCTAATGTTGAATACCAATATATGTATGTGTATATATGTGTAGACATATATAGCTTAAAGTAATAGATTACCTAGTGTATATCCAATGTGAATTCTTGCCTATTTGAGTATTGAATAATTGCATGCTATATAGAGTTGGGTGTATGTTGGCTTGTATAGCCTTGTATTGATGTGTGCTTGCTAGGATAGTCTTGGTTAGGCCTAGTAAGACTTGCTGGATTAGGACATGACCTAGTTTGACCTAGTTTGACTAGTGCAGTTGACCAGAATTGACCAAGGGTTGACTTTGGCCTTGTTTGACCTAGATTCATGTAGAATGCATTGTAGTGCTTTATATTACCCTTCTGGACATGTTGTGACTTGTGCTGTTCTAATTAGGAGCCAGACACCTCTCCTCGGACAGTATCTTTACCTTGGACATTCAGATATCAGACGAGTACATTCTCTGATCATTTCATATCTTGTTTAGGATTATATTTCCTGCTTTAGATTACTTTACATGATGCTGACACATTGGAAACACGGATTAGTACTATATGGATCTTGTTGTGCGATGTTATCCCCTTAGCAGATACATCAGGTATTCGTGTTCGTGTACTTTATCGTGAGCATCGTGTACTCCTTGTATTCATGACATTCGTGTACAAATCGTGTGAAATCGTGTATATTCATGTATTCACATGATCTCGTGTGCGACTATACTTCGTGTACAATAACATAACTTAGCTTGATCCTTGTGTATTGATTGGGGCGGAGGAGTAGAAGTGGTTATGTAATCAATCCAGTAGATTACTCGTGTACAACCTCTGTAGATTACTCGTGTACAACATCGTGCCGTTTACATAACCATCTCGTGCTCTGAATCACTAGTCACTGATAGTTCTCTATATATTGTAGCTATTTACTTACAGTCTCTCTCTTTTTCATCATGTTATTTCTTCAGATCATGTATCTTACTCTCTAGCATGTTTATATTTCCTAACCTGTTATGATATTGTTGAGATGTACTGTACTCGCTCCTGTCCTGACTGGACCCGTTGATAAATTTTATAGATAGCTTAGAGATTGCCTGTTAGCCTAGAGGAGACACATTAGAGGTTGTTTAGATAGTTATTTCAATTGTCTGAGTTGTATTCACTTTATGGATTACTGTATCTGAGTTTGGAGATTTGAGATGTATTTCTGGATTTGTGTATCTTAGACACTTAGATTTCTCTCTGTTGTACCTCTTTTGGATTTCATGTTTTATCTATCCTTATCATGCTCTACCTTAGATGTGATTGAGTCTGTACCTGCTATGTCACCCCCATTCGGGGAGTATAAACTGTTTAGCCTTATACTGTTAGATGCATGAGACCTAGGACAGCGTTCTACTGCCGACACTGCGGCGTAGGCTGGACGTACCCACTTCTCGTGCCCTAACTCTAGGGTGCAGGTCGTGACAATATATTAATTATAATTTACAACATAAGAAGAAAGGACTCAAATATGTAGAGAAATTGAATTTGGTTTTCGGATATTCGGATAATAACTAAATTTTTAATATTTCGGATTTCGAATATTCGGATACTAGCATTCGAATTTTTTAGCTAATCGGATCAGATATTATCCGATATCCGTTAAACTAGACGGATACGAATTCGGAGTGTCAAAAGAGATATCCGTTCGGATATCGGATCGGATTCAGATATTACAAAAAAATTCGAATACAGATATTGTCCTGTCTGTATCGATAAGCATCCGTTGACACCCCTAATGGACATACAAACCGAGATGTGCACGTATATCGAGAGGTACATAAGAATCGAGATGACACGAATATCGAGACAAATGAGAAATAAAAATGTGTACGTAAATCAAGACATACACGTAGATCTAGGGATCAAGAATATCAGGATGGCGCAAGAATCAATATGACACACAAATCGAGGCATACATGCAAATCGAGATGAAATAAGATACAATATGACACGCAAATCAATACGGCACGCCAATCGGTACGTACACACAAATCAATATGGCACGGGTTACGAGGTAGCTATAGAGGCCAAGGCACAAAAACTGAGACAGTGTGCAAACCAAGATAGCACGGCGCCTTAGGCAGCACGGGGGTCGAGGCGACCCGCTGCCCGAGGCAGCATATGGATCGAGGTGGCACAAAAAATAAGACAACACAAAATCAAGGTGCATGCATCTCGAAAAGCCCGGAGGACGAGGGGGCACACAAATCTAGGTTACACTGTTCGAGGCAGCGTACCGTTCGAGGGTGTAAGCACACCGAGGCACGCGGCTCGAGGAGTGCCGCTGTTCGAGGCGAAGCAGCTGTCTGCCAGGGGAAGAAGAGAAGAGGGAGACGGAGGAGCTCGCCAGTGGCGTGGCTAGGTCGAGGTGTCTCCACATCAGAGGAAGGGCGCCGGCAGGGGTGGCGTTGCGCTGAGAATGAGAGGCGAAAGGAGATAAAGACGGTAATATTTGCGATGGTAGAAGTGGTGCTGGTGGTGGCAGTCGCGGTGGAGGCCAGGGGTTGCGACGATGATGGTGGTGAGGGTGGTACTGGAAGTAGTGGTGGAGACGATGGCGTTGGTGGTGATGGTGGTGGCCGCGGTGGAGCTGGCCAGACCGAACGCGGGGGCAAAAGAGAGAGGGAATTCGGGGAGAGGCTGGAAGAAGAGAAAGAGAGCTCTGGAGAGGGAGAGAGAAGAGGATGAGAGAGAGAGTGGCTGGGAGAGAGAGGAGTGAGCGGGGAGAGATATGAGCGGATGAGAGGGGGCGGCTATGAGTGGGGAGAAGGAGAAAGAGAGAGGGCTTAGGGTTATATAATAATAATAATAATAATAATAATAATAATAATAATAATAGAAGCAATAATAATATTAAAGGAACTATACTCATAATTATGAAAATAAAATTTACTCCAACAATAATAAAATATTCTCCATAAATCAAGAACTAGGCCCCAACAACCAAGGACAATCAAGATCAAGAAATTAAATAAAATTTAAACAATTACAAATTTTTAAATCACTCAAATAAAAATACGATCATATACCTATTTTTTAAAATAGGGATGTGACAAAATCGATCCGTGCAAATGTGAGAGAAAAAATGGAAGGAAAAGTAGATGCTCATCTTAATTTACATTTATACCATATAAGAATTATATTATTTTAAAATAGTTCAATAAAGTCAAATGGTAATAAATATTTTTAATTGGGGATATAATTGGTGAAGTCTATATTTTTATTATTATTTTTCTTCCACTTTTCTTTCAATGCCAAACAAAGAAAAGTGTATCACTTCCATTTTTCTTCCATCCTATCAAACAAAAATGAAGAAAATAGTCTTTCCTTTCCATATGGAAAGTGTATCTTTTTTGTTTTTCCTTCTTTCAACTTTTCCATCATTCCTACCAAACACAGTCTAAGATTATTCACACAAATAGTAAATTTACTCTAGTATAGTAAACATGAAAGTATTAATATCATGCCATAGTAATTGAATTGTACTTATGGATAAACCAATATATGCAACAAAATTAATGATTGCTAATATAAAATTATTATCATATATGGTACTTATTCAAAGATGGTCATATTTGTTTAGTTTTAAAATATGTGTACCTAAAATATTTGGCCTTAAAATATGTGTACAATAAATGTCTTACAAATATATGCGTATAAATAATTTACAAATAAATGTCTGTACAAATGGCCTTAAAATGTTACAATAAAAAATAGATAATAAAGTGTTTGTACCTAAACTCCAAGCCTTTCTTCTTAGTTAAAACGGTCTACCTAAGCCTAAAACCAAAAAAATAAAAATAAAAAAGGGTCAACCCAGACCCAACCTTGAACCTGCTCGAACCCAGCCCGGTGAGACTCGACCCACTTTCTATCAGGGTCCGGGTCCGGGCTAGGTTTGGGTTTCTAAACATTCGGACCGGTGCATTGAGTTGCTTGTTGGCTCGATCAGTCGTTTGCATTTGGGTCTAGTCAGAGAATTTGCTTCAGAGATTTTCTCGGTCGAGGCAGATCGATGTTTCTTAAGGTGGGTTGTTTCATGAACCCTCGCTTCTTTACATTCAGACCTAACGAATCAGATGTTGCTTATATGTTTCATATGCTATAAGTAATGTTGTATGCTAACAATAATAAAGACGAACCCCACATAAATAAAGAGAGTAATCTCATTTCTGAATACTTGTTGCTATAGAACATGGAATTGTTGTCATAAACTTGGGAATGTTGAGTTGCTTTTATTATATCACACAAATTATATAACTTGTATAAATGCAGATTATGTGCCTCTTAGTATGTTATCATTTGAAGTATATTCCATGGCTATGTCTTACTTATGAGAATAAAATATTGCAATGATGTATATGTTGGAGCATAGTATTGTAGTTTAAAGAAATAAAAACATGAAAAGATTGGGACCGTTGGATCGTTAAGACATTATTCCTGGAATGAGAACTGTGCAAGTATGGAAACCTCTAGACTGAAAAGTTAGACTCGAGTGATGGCTCGATTTGTTTGGTGATGCTAAATGCAGATTGATATAGAGTTATTTCATATTTGTAGAAATATGCCATGTTTACGTTTTAGAATAGTTGTTCACGCATTCGCATGGCTGTGGACAACTTGTGCACAAAGTTTTAGTTCCTCGAATGAATCGTCAGGGCACCGAGATCATGTCGGCCTAGCAGGAACATGGATAGATGTGTTGACGTACTAGTATAGGTAATTCAGGAGCTTTTAGTGGGGCTCGCTACCCACCGGCGA
Source organism: Iris pallida (assembly GCA_029216955.1). Taxonomy (NCBI): domain Eukaryota; kingdom Viridiplantae; phylum Streptophyta; class Magnoliopsida; order Asparagales; family Iridaceae; genus Iris; species Iris pallida. The sequence goes on from JANAVB010029620.1 coordinate 8,291,540, forward strand.
CTTTCAGTCCTACGGGATTGGGGCATCACATTTTTCCTATATTGTTTATAACCGGGTGGTTAAGGACGAAGGAAATTGAGTTATATAGAAGCAAGTGATGATGAAGGACGTAAGATAAGTAGTTAATTGAGCTAATACGAGTAAGGTCCCTTGACGTGATGGTTTTAATCCTATGTTTTAGAAGAAGCATTCAGATGAAATTAAGCATGATATGGTAGAGATGGTCACTGATTTTCTTTACAATGGTCGGTTGTTGAGAGAGATGAATCATACTTATCACTCTGATCACAAGTATGGAAGATGCCCTGTTACTTGGGACTTCATGTGGATCTCTTGTTGTAAATTCTATTTATAAAATTATAAGACAAATATGTGTTGATGAATGCATTATATTATGATGGAACTGATCTTATCAAATCAGATGATATTTATTAAATGGTGATTGATGCAGAGAATTGTTTGTTAATTAGTGCATGAGTTAGTATGAGACTTCAATAAAGCAAGATGTCAGAAAGCTTGCATAAAACTTGATCTTCGGAAAGCTTGACTCAGTTAATCGAGACTTCCTCTACCATGTAATATTCTGTATGGGATTTGACAATTGGTGGGTAGAAATATTCTCGGAGTGTACAAGCGCTCTTTTTTTGGGTACTTATTAAGGATCATGTACATGGATTCTTCACAAGTATGAGAGGTTTTCTCAAGGGGATCCTTATCTCCATTTCTCTTTATCATTTTTTTACAGTTTTTTACTTATGCCATGGAAACTTAGGTGGGCAAAGGTAATTCAACTCCTCTATTTAAGCTTATCTCGTCAGTATTGTTCCGTTTCATATATGCCGATGTTCTATTGGTGTTTGTGGAACTGTTTGAGAAGAGCATAACATCTTTGCTATCAGTTATGGTTGAGTTTGGTAAATGATCGAATCTTCAATATTTGAATCTCAACAATTTTACTTTTATCATACATGCTTGAACAATGATGGATGACGACGTCTTTGCATATAGGAAGTGTAAACTCACTTAGCTTTTAAATTTTATTTTATTCTCTTCCAATTCATTTCTATTAGCTATTTATCCTAAAATTTTGAATTTATAAGAATATCTTGTCATGACTCATATTTAAGTTATTTGTATTATTATTATTTTTGTTAATAACATTATCGAGTTTATTATTACCAACAAAAGTAAAATTATCATAACTAATGCTATTGTTCTTAATAATACTTTTAAAATTTTGTTATTGATAAACTACTTACTAGCTAAACACTATTATCAATTACCAATTTCTTTTTTAAAGAAATCTTATAGAGTGTAGCATCTCCTACTCATATTTTCTTCTTAATTATTTTGTTGAAAAAAATCTACGATAATTCTTCCTCCACCCTGGCTCTCTCTGCGCTCACACCATCCCATTCCCCTTTCATTCTTCTCCCCTTACCCTCAATCTTATTCTCCACCCCCTACATTCCCATCACCCTCACGACCTTTCCCCTTGTCAGCTCTCTTCTTCACTCAATATATCTCTCTTCTAATTGTGCACAGCCAAGCACCATTTCTAATTTTTTTAAATATTGTCGGGTCCCCCCTATTACCTCCCTCCCCCAATGGAAGACCATCACATGATGGTTGTAAGCTCTTACTGTGAGCACCCTGAATTTCGGGTTGATTTTTTTAATTTTTCTGATTGATTTAGTTTTAATAAATGATTTATTCTGTTATTTATCTATTAGTATACTTCTTCATGTTATTGATATTTGGAGTCTCAGGGATGTTCAACTCTGGAAATCTTCTTCATGAGTTTTGGAGTGGACATGATTACCTTCATGATGGTATATAGTGTCCCACTCAGACTTGTTCCCTTGTGCTCTTTTTGTTTCGCAGAACTTCGGGTCAATTTAGACCATTTGATTATTAATTATTTTTTCCACTCTTTTCCTTGATCATTTTCAGCGTGTTACTGTGACTTTTAAATTGGGAGCGCAAGACCAGTCTGTAGGCCTCAAAAATGAAGTCACGCTGAGTTGATCAGAACAAGTCACGCAGAGTGATCCGAGAAGCAGCACAAAAGATACGCTAAGTTCTGCCTGGCCATCTCCTTTAGAAGTCACGCAGAGACAGCTCAGCCATACGTCAGAATCATAATGACTGACAACACAACAGTCGAGAAACGTCTCCTCGTATGCCACGTATGCACAGAACTCGAGAGATCACAGCCGTCTTTTGCAATCTTCCTTAGCAAGACTCACTCTTCACCAAGTTGGCGTGACTTTGGGTCTTATCTTCATTTAATGCGGCTGACAATATAATCAATGTCAGAGATTTTGTGTCAGACGAAGCGTGCCAAATCAAGACAGCTGGCGGTTTGCGTGGATTCTGAACCTTCTCCTTCCTCAAAACATTGCGTGACTTTTGAGTTATTCTTCTCAAAGCCTGCGTGAATTCTGAAGTATTCTTCTTCAAAGCTTGCGTGGATTTTGCCTTCAACGAGTCTGCGTCAACGAATCTGCGTGGATTTTTGCCTTCAGCAAGTCAGCGTGGATTTCATTTCAACTGGAGTACGTGGCAGCCATGCCACCGATCTCTCTCTCGCGTGCCCAGTAACTTGCACACGACCCATGCACTGATGCCATGTGTCCAACAGTTACGGGCCACGTCCAGTAACTACTCACTAACCCTGCGTGTATTTAGAGTCTGCGTGACTTTTCAAGTGCACCAGTGGTGAGGTAGTTATCTTTTCAGTTACTTTTTTTTGACTCTATAAATAGAGTTCTTTTTTTTCTCATTCATTGTACAGATACATTGATATCTACTGTCAAAATTTTGAGAGCTTTTCTTCTTCGCATAGTCCAAGGGATAAAGCGATTGTCTTTTAGATCGGATTCCTATAGTTGTAATTTTCCCAGAAACACAACAAATAAAGAGAATTTCTTTATGGAAAACAAATTGGCGACTCTGCTGGAGAAAACCATCTTCTCTTCTGAGATGGTAACAACTCAATGCGACACTTCGTCAATCGGCTCGACGAAGAAGGTGATGACGATCAAATTCGATCAACTCGTCTATGAAGAAATGCAGCGGGCTAAGGGTGGCAAGCCCACTCCAGCCTCCATCATCACTGCCAAGTCGAAGGGACACTTTGTCTATGTCCCTAAGAATCAGTTGGCAGTCAATGGTGAAGTCTCTGCCACAGTGTCTACTCCTAACACTGGCAAGAACTCCACTGCAAGCACGCACACTCTTGTGCGCTCAAAGATGACAGTAACTAAAAGTCACGCTGATAGTACTGGCTCCTTAGCCGAATCTGTTCCAGCGTGCAAATTCAACTCTAAAAGTCACGCTGACAGTACTGGCTCCTTAGCCGAATCTGTTCCAGCGTGCAAATTCAACTCTAAAAGTCATGCTGACAATACTGGCTCCTTAGCCGAATCTGTTCCAGTGTGCAAATTCAACTCTAAAAGTCACGCTGATAGTACTGGCTCCTTAGCCAAATCTATTCCAGTGTGCAATCCTACATTCAAAAGTCACGCTGACAGTACTGGCTCCTTAGCCAAATTTGTTCCAGCATGTAATTCTAAAATCAAAAGTCACGCTAACAGCTCTGGTTCTTTAGCCAAATCTATTTCAGCGTGTATTTCATCAGAGAAGAATAGCTCCTTAGTTATCTCTTCTTCTTCACCGAGTTCTACTAGAACTGGGGGTGGTCTTCCACACAAAGTCCCTTCGAAAAGGAATAACTCTTTAGTTGTTTCTTCTGCTCCTGTAGTTTTTACTTCAGGAACAGCTTTGACTGATACTTTTGTTAGTCAAAGGAAAGGAGATGGTCTTTTGACTACTCTTCCTTCTGGACATTCTATGTCTCAAAATCTGAATGAGTCTAAGAAGAAACATTCCTTAATGTCTTCTTCTTTGATTTCTTCAAATTGGGCACAGAATCTGTCCATTAAAGAGGGTCTGTTACCAACTCCTAATCAAGGGAGTGGTTTAACTCTTCCTTCTCTGCAAATATCCAGATCAATGGAAGGAAAACTCCATGTTTCCAAAATTAATGTGTTACCTTCCACTGATTTAAGAACAAAACTCAGCACTTCTGGTGTTAAGAAACCATACCAATTGGATATGAAGATAAAAGATCCAGATGCAGAGTATGCAAGAAATTATGTGGCTCACATTAATCATTCTTTGTATAATCAAGAGCCATCAAGACCCAAGAACAGGAAGTATACTCCTCAATCTTCACAAACAGATTTACGGGAATATCTTCAACAGAAGAGAAGGAGTAATTCTATATCAAAGGAACATGCTGAATGTGACTTCTATCCAAGAGTCATAATTCAGTGCAGATGTCAATCAACAGTTCAAGACCATGGTGATCATGAATGTGACTTCCAGCCAAGAGTCACAATGCAATACAGATGTCAAAATAAACGACAGTCTGTCTTCAATAGGATTCAGTATGAACCTATGCCTGATGAAGATGAGCCTTTGTTTGCCTCTGTCAACATGACTTCTCGGGACACCGGGGGTAGAGTTGATAGTCCAGATGGAGTATATAGAAACACCAGAGCAAGAGTCCTGGCTTCTAGTCAAAGAAATTTGATCCCTGAAATTGATTCTGAATTTCTTGGAGAAATCTAACTTCCCACCTCTTCCTACTGGGGGTAATTCTCCTATAGTTGACTTTGATACACGAAGCAATGATTCAGAGTATACAACATCTACTAGTTCATCAATAATCCCTCATACAGTCACGACTTACATGGTTGATGGGAATACTGATGAACCTTCTTCTTTCTTGACTCCTCAAGATCAAAGAATTGCTTCTTTGGAACAGCAAATGAAGTCTATGACTGACACAATGAGTTGATGTATGAACTCATGACAGCTCAGTTGCAAAATCGACAGACTGTATCATATGCCATACCAGTTGATACTGATATTAGTCCAGTACAAGTTCCTCCAGCAGTACAATCCAATACTCCTGGACCAGCTCAACCAAATCCTAGTCTCTCTGGAGCTGGGGGTAGTGCTTACAATGCTGTTCCTCCTCCCAACTATTCTCTACAAGCCACAACTCCATAATCTTCGGGAGTTGTCTCTGAAGAATTGAAGAATCTCAAAACTCAATTCGAGGCATTCAAACAGAAGGATGGTTTACAAAGGTTAGGCATCAAGCAGCCTTATCCGATAGAATGGAAGCAAGTATCATATCCTCCTAAATACAAGCCTCCTACTATCTCATTCTATGATGGAACCACTTCTCCAAGTCAGTTTATCAATCACTTTGAAGTGATGACTGATCAACTACAACCAAGTGATGCCCTCCTTACTCGGGTATTTATTGGATGTCTCAAGGGAACAGCTTATGAATGGTATAGAAGTCTCTCAGATGGGAGTATTACTTCATTTGCTGGTTTCAAACAGATGTTTCTTGAAAGGTTCTATGAAGGGCTTAATGACATGACTATGTCTGCTCTTATTAGAATCAAGCAGAAAAATAATGAATCTACAGAGGAATACATTGAACGGTTTCGAAGAGAAGCTCTGAAGATGCCTCTTGGAACTCCTGATGCTGTCACCATTGACACGTACAAATCAAACTTGTTGCCAATCATCAGTATGTGGACAGGGTCCACTCAATTTCAAGATTGGCCTTCCTTCATAGTCAGTGCCAAAGCTGCAGAAATCAGTGCTGAAACCTTCAAAGGTTTAGGAGTGCAGATGACTCCTAAAGAAACAGGACAAGGTGCTAACAATAAAAATAATGCTCGCAAAGGAAAAGAAACTCTTGAAGTTAATCTTCAGAGCAAAGATGTATCAAATGTTCAAACTCCTGCCTCTACAACTCAACAATCAAGAACACCTCGCCCCAGAGAAGAATATTCTTTTGATGACGACGATGTCCTTGGTATCTTTGAATGTCTGCTGAAAGGTAATAAAATACAATTACCAGAGATCAAGAAACCTGATGAAGCTGGTAAGACAGATCATTCTAAATACTGTCCATATCACAGAATGCTGGGTCACACAATTCGTACATGTTATGTATTGAAAGGAAAGATCCAAGAAATGATTAAATCTGGAGCTATCTCTCTTACTCCAAAAGAGAAGACCGTCACCTCCAACGTCGTCTCTATGCAATTTGGAAATTTCCCTCCTCAACTCCTTGAAAGTGGGATTGTTCCTATTCCCAAGGCAACTCTTGACATAATGAATCTTCCTCCTCCACAGTCTGAAGGATTAGTGCCAATCACTTTAGAAACAGGGGAAATCATGTGGATCCATCCTGATCTAGTGGCAGATTTTGAATCGCCTTCTCCTCAAAAGATTTCTTCTCAAAAATCCAAGAAGGCTGGAAAGATCAAGTCATGTCATATGACTTCTCTTGGGTCTACCTCTGACACAGAGCCAAAAGACAAAGAAGAAGCACTTGTTAGTGCTACTCGAACGGGGAAACCTTACCTAAAGGATTATTCTAAAAATCTTGAAGATCCTACTGATATCCCTTCAGATGCTAAAGATGTTCCTAACGTTCCTCCTGAAGAAGAATCATCTACTGAACCTGTTCCTCCCAAGCCTACGGCTCTGGAGAAAGGCAAACAACAGGCTCGGTTTGATAAGCCAATCAAGAAGTCTTCTCCTTTTGGACTTCAGAAGCCTTACAACTTCGACATTTTGGCTCAACTTGCTAATACTCCAGCTAGAATGTCCCTTTTTGAACTTCTACGTCTTTCCAAAGAGACTCGGGAGACGTTAAGTGAAGCACTTCTACAAGCTGACTCATGTCTTGCACAATTGAAGAAGCCGGATGCGGAACCTGCCACTTGCTTACATTGCAACAGTGTACTGGAGATTATCCCAAATATCACCTTTACACAAGATGACATGTTACTGGAGGATAATCGACATGACCGACCTCTCTACTACACTGGTTATATTGATACGATGAAGATAGATCGTATCCTCATTGACCCAGGGTCTGCTATAAGCATAATGCCAAAGAGTTTGTTGGATGAACTAAAAATCCCTCTTCACAAGCTCTCCAAGACGGTTACTACTATCTTGGGATTCAATCAAAGCCGAAGTGAGCCTTTGGGAAAGATTCATCTGAAGCTTCAGATAGGCGATTTCAGATCTAAAGTCACTTTCTATGTGATCGAGATCGCGGGATCCTATAATCTTCTTCTGGGGAGGCCCTTTCTTCATGAAAATAATGTGGTGCCCTCTACTCTTCATCAATGTTTTAAATACATTGATAACAATGGAAGAGTACAAAAAGAAGTTGCTGATATAAATCCCTTCCATGGGGTTGAAGCTTATTTCAACGATTCCCGAATGTACAAAGAAGAGTATACAAGGATCATACAAGCTATGGAGAAAGAAGATGCACAAAGTGAGACTTTAATAATTCCTATTAAAGGTCGAACTACTCAGCAACCATCTCCTAAACCCTTTGGAGAAGATTCTTTCATCATTCCAGTGAGTGGACGGATCTCTCCGTTACCTCAGTCATCTACTCAAAATACACTGATTATTCCTGTCAGTGGGCGTACTGCAGTTCCTGTACCTTCACAAGATACTCTGCTAATTCCAGTTGGAGGGCGGACTACTCTTCGTACTCAAACTTCAAGGGAGCTCACCTCTTCTGAGCCATTTGTTATCGATCTTAATCGAAACAAAGCTTCTTCTTCTTCTTCTCCCCCTTTAATCATTGACTTGGCTAAAATCTCTAAGGCTCAGCCTTCTCCCAATGTAAATATTGCTGCTTTTACATTTAATGAAAAGTCTCCACCTTTGCAGTACGTTGATGTGTGTAATTATGTTCATAATTATTTACATCTGTTAGATGACTTGAACACAATAACCATAGGAGTTGTACAGACTATTCATACAGATGTATCTCTAGAACCTGTACAATCTTCATACTTTCTAGTTCCCAGCAGAAAGCCAGGAGACATTCCAATATTCTTCTACAAAGGGCCTCAAAATCCTTCTGATCTTGAAGATGATGACAAAAATGATGATACTGGAAGATTACAATTACGTCGTTATAGTCAGCAATCTAGAGACATCATCAAAAATATGGGCTATGACTTCAGGACTGGCCTCAATAATAGAAAAGGAAGAAAAATACCTGTCCGGATTCCTCCTTTGAAATATGGAAGGACGAAATGCGGATTGGGTTATACTGCTCCTACTCCTTTCATCAATATTATCCATGAAGATCCTGAGTCTGACGAAGATAAGAGATCTGATTCTTCTAGTACCACTTCTTGGGATTTCGATACGAGTATCGGTGACTTCTATTGCAACCTTCTGTCTTCCAATATGGTTTCTATTGACTGTTTTGAAAAATAATTCATATTTGACGGTTCATCCGTTCATTTGACGGTTTATCCGTTCATTAATGCCTGACGGTTCATCCGTTCATCCATCTGACGGTTCGCCCGTTCATTATAATCTGACGGTTAACCCGTTCATTCATCTAGTCTTTTGATTTCCGAGTCTAAAGATCATAAAAAATTGAGTTTAAAGATATTTTTATGTCTGAATTCTATTTTTTCCAATCAGTATTAAACTAAGATCATTTCTGGTTTAATATCATTTGATAGAATTACAAAGTTCGTTTGTATATTCTATTCTACTGAAATATGTCATGTAACATTTACCTCTGAACATATTTTCTATGAATCTATCATTATCAAAACAACAAAACCAAAAGTCAGATCAAGAACTTTCATTTGTTGTCATTTCATAATCAAACATGGAATACAAGTGAAAGTGAAAATAAAAAAAAGGGGGGGAATTCACTTGCTTGGAGTTATCAGCTCCCTAATACGATCTAGAACAACATTCAGTTTCTCTTCATGAGTTTTTCTAACTCTTTCTGCTGCTACAATTATAACATTCTGTTCATCAAAAGTAATGATGGCAGACTGGCGACGATTGGCTTCTTCAATCTGTTCCGCCTGCATCTGTTCCCGTTCCTTCTGAAGAATCTTGCAACGTTCGGCTTCAAAGATATAAGCCGTAGCAACCTCAGCTTGTTTTATTTCTATGACAGCAATACGCTCTTGAAGACGAGCTAATTCCTCTTTCAACTTCTTCAATTCTTCAGTCTTGGATGTGTTGTCTTTTTCTAAAAGCTCTACTCTTTGACGAGCAGCTAATATTTCTTCGCCCTTTTCTACTAATTTTTCAGTAGAAGAGGCAAGAAATGCTTCAAAAGCTGCCTATTGAGACCGTACTTCATTCTCTAGTTGCTCAATCTCAGCTACAGTCAAAGATTGAATGTCCTCCTTCTTAGTCTTCCAGTATTTTCGGATAGTTACCTCTAACTCATCCAGGAGATGTTCGAAGAAGATGCACTGAGATGCACAACCAGCATGTCGTAGCGCCATCAGTGGGAATTTGACCATAGTTCTGAGATCAGAAAAGGGCATAGCTTCATCCTTCAAGAATCGTCTGGAATATGTATCTAAATATGAATAAATGATCTCCGGATACATTTCCAGGGTTCTTGCTAGCCCAGTCTCAAATCCAGGAGTTGCTGTCATCATGGAAGAAGAAGCTTGAATATTCTCTATCCTCGGAACAGAAGTATGTGCGACAGGAGAAGTTGGCAAGTGTGAACTCCCTTCATCAGCATCAGCTTGGATAAGCGGAGCATGAGTCGAGCTCATTGCTGCAGCTGTTCCTACAATTAAAAAAAATATGATCAGCATTTAAAGGCAGAGAAACAGCAGAAACAGAATCTAAAATAAAGTTCTACCTGGCTGAGGTTCATATTCAGTATGTGGAGGGAGTTTTGCTTCTTCTCGCAGCCGATCCATGACTGTATCCGATACTTGCTTTATATGGCTGCTTCCAGCTCCAGAATTACTGGGTGCTACAGCATTGTTTGGTGATTGAACAGGTTCAGGGCTAAAATCCATTCTGTTCCCCTTCACTTTATCCGCATCATAAGGAGTTGAAGTGTCAGCATGCCAGTCTTCTCCTCCTTCAGCTTCTTCTTCTTCTTCTTCGTCTTCAGGATGAGCTTCTGATTCAGAATCAATGATATTTACATCTTCATGAGTCTCTGGAACAATGACGATAGCAAGCTCAGTATTGGCTGCCGGTTCAGTTGTCTCTGGAATATCGGGTCGAAGAATGATATCTTGACAAACATTCTTTAACAGATCATCAGCAGCTGATAGCTCAGACGCCGGCACGTCTTCTTCGCCTCTGGCCAAAGAAATGTTTTCTTCAGCTTGAAATTCAGGAACTTCTGGCTGTTTGATAGCTTCTTTCGGAACTGTTGCTTCTTCAGAGTAATCAATCTGGTCATCCAGTGCTTGAATGATGCCTTCTGTCCCATGCTCAAATAGGATTATCCTCGTCTCCGAGGGTTCAATAGCTACTCCACTTGTGGTGGGAGCAGTTGTTTCCTGAGCTTGAACAGACTCTACTTCAGTCTGTTCAGTTGAAGCTGTTGCAAGGTGAATATCATCAGATTCGGTCTTTTCAGTAGAAGCTGCTTCATTGATTTCCGGCAAAGCTCCTCCACTCATGATCGTCTATAGGAGTTTATTGCCCTTAATTTTGTTGACATACTTCTTAACATATTTGCCTCTTGACCTCCTTATTAAAGGAGCGTCGTCTTCATCGGTCTCTTCGTCCCTATCAGCAACATCGTCTTCATCAACTGAGATACCGCCCAAAGATGAAGTAGCAGTCACCGAGACCCCTTTCTTCTTGTTCTTGGATGTTTGAGACCTAGTACTCCTCTTGGAGACAGTCTCAGATTCGTCACTTCTCTTCCTCTTGGAAATAGATATAAATATAGGAGGAAGAACCTCATCAGGGAAATTTCCTTCCTGGAATAATTCATAGGGAGGATCAACTTTTGTTGTCTCATCCTCGGGTTCTGAAGGAAAGTGCTGAATAACAATTTTCTTCTTTGACCTCTTCGATGGAGCTGGATCATCCTCTGCAACAAAGGTCTTCAGATTGAAACTCGGTCTAAAGGTGCTCGACGACACATAGAAGCGTGCATACGTATAAAGCATCTTTGGCCCCGACCTAGACAAAGGATTAGGCATAGAGAATACGACCTTTGTATCTCTAGCCGCAAAATATCTCCAAGCTCGAGCTCCGTCGATGAGTCCTCCACGAGCAGATAAACAAGTAGTGGCGTTCCCAACGTGGAGTTGGTCATACCCAAATTGTCTGGCAAATCGGCTTGGTAAATATGGTTTCAGATATGCCATTTCTTCGTGACGGTATACTAGATGAGAAGGCCGGATCCTCTGTAACCATTGGAAGGCTACATCATCTAGCCGGTTTCCCATATCTCCGTCCATCATATTTAAAGGCATATTTTCATAGCCCGATGGTGGAGGGACACATTGGATCGACCAATATGATGCCCGATTCAAGACATTTCTGCATTCTGGAAGGGTGTGAACCTTCCAGAACGTCTCTCCAGAATACCTCTCCAGAAAAAGATTGCTACTCCCTCCTGCCCCTGGAGGTATCAGACCATCATGATGAAGGAGAAGCCAACCATATAAAAATGTGAAAGGCATCTCTATCCTTGGAAATTCTTCAGTCATCAGCCTCTGAGCAGACAGCATGGTAGTCACAAAATTCCGAAGACCTGCATTCAGTCTACAGGTCATCGTCGATAATAAATCCAACTTATAACCATACACAAGGCGCACCGTCGCAAAGATAACGCCTCTGTGTATCCTGTCCAAGGAGCTGGAGCCAGGAACGATAAATCTTCTTAACCACAGGGATAGAAATCCGGCTAGATGACCGTTCCTCGACAGACTCTTGCTACTCTGCCTCACATAAGAGCTGAAAGTGGTTCCAGCTTTGAACTCGTACCAGTCTTCAGTGATAGTGAAATCTTTGCAATCATATTTCTCCAGCAGATAAGTGATTCCACTTTCAGAAAGAGGCTTGAAGTTGCTAATCTGGTACCACCTCTTCTCATTTATTTTCTTCTCATCCTTTTCACGATTCATGAAAAGGTATGACATCCACTTCTGTATGTGGTTACCGGCTTCATCTTTGGAACCCTTATAATATAGAGTACATGTGCCAAAATGGCACATCATCTCTTCAAACAGATGTACCATCTCTGGGTTCTGTTCTGACAGAAAGTTTAGCTCTTCTGTCGTGGGAACATACTCTTCATACGGCATTGAGCCTGAAGGCAGGTGTGAGATGTATTCCATCTCGTGAAGGGCAAAGCCCATCTCCCCTTTTGGGGTTATAAAGGTCCCCGTCCTATGGTTGTACCTCTCAACCAAAGCCAGGAACAGAAAAGGGTTAGGCTTGAAGCCGTAGGATGAATTGACGACGGCATCATAGAGATTTATCTTCTTCAGCTCAGTTTCAAAATTCTCTAAAGCCCAGTGGACTAAAGTCCTCCATCTCACATTCTCCTGATTCATTAGACCATTCATCTTTGGCATCGAATCGGTCGGATAGAATGCATTCTTGTTGGACATGAATTCGTTTATGAAAATGGGCATCCTAAACGGCATTAATATGGCTGAGTCTTCAGGTGGTATGCATCCAGGCTTCAGACCCCGAAACACTGATACATGATCCTCCGGGGCACTGGAAAATCCCTCTTTCCTGTAAATAATACGGCTTGCTTTCGCCTGCTGATATTCAGTCAAATACCAAGACATCTTTCTCGGATAGCTGGCATGCATAAGTTTCATGATTGACAAGCCCCGGGAAACCTTTGGCCAATACATGGGTTGTTTCACATCCCCCTCAAAGCAGAAGCACACCTTCTCCCTAATGCCCTTTGGCTGAGATTTTTGTGCTATAGCATCTCCGAACAAGAATGCTGGTTTCTTATGGGATACCAGATCTAGACTTTGGAAAGGTTGTCCATTCATCAAGCAGAGTAAAGTTGTGTGGTCTTGATTAGCCAACAGTGATAGTCTTGCTTCAGGAAGATCAAAATGAGGGAATGTTATATGAGATAGATCATGCTTAAATGAAATACTCAAGCACCCCTCAAAATCTGCTTCTTCGCTTCGGATGTTCACTACAGAAAATGACAAGAAGACAAAGTCAGATATACCTATGTCTATACGTATATTACAGTATTTGAAGAAAAATTCAAAAGTCACGCAGACTCCACATGGATATATTATTGTGACATGCTGAGTGATTTATTCACGTGGATGATTAATTCACGCAAAGCTCAGACAAATTAGGATGAAAGTCACGCATCATTTGCCAGAATCACATTTAAATAGAAATGACAAAAAAACACGCTGACAGATCAAGACTAATCTATCCAGAAGATGACTCTCAGAAGCCTGCATGAATAAGTTAACATTGACATCTCTGTCAACATGTGAAAAATCACGCAGCGTCATCCTGAAAGCTGCGTGATTATTTCAACATGGACATTTCTGCCAACGTGAAAAGTCACACAGAATCATGAGAACCATGCTCCTTTACACAGAGCTTCGTAAACACGAAGATGTGAAGTATGGCCGACCCTAAAGAGGGGGCATACTTTATTAAATATCCTTTGCCCTAAGGAGGGGAGATATATTTTTGAAGTTTAATATCTTAAGATCCTAAAAAATTCTATGTGGAGTTCATCTTCATCGTCTTCGACAGTTTGTGTTCTTCCATCACTTACGATGCATAGGAGCTCGCGGGACTTCTTGTCGAGGAAGTTTGTCAGTTGTGGCACGCGACGAAGTCGCAGGGGCTTTCCCCTTGGCCTGAACATCAGCTTTTTTGGGAGCCATTGCTGCAGAAAAAGTAGAAGAAGAAGTCGGAGAGGAAGGAGTTCGTCGGGGAAGATGAAGTTCTCTTCTGTGGGTTCTCTCTTTCAAACGCAAGTAAAGAAAGAAAGAAGTAATCTATGGCTTATTTATAGGCTCATAAAGAATTCTAAATGACGGTCAAGTCATTATTGCCTCGATATTTGGAGATTTGCACGGGATCCTAACAGCACAGAATCCCAACAGTCTAAACATCTCGGAGTAAATCTCTCATTTTGAAGTCATCTCAGCATGACTAAATCTATTTTATCATCTCTATTTTTAAAGTATTTCGAAAATATTTTATCATTTTTCGAAAACTTTGAAGGGGGTTTTGTAGGCCTAAAAAATGAAGTCACGTTGAGTTGATCAGAACAAGTCACGCAGAGTGATCCGAGAAGCAGCACAAAAGATACGCTAAGTTCTGCCTGGCCATCTCCTTTAGAAGTCACGCAGAGACAGCTCAGCCATACGTCAGAATCATAATGACTGACAACACAACAGTCGAGAAACGTCTCCTCGTATGCCACGTATGCACAGAACTCGAGAGATCACAGCCGTCTTTTGCAATCTTCCTTAGCAAGACTCACTCTTCACCAAGTTGGCGTGACTTTGGGTCTTATCTTCATTTAATACGGCTGACAATATAATCAATGTCAGAGATTTTGTGTCAGACGAAGCGTGCCAAATCAAGACAGCTGGCGGTTTGCGTGGATTTTGAACCTTCTCCTTCCTCAAAACATTGCGTGACTTTTGAGTTATTCTTCTCAAAGCCTGCGTGAATTCTGAAGTATTCTTCTTCAAAGCTTGCGTAGATTTCGCCTTCAACGAGTCTGCGTCAACAAATCTGCGTGGATTTTTGCCTTCAGCAAGTCAGCGTGGATTTTATTTCAACTGGAGTACGTGGCAGCCATACCACCGATCTCTCTCTCGCGTGCCCAGTAACTTGCACACGACCTATGCACTGATGCCATGTGTCCAACAGTTACGGGCCACGTCCAGTAACTACTCACTAACCCTGCGTGTATTTAGAGTCTGCGTGACTTTTCAAGTGCACCAGTGGTGAGGTAGTTATCTTTTCAGTTACTTTTTTTTGACTCTATAAATAGAGTTCTTTTTTTCTCATTCATTGTACAGATACATTGATATCTACTGCCAAAATTTTGAGAGCTTTTCTTCTTCGCATAGTCCAAGGGATAAAGCGATCGTCTTCTAGATCGGATTCCTACAGTTGTAATTTTCCCAGAAACACAACAAATAAAGAGAATTTCTTTATGGAAAACACAGTCAGTTTCTTGAAACCAACTTCTCATTGATGATCTACTCGAGAAGCTCTTCACACTTGACCTTCGTGTCCCACTCAGACACGTCATTTTGTGCTCCATTTGTTTCGCACAACTTTTCTGACACGTGACCCGATTTTATTTCATCCCACGGCGTCACATTCATTTTCCAACTTGATTTGTGGGTCCCCTGTCGACCAAAACCTGTCAGTCCCAATTATGGACATGGCCCACATTGAGCCTACTACCCGCCTGCCACTTGTGTCCCATTTACTGGAATCCCCATGTGCTACTTATTTACTCATGATCATCAACACCTAATTTTAATTTAATTTTGCACAATGTCCAATTTTGACCCAATCCGGCTCCAGCGAATCCAGTCCAGCTTGTGTTACCCTCCATCGGGACACCCTCATTTTTTTCGTGTCAAAATAATATTAATACCCTATCTACCTATTTCAATATTTATTAGAATTCCCATTTGTTTAAATTCCTATAGGAATGACATTTTTCCTCTAATCAATCCCTAGCCATAGATTCCCTCCCAATTAATCTCCTCCATTCATTTCCCTACATTCACTTTTCTCTCCATCTCCTCACAGCCAACCCCTAGGCCGGCCCTAAAATTCATGTGAAGAGAATCCTTCTCTCTTTCTCCTTAATTTATTACTACATCTCTTTTTCTCTCTCACTATTCTTTATTTCTCACAACAACAACACCAACTACAACAACAACAACAAACCATGCACCCGACCACACACACAACAGCCATGGCCCGACCTCTCCTCCCTGGCCCAGCCATTGGCCACCTCCCTCATCGGCCAGCTCGTCGTCGACATCTCCTCCTCCATCTCCTCCTTCTTTCTCATCCACCATCACCATGGTTAATCGCCACCACCACGCCCATCCGTCTATCCATTCGACTCCGGTGCCACCACCTCTTCCCTCAGTCTCCACCACGTTCGCCGCGCTAGCCTAGCCCTCGTCGGTCGAGCCTGTCCGTGTAAAGCCCCGCACGAGCCCGGCCAACACAGTAGCGGCCAACAGCAGCACCATCGGCTGCGTACAGGCGCGCATACGTGCGCACGCGGGCCGCCGTCGTGCGCCGCCGCGTGGGCCGCCGTGGCTCGTCTTGGGTGCACCCCACTCTGGCGAGTCCTCCCCTGACGGCCACCGTCCTCCGAGACGCGCCGTCGAGGCAATTCGTGCGTTTTACACGATGTCCCGTCGTGACACGCGCGAAATCAAGTTCATTTTGGCGCTCCGTTGCAGCAACTTCGCGTGCGTTTTCCCGGAAATTCGACAGTTGGATCGGCAATTTCTTCGCTCTGTCACAATCTCAGTATATCCACCTTCATCCATGTCAATTTTTGTCCGTTAATTTATCGTTTGATACATCAAAACTGGCCACCAAGTTGACCGTTTAAATTATATTAAATTTGGACAGTTTTGCGGGGCCAACTTTGTCAGCTTGTATCTCCTCCACCGCAGCTCCGTTTGGTACACTACCAGTTCCTGTGCGAAGCTGGTATAACCCTCTTGCTACCTCTCCAGTTTTGTTTTATTGTGAGCTTATTTGATTGGTTGAATTCGACGCCAAAGTTGGCCGTCCGAATTCGTAATTTCCAACTTGTAAAATTCCATTTTTGAACACGGGACTCCAGATTTCATTTCTGACACCACCAGTAGACTCGTGGCGTCGTTCTGGCATGTTTTCATATAAAATTTGTTAGATTTAGAGAACGTGGGCCCTGGTACGTTTTTCGGTGCAAAGTGGGTCCCATATTCTGGGTCAACGGGTCATTTTTAGATCGGCTCATCGGAATCCAATTCTGGAGATACCGTTGAGTTCGTATCGTCATTTTGGAATCATTGACATGTAGTTTGCTGAGTTTTGAGAACCTTGGCTCCGGCACGCATTTCCGTGCAAACCGAAATTTTAAGTTCTGGTCAGCGGACCAAATTGAGATCGGGTCAACGGAATCCAATTCTGGAGATACCGTTGGATTCGTATCGTCATTCTGGTTTCGTGGACATATAATTTGTTATATTTTATAGACTTATTTTCTTGCACGTATTTTGGTGCAAAACGGCTCCGACACGGACACCGTTTTGACCCGAAATTACCTTTTTGCCCTTGTGTCCAAATTGGACCGATGGGTAAGCTATCCTAGCTAATTTGACTATTCTGGACACGTTGGCGATGTTTATTTTATCTTCCGACAATGTTTGTTTATAGTTTCTTTGAGTTTAACCTTTTTATAAATTATTAATAATTAATTCTTATAATGTTCGTATTTCGGGATTAGTACAACGAAACTGAGATCAGTCAATTCTAGTGATCTCACATCGCTGAAATTGACAAGATGGACACGTGAAACATTATAATAAGATTATTAACTTTACAGTTAATCATCTTATCTCGATTTGCGTGTTGTAAGTTTCAACGTACGAATAACGAAGTACACTTTATATCTTTAATAATTAGACTAGAATTTACCCTCTTGACCAGAGTTGACCAGTTGACCCAAAGTCAACTATAAGTCAACACTTGACCTAGTTTGACTAGATTATTGACCGGAGTTGACCTAGAGTTAATTGACTTAGAAGAACCTAGGATAATATAGATTGCTTGTAGAAGATTTATTTATTACTACTTGAACACCTTGTAACCTGTGTTGCTTTAAATAGGACTCTGTGGCTTCAGTTGGACCCCTATACTTATCAGCTGTTCAGGTTATCGAGGCGAGTACATTCTCTGATCTTTTCATACTTACCTGGATTATTTTCTTGCTATAGATTACTTTACTTGATGCTGACACGTATCTTCACGAATTAGTACTATATGGATCCTTTCCTGAGATGTTATCCCTCTACGGGTGCATCGGGTATTTCATGTTCATGTACTTTATAATGTGCATCAGGTACTCCTTGTACTCGTACTAGTTCATATTTTTATATGTTCTCATGTGCTTTCATGTGCTTATCATGTGCCTCATGTACTACTCATTACATAAGTTCACGTATCTTAGCTGTATTCATGTGCTTATAACATAACTTGAACGGATCATTGTGTATTGATTGGGGCGGGGTGAGTAGAATTGGTTATGTGATCACTATCCCTAGTAGCTGTATTCATGTGCCTCCTTATTTGTATTCATGTGCCCCAAGCCGTTTACATAACCATTGTGCTCTAAATCACGTAGCCACTTACAGTCTCTACTATCATGTATTACTTTCAGTTATAAAATATCTCATGTTTACTCGTACTTCCTATTCAGCACTTCCTGTATTTTACTCTATTGCATGATTTATACTCCTAACCTGCTATGAACTGTTTTAGAGATATGTGCTCGTTCCCGTCCTGACTAGACCTGTTGATAAATTTTATAGATAGCCTGGAGGTTGCCTGCTAGCCTAGAGGAGACACATTAGAGGTTGTTTAGATAGTTATTTCATTTGTCTGGAGTTGTATTTACTTTATGGATTACTGTATCTGAGTTTTGAGATTTGAGATGTATTTCTGGATTTGTGTATCTTAGACACTTAGATTTCTCTCTGTTGTACCTCTTTTGGATTTTATGTTTTATCTATCCTTATCATGTTCTACCTTAGAAGTGATTGAGTCTGTATCTGCTATGTCACCCCATTCGGGGAGTATAACTGTTTAGCCTTATACTGTTAGATGCATGAGACCTAGGACAGCGTTCTACCGCCGACACTGCGGCGTAGGCTGGACGTACCCACTTCTCGTGCCCTTATTCTAGGGTGCGGGTCGTGACACTTACAATCACTTTTGATTATAAGAATATCATTAAATGTTCTATTAATTGAGTTTCTATCCTACTTGTCATTGTACCTAAAAAAATCTATCCTAATTGATAGAATTTCTATGTAGTCCTTATGAAACTCTTTATCGTACATCATTCCCACATATGAGTTTTTTATAAATTGAATTTCTACAGTAGAAATAAGGGTGAATCTATACACACCCACCCCTTACTAAGCACGCACAAAACCAAAAATAAAATAAAAATAAATTAAAATTCCTATCCTACCCTCACCCTCACCCTGTCCCCCACTCCCCCCTTCCTGACCCCTCCTCATCCTACTCCTCCCGATCCTCCTCCTCCTCCGGGGTTGGAGGAGGGGTCGGGGTCGGAGGAGGAGGAGGAGGAGGAGGAGGAAGGGGTAGTATTGACATTTCTTTTTTTTTGGTTTGGGGTGTGCTTAGTAAGGGTTGGGGTGTGTATAGATTCACCTTAGAAATAAATACCCCCCAAATGGCCTTCGGACATCCATATGTCTCTGTGTGCTTACATATGAGATCACATTCAATTAGGGGTGAACATTAATCGGTTTTGAACTGAAAATCGACCTGAACCGAACCGAGTAAGGATTTCGGTTTTGGTCTAAAACAATTCGGGTCGATTTCGGTTATAAAAACCCGCTAATTTGGTATTCGGTTTCGAGTTCGGTTGTGGGTTTCGGGTTCGGTTGAAAACCGAAAACCGATTAAGGGTATAGGAATTTACCAATATATCTCTCCTAAAAAAACCTATAAGTATTATTTTTCTCTTTCTCTCTCTCTCTCTTTCTTCTCACAATTCTAACTCACATCTGTAGGAACGAATTGTAAAGTGCACTACTCTAGAAGGGGGTGAATAGAGTAGGGCAGCAGAAATTAGCTAATTAAAAAATATTAGCATCAAAAGATCACAAAATATATCACAAGTAAATAAAAAGTAGAGATCAAAAAGCAAACACAAACATAAGGATGTATAATGGTATTCCTCTTGTGAGGACTAGTCCAGTCGAAAGAACTCTAGCTTCCAGTTGAATCCACTATTAGAAAATACAACAAGTTTTCATCCAAAGTTCTTGCAACTTCTACAACTTGAGCTTTGATCCGAAGTATTCGACCAACTTCAATTGTGAAGTGTCTATCTTCAATCAAGCCTCTGATTATAATTGCTCTGAAGCTTCTAGACATACCGCACTGGCAAATCGACTAGAGGATTGTAACTGGCTTGCGATTTGAAAATGAATAGCTCAGAACACTTTGGAAGAACATATTATGCTTAGAGAGAAGAGAAGAGAGGTGTATTCACTACCAAAATTTACTGATTTAGCGACGGCAATATCTGTCGTCGATCCGTCGCTAAACCAGTTTAGTGGAGGATCACTGACGGATATTGACTAAAAAAATTCGTCGGCAAACAGCTCGTCGCTAAATCTATCCGTCGCTAGGTTGTCGCCAGACGACGATTTAGCGACGGATTTTCGTCAGCCTTATTCGTACAACTAGCGACGACTTGCCGACGTTTTTTCGTCAAATCAAGTATCAGAAAGTGAGTGATACATCATATTACCGACGGATATGTTCGTCGATAATCCGTCGGTAAAGCGTATCAGATAGTATCGGGTCCGTCGCTAATTTATCGACAACTTGTCGGTAAACGCGTATCACAGAGTTTATGATACGCAAAGTCCGTCGCTAATCCGTCGCTCTTCGTCGCCACCTCGCGATGGATTAGTGACGGAATAGCGGTTGTAAAAGCATGTAAAAGAATCCAATAACGTCGATACTACCGATAATTATTTGTTTCCCGATACCAAAAAATCCGATAGTCCGATCCGAAACCGTCGATACTACCGATATCGCAGATACCAATACTCATAGGAATAGTCCGATACCGATTTCGATAATTTGAACCTTGATACTAAGTTTATATATATACTAATTTATATACTAAGGGATTTTAGGGTGTGTGTGTATGTGTGTGTGTGTGTGTGTGCGTGTGTGTGTGTGTGTGTGTGTGTGTTACTACCGGCCCCGGCCCCCAACCCCCACCCCCACCATTGCCGACCTCCATCCCCACCACCGCGACCCCCACCCCCACCACCGCCGACCGCCATCCCCACCGACGACCCGAAACCTGCTGCCCCGACTCGAAATCCTTTCACGGCCGATACCCGCTCTTCGGATACGAGACGTGTCCAAGCCAGCCTACGTCGCAGAGTCGGCGGTAGAACGCTGTCAAGTCCGCAATAAATAAATGCTCAAAAATAAACTTTGTTGCTCATTCACAGTTCTAATAGATTATAATATTTACAAGAATTATATTCAAAGAAAATACAATGTTCTTACATATTTGAAATGACTACAACATAGCTACCTAATATCTAGGTTTGGCCTGCAAATACACCCGTATCTTCCAATGCTAAATGAAGCCACAACTAACCTGAAAAATATTGATTTCCAGTCAAGAATGGAACGAGTACAATCTCACAATAGATTCAATAAATGACAAAATCTATAAATCTGTAAATAATAATAAAATACACGACGAAAAGACAAGTATAGAATCATGACGGAAACTGAGCATGGTGAACAAGGCAAGTGAGTACTAAAACAGGGTAGACCCGTAACTAGCAATATATACTGTAGAACCAGATACTGTACCTATCTAGTGAGTTGAAATACTACTTCGACATATAAACGACTAAGGCTAAATCCGGCATCTCGTACATGAAATGTGTGATTGCTATTAGGCAAGAATAAGATCCGGCACCCGCACGTGAAGTGTGAGGCTGCTATTATGCAAGTATAATTTTGGGTTTGTTTATATGTCTAGAGTATTTCTCCGCCCGACCTGTACTCATGGATCCAAACAGGTCACGAATACGGTAATAGATTGGTCACGAACAACATGTAAAGAATCCATAACTACTATATCGTATAACATCGTGTCAAGAATCAACATAGTATTAATGTAAAACACTACTACATACAAGAATCATAGAGATAATCAAATATAAAAACTATCAGAGATGTACTCGCCTGAGGTCCTGTGCTGGTGAAACCGATAATACTATACCACTCAATGAGCCACAATCAGTCAACATATGCAGAAGTCTTCGGATGCTGAAATAAACATTATCAACATTTTTAGAATAGTCAAATTAGCTAGAATTGCCTGTCCTTAAGTCTAATTCTGGACACAGGGGCAAAACGGTAAATTTGGATCAAAACGGTATCCGTCGTTGGACCCGCTTTGCATCGAAAAGTGTGCCAGAGTCTATGGTTTCTAAAGTTGTCAAACTATATGTTAACATGTCTGGTTTTCTGATACGAAGCCAACCGTATGTCCAAAGTTGGATTCCGTTGGGCCGTGCACAAAATTGCCCGTCGAGTCGGATCGTGGGGCCGACAAAACGACGATCCGATCAACTGTCTCAGAATCGGACCAAATTGGCATACAGGACCAGAAAAACGATACGGTCCTGTTGGCGCAAGTTTCGTCTCGATCTAACGAACGTGCACAAAGTAATTGGAGTTTGTGCAAAGTGGTCGATACGGTAAATTTTGACGGATACGCATCAAATTCGTCGCGCACACGCAACCAATTTGAATTTCGTCAAAGCCCACATGTCCATGAAGCTATTACGCACCTTTTGATTCTTTCGGTTCGCGACCACGTCGCCCGGATTGGCGGAACACACGTCGTATCGGAGGATTTTCTAGTTTTCGAAAACAAATTTCTCAATTTTTTCCTGATTTTCAAATTGGTTTTAAACAGAATTAATCAGCTAGAAAATAAACTAGAAGTAGGGTATGAATCTAGGTTATGTTGTCTATAAGGCTATTCAAACAGTTTTCCAAGTTCCGTGATATACTGGTCGCAAATCGATCGACAATTTGGGGTTTCGGAACAGTTTCCAATTCCAAGAATTCGAGTTTTTTGTTTTTGATTTGGGACTCATTTTTCGTCACGAATATCGTGCATTAAGACCATCTACTTAAAAAGAGTTGAAGGGGGTTAGTTTGGGTATATACCAGAGAAATCCATTCGTGAAACGAACGAACGAGGTGGGAGAACCATCGACACGAAGTTGGGTGTGTAGACTGTTGCTGCTGACTGCAACTGCTGATATCGACGCGTGCGCGGCCGATTTCGGCGCTGGTGCGGCAGCGTGCGGCCGCTGGGTGGGTCGCCAGGGAGGCAGGGCCGCCACCCAGGAGTTGGCGAGGCAGGGGAGGAGTTAGGGTTCGGGTTTTTCGCTGAGTTCTCTCTCGGCTTTCTCTTGATTTACATATATATATATATATGTAAATCCTTCTCTCGGCTGGCTGTGGGGATCTCGGGCCTGAGTTCCCTTCTCCAAGTAGATACGTATATATATTATATATATACATATATATATATATATATATATATATATATATATATATATATATATATATATATATATATATATATATATATCTATTTTTCTTTTAATATATATATGTATATATACATGACATATATACACCATAATTATTAATACAAGCTAACAGATGTAACTTAAATATATGCATATATATATAAGTTACATTTGTTAGCTTGTATTATATATATATATTATATTTATATATATATATATATATATATATATTTTATATATATATATATATATATATATTTTATATATATATATATATATATATATATATATATATATATATATATTTATATATATATATATATATATATATATATATATATATATAATATTATATATATATATATATATATATATATATATATATATATATATATATATATATTTTATATATATATATATATAAAATATATATATATATATATATATATATATATATATATATATATATATATATATATATATATATATATATATATATATAACCTAGATAATTCCCATAAAGTCCAACTTATTTGTTAAGGAAATTATTTACTATATTATCAATAAAATATTATTTCCAATAACAAGCACATATAATATGTTTATATATATATAACAACTGTTCCTAGAATTGTCTCCAAAATTACTAAGGTAAAGTACCAACACAATATATGTCTACTCTGACGTCTTTGGTCACCAAAACCTGACTACATTGACTTGGCTTGGTTTGGGTCAGGTCCGGGCAAGTTTGGCAGTATCGGGTTTCCTGAAAGTCGTAACATTAATAAATAACTAATTAAATTATTTATAGAGATTAACTCGCAACTTGGCCTGGTTTTTCTAGTTAGGACATCACTATGGCTCGGTCATCCCTACTATGGCTAATACACTAGTCAAGGCAGGCCGCTGCACTATCCATGCAATGATTCCTAGTCGTCTTGTGCTCCAAAACTCAACCATGGCTAAAGTCATCTACTGTAATAATTAACTAATTAATTATTTATAAAAAATCTAAAAATCACCATTCAAATAAATAATAATAAAATATTTCAAAATTTTTGGGAAGGGGAGCTACAAATCTACCCACCTTAAAAATAAATTCGTCCTCGAATTTAAGAACTACTAGGATAGGCCGACTTGGTAAATTGGTGAAAGGTAGTGGAAATTTATGATAAAAGAATTTGATCGAATAAATAAATAAAAATAGGAGAAAATGTTTGAACCACTAAAATTCCTAAAATGCTCTCAAATTGAACTTTTGAAACAAGTTTGATAAGAAAAAATAATCACGGACAAAGTATCGACAAAATATTCCTTCAATCCCGACAATTAAAATATTTGAATAAATTTTTTTTCGAAACTCTTGAAAAGGGAATCTAGGGATTTGACCCATTCATGCCCCAAATCATTCATAAAATATTGTCTAAAATAATGCCTATTACTTTAAATAATCCTTGTAATAAAATTAATTGCCAAAATATTGTTAAGAATAATTCAGATACTTATAGCTGTATATTTTCCACAAATGCAATATCTTCTAAAATAATATAGTAGTAATTTGATTTTAATATAACTCTTGATAAAATAGTAATTCAAATAATCCTGGAATAAAATCTCTTCTAAAATTTTGCAAATCTCTCCTCACTTTTTTTCTCCCAAAATATCTAAAATAAAAATAAAAATTATTTTCAGATTTGGAAAAATAATTTAAACAAAAATAAACTAAATGGTGAATGTAAGAAAACGAAAAGTGGGTTTGCGACCTACCCACCTTAGAATGATTCTTCCACGAATTTGAGGACTAGGATGATCAAATCTTTCTCAGATTTAAATAAATATTGGATTTAACAAATCAAAATCATTCCATATTAATTTTAAAAATAATTCAAGATTTTATTAAAATATAAAAATGCATTTGATCGAATCTAAATATAATACAATAATAATTTAAATGAATAATATGTTTATCGAATGACTTGAAAAATGTGGTATATATTATTTATACAATACATATCTTTGTTAGTCCAAGACTGAATCAAACTAACTATAATATAACAAAATGAATTTAATTGATAATTAATACTAGCAATAATTTAAACGATATTTTATAAATTCTAAATAAAAAATGGTTTGACAAAAATTCTGTTGTCATCCAAATATATTCTATAGTGGTTATAAATAAAATCTATTTTCTAACCAAAATTTATTAAAATGAAACAAAATAAAACTTTTGAAAGTAGGGATGTGGGTTTACAATTTTATCCACCTTAAAATATTTTATCTCCAAAATTTTAAAGAGCACGATTAGGCACGATTATGAAGAATAATCAATGAACCAAATTTTTAATTGATATGAATAAAACGACGAATGGTATAATCAAGGAAGTGATATGATTCATGATCTAATTAGTCACACGAAAAATGACAAGGATACTAAACAAAAGGAGAGTGTGGTTTGGTACGACCAGTATTCGGTCAAATGGTCTAGTTGACAAGCAAATATTTTTAAGAACGATCAAGGGTGAGATGGTTGGGCATGACCAATCTATGGTCAGCATGGTTGAGTCATTACCAACCTTTTAAGGAATGACCAAAGTTCTCGATGAAATCTAAACATGATTTTAGTCGCATTTAAGATGCAGCCACGATCAAGGCTAATCGTGCAAGTCATCCAAATAAAGTGAAAATAGGAAGTCGGCACGAGCATGATCATGATCAAAATAGTCATGACCGTAGTTGGAATGAGAGTATAACCTTAGCTATGATTTAGTCTCGATAAAATGGTTTAAGATCGATCAAAACTGAAATCATCTTGGTACGAACAACTAGTTGAACAAAATTATTTAGGCACGATCATGGAATTGAATTATAGGATGACAGGCGAATTGGTATGATCGAAATATAATCGAATAGTTTGGTCATAATCAAAAGGTATTTAAGGATGATCCAAATCAAAATCGTTCTAACACGATCGATTGTGTAGGCATGATCATAGAATCAAACCTAGTAAAGGATACAAATTGACTCGATCAAAATATAATAAAAGGAGTCTAGTCAGGGTCAAAATTGTTCAAGGATGATCAATTCCAAAATCGTTTCGATATGCTTAAAATATTTATCCACGATTATTTAGGCATGAGTTTAGAATCAAAATCTAGATAAGTTTAGGAATCTAGTCGAAATTATATTAAAATATGACAATATGAAAAATAGAAGGATAAGAAAGGAAGAGAGAATTATCGATTTATTGAGAAGGTTGTGACTAGGAATAAGCACAAATCAATTTGAAAACTTAATAGTTATATGCCAATAAGACGTAGTCTTTATGGTATTCGAAACTCGTAAACATAATCGAATTCATTTTACCGAGAATTTATGCCTTGCCAGTGTACAGCTAGCTGCAATAAACTCTTGATTCCACGACTCAAGCAAGGATACGGTAACGAATACCCTATCAACTCTATCCAATCTGGACATAACATCTTAAAGACGAAGATATGACGACCAAGATATAGCTTCGAAAACATTCGATAACTTATACTTACTCGAGATTACTTCAACTTAGGGATCATGCCTCGCCAGTGCGCTGCTGGCTGCAGTGAACCCACAGTCTCCATAAGTCAAATAAGTGGCGACAGTGCACGGCTGTCTGCCATCATAAGTCACCGATCATCCCTTCAACCACATCCTTAAAATCTCAACGGAGGTTCAAAAAAAATCCTGAAACGAATTGACCATAATGGAGAAAGCTAAAAAATTGAACAAATTGATCATTATAGGAAGTGTACGTATCCATCCTTGAAGGGGAGGTATCAGTTTTTGAAAATTTAAACGATTGATTATGAAGGACATGGTCGAAGGCAAGATAAGTAAAAATCTTATAACCCTTATTTTACGGATATTCAATATTCAATGTTGAGAGGAAAACTTTTGAATCCAAAAATTTAATTCGAGATTAATAGACAATTGAGGGAGAAGTTATTTAAAAAATAATCCCTTTGGTCCAAGGAAAGAATATAAGTGATACGAACTTATGATATGACAGTATTTAGAAAAGACGTAAGATAAATTTGTACAAATGATCATGATTAGGGAGAAAATGACCTAAGGCAAAACAAATATAAACTTGAATTTATATTTCTCTAATATTCAAGATCGAGGAAAAATGTGTATAGAGCACTATGTCCGCCTATTATGAATATATTCATTCACAAGTGTATATATATATATATATATATATATATATATATATATATATATATATATATATATATATATATATATATATATATATATATATATATATATATATATATATATATATATATAGCCTAAGTAAATCTCAAAAATCCCAAATTATCATTCTAAGAGGAGGTTATCCTATTTCCAAGAAAATACAAATTTAAATAGCAATATTACATATATTATATTCAATATATAATTTATAGAAATTACTCCCAATACTAGAAATGGACTGCCAAAATTATATATACACATCTATATATCTACATGGACGACGTTGGTCGCACTACATGACCACCAGGACTTGGGTTGGATTCGGGCTAGTTTGGAGCAACCAGGTCTTCTAAAATCCAATAATCTTAATAATAAGTAATTAAATTATTCCTAGGGTTATGTCACGATTTGGCCTGGTTTCCTAGTTAGTTCACACCTATAACTCGGCCTCCTTTACCATGGTTAGAACACTAGTCAAGGCACTCGACCACACTCTCAGTGCCAAAATTCTTGGTCATCTTGCACTCCGAAACTTAACTGTGACTAATGCCTTCTATACTGAATATTTATAAAAATTCTAAATCACATTTTAATTCAAACAAATAAATAAAAGAATATTTTTCAAACTTTCGGGAAGACGTTACGAATCTACTATCCTGAAAACACCGTCGAATCAAAATGCGATAGTGTATCCTTCTATGAAAGTCATCTAGTGAGACCTATGTAGCAACCTTAACTACCCAAATGTCAATTTAAATTAGGGACTCCTAGTCCTAACCATTCTCTTAAAATTGATTTAATTCTAGTTGTGAATGAGCATTTCCTAGTCGCAGGCTCGTAACGGTACGACTAACTTAAGTACCATCACGAGTTCGCATATTTGCAAAAACTGACCTGCATGGGATACCACAAAAACTTGTCACGATCCGCACCCGCTATTCGGATACGAGACGTGTCCAAGCCAACCTACGCCGCAGAGTCTGCGGTAGAACGCTGTCAAGCCCGCAATAAATAAATGCTCAAAAATAAACTTTGTTGCTCATTCACAATTCTAATAGATTACAACATTTACAATAATTATATTCAAAGAAAATATAATTTTCTTACATATTTGAAATGACTACAACATAGCTACCTAATCTCTAGGTTTGGCCTGCAAATACACCCGTATCTTCTAATGCTAAATGAAGCCACAGCTAACCTAAAAAATGTTAGTTTTCAGTCAGGAATGGAACGAGTACAATCTCATAATAGATCCAACAAATGACAAAATCTATAAATCTGTAAATAATAATAAATACACGACGAAAAGACAAGTATAGAATCATGACAAAAACTGAGCATGGTGAACAAGACAAATGAGTACTAAAATAGGGTAGACCTGTAACTAGTAATGGTATACTGTAGAACCAGACACTGTACCTATCTAGTGAGTTGAAATACTACTTCGACATGTAAACGGCTAAGGCTAAATTCGGTACCTCGCACATAAAATATGCGACTGCTATTAGGCAAGAATAAGATCCGGCAACCGCACGTGAAATATGAGGCTACTATTAGGCAAGTATAATTTTAGGTTTGTTTACATGTCTAGAGTATTTCCCCGCCCGACCAGTACTCATGGATCCAAACAGGTCACGAATACGGTAATAGATTGGTCACGAACAACATGTAAAGAATCCATAACTACTATCTCGTGTAACATCGTGTCAAGAATCAACAGGGTATCAATGTAAAACACTACAACGTACAAGAATTATAGAGATAATCAAATATAAAAACTATCAGAGATGTACTCGCCTGAGGTCCTGTGCTGGTAAAACCGATAATTGAGCCACAATCAGTCAACACATGCAGAAGTCTCCGGATGCTGAAATAAACAATACCAACGTTTTTAGAATAGTCAAATTAGCTAGAATTGTCTGTCCTTAAGTCCAATTCTGGACACATGAGCAAAATAATAATTTTGGGTCAAAACGGTGTCCGCCGTTGGACCCGCTTTTTTTTACCAAAAAGCGTGCCAGAGTCTATGGTCTCTAAAGTCATCAAACTATATGTTAATGGATCCGGTTTTCTAATACGAACCCAACTGTATGTCCAAAGTTGGATTTCGATGGGCCGTGCACAAAATCGCCCGTCGAGTCGGATTGTGAGGCCCGCAAAACGGCAATCCGATCAACTGTCTCAGAATCGGACCAAACTTGGCATATAGGGCCAGAAAAATGATACGGTCTTGTTGGCACAAATTTCGTCTCGATCTGACAAACATGTATAAAGTAATTAGAGTTTGTGCAAAGTGGTCGATACGGTGAATTTCGACGGATACGCAACAAATTCGTCGCGCACACGCAACAAATTTGAATTTCGTCAAAGCCCACATGTCCACGAAGCCATTACGCACCTTTTGATGCTTTCGGTTCACGACCACGTCGCCCGAATTGGCGGGACGCACGTCGTATCAGAGGATTTTCTAGTTTTCGAAAACAATTTTCTCAATTTTTTTCCTGATTTTCAAATTAGTTTTAAACAGAATTTAATCAGCTAGAAAATAAACTAAAAGTAGGGTATAAATCTAGGTTATGTTGTCTATAAGGCTGTTCAAACAGTTTTCCAAGTTCTGTGATATATTGGTCGCAAATCGACCGACAACTTGGGATTTCGGAACAGTTTCCAATTCCAAGAATTTGAGTTTTTTTTCTCGATTTGGGACTCATTTTTTGTCGCGAATATCGTGAATTAAGACCATCTACTTAAAGAGAGTTGAAGGGGGTTAGTTTGGGTATATACCAGAGAAATTTGTTCGTGAAACGAACGAACGAGGTGGGAGAACCATCGGCACAAAATTGGGTATGCAGACTGTTACTGCTGACTGCAACTGTTGATATCGACGCACGTGCGGCCGATTCTGACCCGAAACCCCCCAGTGACGCCCACCATCACCGGCACCTGCCTCCCCGACCCGAACCCCCCTCCAGCGAACCCCACCCCCACCACCGCGACCCACACCCCTACCCCCACCTCCACCACCACCGGCCCACGCCGTCCCGACCACCGAGAGTGAGAGAGAGAGAGAGGGAGAGAGAAATAGAGAGAAAGAGAAAAGTATACCTGGAGAGAGAAAGAGTCTTTGCGGCCGAAGAGAGAGAGAGAGAGAGAGAGAGAGAGAGAGAGAGAGAATTTGGGGGGAATGAAAAGTTTCCCCTCTGTCGGTTAAATTTAAGTTAGGACTGGATATTTAGCGACGGACTATCAACGGATATACTCCGTCGCTATACCACCCTAGCTGGCCGACGGAATATCCGTCGCTATGTGGTTATTAAATTTTGCGCCAAGTTTTTTAACATTTTTCGCCAACTTTTGACAACTAAGCGACGGCATAGCGACGGATTCCGTCGCTATATATTTTTTTTTTTTTTTTTTTTTTTTTTTTTTAATGACGGATTGGCGACCTTTACTCGCCCTTAAAATAAAAATAATTTATCAGCTTTTCGACGACAATCAGTCAGAACTTTGTCGGTAGTCCGTCGTTAATAGCGACGAACAAAATCCGTTGCTAAATGTCCGTCGCCAAATGGCTGTATTTTGGTAGTGATTGAAATGATCGAAATCCTTCTCTATTTATAGTTTTTCCAAAGGTAGAATTCTGACAGAATTCAGGCAGAACTCTTTGAGAAAATCTCGTTAAGATCCGTAACTGCAGGAAGACCAAGTTCAAAATCCAACGTTCACAAACCGAACTCTGACCGAGTTCTGTTTGAGTTCTGTCAGGGTTTTTACAAATTGGTTTTGGACTTTTTGAAAAGATCAAGCAGTTAGAAAGTAGTTTGGGCTTTTTTAAGTGGACTTATTTTCAAAATGAAAGGGTATTTTGAAAACGTTTCTTGGATAGCGTATTTGCCAGTACGATGCAGTTTACATCGTATTTTGAAAATGTTTCTTGGATAGCCTATTTGGTCCATCAATAATTCTCCATTGCATATGTCCTGGTTTGACAAAACTTGATTATGCTTATTGCATGTCTACAAGTACATGTTAGACAAACAAACCAATATGATACAAGCATAACAATATTGATATAGAGAACATTTAGGGCAATGTTAAGTTTAATTAGCAAATAAGTTTAAGTAGCAACATAAAAGTGATTACATGAATATTAGTAATGTCATTATGGTAAACTTAATTGATTAGCCATATTCAAAAACATGATATAATCATTGGGCTAACAATCTCTCCCTTTTTTATTTTGGCAAATCCTTTAAGTTTAATATATATACAATAGATGCATGTATCACTAATAAACACATAATACTAGAATATTATGTGTTAACATAAACTTATTATACTAGAATATTGTGTGCTAATTTAAACTTATTTCTCCCCTTTGACATGATCAAAAATAAGCTCCCCTGTAATTAGAGATAAAATGAACTCATGCATAAGTAAAGAAGAAAATCAAAAATAATCATGATCAAGGATTATGAGAACAGTGTAACGACAAGTTTTAGAAAATTGCATAACTAAAGAATAAAAACTTGTCAACACAGAATAGTTGGTTAAAAAATCAATCAATAAATAGTTACCAACTAGAAATCCAAAAATGATTTCAAAACACAATATGATGAATAAATAAAACTGTAGTTTTGAAATTGACCAATAAAGGATTTTAATAAAAAAAAGATATCAATATAGTAGAAAATCAATCATTGGTTATAAATAATTCATAAGAAATTCACAGATCTAGTATATACCAAAAAAAATTCAAGAATATAATGAGACTTTTAACAATGATCACAACCCATACAAATTAGTGAATCAATTCCATAAAAAGTATAATCATTGAAAAATAAATCAAAATAAATATACTAGATTCTATTCAAAATTTATACCAAAGTTCATGTATTTGAATTCAATTACCTTAGCATGATATATGTATATCCATTAGATAAACATGAAGGTAATGAAGACAAAATACTTTAGAAGGAGAAATCCAGTCGACTTGAATGCTCCCCCGCAAAGTATGATCAGTCTAAATATAGATAATCATAAACTTTGAGATAAAATCTCAATAAGAAATGCCAAAATTAATTTAAACTCAAGGAATAATTAATAAGGATGGTTAAATATATTTGGCAAGATAAATTTTAGAAACTAAAAAAATAAGGGAATTAAAAATAAATAAATAATAATAATCATATATTCTCTCATCCAATACAAATACAAATACCATGAACAACTCAACAAGATGTGTTAGGTAAAAGAATATATGCCCATGATGAACTAGCTATACCACATATTAAGGGCATAAAAGAATTGAAACAATTAATTTGCTCCCCCTTAAAATATGCGTGTCTAGTTCTGAAGTAATTTATATGCAAAAATAGATAAAATAAATAATAACAAAATCTAAGGAGTTTTCAAGATATGGATCTTTCTTTCCTTTGATCAAATGCATATAAAGTTCCAAAAACAAATATCATTTATGGGCAAATAAGAGAAATGTCTAATGAATAAATGCTTAAAGATGAACAAACAAAATATATCTCCAATATATATATAAAAGAAATATTTTAAGACATTAAATGATTTTGAAAACAGTCTTTAATAATAACATTTGAGTACGAGACAGATTCAATAAATAAAAAAGAAATCAAAAAGACTTTTCAAAAATATGGAATTTATTACGAAAAACTGTCTTAATAAATGTTCGAATGCGTCCATTTAGTCCTTAGACTGAAAGCTGGCGATTCGAATCACAAAAATAATTTTAATAAAAGAATCCATAAATCATAAATAAATCTATTTGAACAAATAAACATAACTAGATATATGTCCAAAAAAAATATATGATATGTCAAGGGGATAATTGACTTGAAACAATTAACTACTCTACCTTTATATGTCTATATCCAAAAATAAATAGTATTGACAGAAAAAAAATTAGAGACATATTTCCAGAAGTAGGAAACTAATTTAAAAATATTAGGTTTTCTTATCAAAGTTCATTTCTTCCCTTTTAAAGCCTTAGCACGGTGTCCTCCTGACAACCGTAGGGTTAAAGAAAAGAAACGCTTTGAGAGAGAGATATTGAATATGCATGACATCTCTCCTGCAAAGAGTTACTGTTGTAGAAGTAAGTAACTTGAATAAGAAGATAATAATATAAAGCTTAAAATCATGAATATTACACAAGCTAAAGACGAAACCACAAGATCATAATATTCAATGAGTAGTCACAAGATCATCAAGTCTGAATATCGAATAATGTGACCGAAAAAAAATATTATATCAAAAGATGACAAACATTAACCTATAAAGATCAATATATGTTACCTTTTGTAAAATTGAATTATTAAATAATATTATCCATCAAATCTAAATTCAAAATCCATCAGATAACAATTGCAACTAGATGTCAATAAATTTTTAGTTTATAAAGTATTGATCAATTTTGGGGTTAGCTGTAGGGGTACTGTCCCAGCTAACGTAGGTTCACCGGGGAATACTTAAGTACCGCTTCGCTTTAGCCGTAGCCGTGGTGACAAACAGACCCTTTGTAGGCTTGTACCCAAAACAAATATCTTCTTTAATAACCGAGAATTTAAGAAGAATTAGTGCAATATGAAATGAATTATATTCTATGGACTTAAAAAAATCTTAGAAAAATGTAGCATACGGTATAAGATGTATCAATTACATTTATTCACATGTGCTACAAAATCATTGGATAACAATAAAATATAAAATATTTGTAAATTAAAATGTAAGACCTAGATACGTTGATGTATTCTGGAACCTAGGGGACTGGGTTCAGCACCTTGGATCCAGTACTAGACGATAGTTGCAAGTAGACCTTAATAAATCTTAAGTCTATAAAGTATTGATCACTTCGGGTTAGCTGTAGGGGCCGGTTCCCAGTTAGCGGTAGTCCGAAGACTAGTACACCGTGTCATTTCAGGCTATTTATACCAGTATGACAGAAGGACCCTTTCGGCTTCCCAAAATGATCTCTACTCTTAAGAACTTAGATTCAAAAGAATATATGCAGTATCATCGAACAACATCGAAATCCAAAATCCCTAAATATAAAAGAAGTAAATACCCAAAGAATGGTTTATCAAGATCTAGATACTAAAAATATCATGTATCCAAAATGTCAACCAAAAAATCAAGAAAAACAAGCTTTTTGTAGCCATTGACAACAATTTACCATAAGTCAAAATCTAGAGACTTCAGATAGAAGCTCATCCGTGTCTTCCAATAACTATAGTTTGTTCCATCAAATAATGGCACTACAACAAATATGGACTACAATAGCATGCGCCGAATGCTATAGAAAGCCTCCTATAGCATATTTTGTCTGCTATAATTGCCTCCCCTATAGTAAGTGAACGCTATAACATTATAGCGTTCTTGAATGCTGTAGATGGATTATAGCGTTCATGAATGCTGTGGATGGTTTATAGCATTCGTGAATGCTGTAGATTGATTATAGCGTTCATGAACGTTGTGGATGATCTATATCGTTCTTGAATGCTGTTGATGAATAATAGCGTTCATGAATGTTGTAGATGGTGCATAGCGTTCTTTAATGTTGTTGATTTATTATAGCAATTCTGAACGCTGTCGATTTTTTATAGCATTTTGAGTGCTATAAATCTGCTACACAATTTCATATCTGAATAACCTGTTTTATATCACATACAATTAACCTGTGCATTATAAAAATTCATGCTGAATCACAATTTTGATTTCAACAATTTCAATCGCAACTTTCATTTCGATCAATCAAGATATAGAAAAAAGATTTGCCAAAACAAATAAATTCATACATTTTTTATTAAGACATTCAAGATTTACAAAAAGTTATTGTATGACTAAAGTGTTCGAAATAGTAGTCCAAAATAAATATTTCATGTAAAGAGAATCCAAGATGTAAAAAATGTTTGTAACCTAACATTAGTCCAAAATTCAACTAAACCATTCCATTTCCATACAAAATGTCTGTAGGCCAAAATGCAGCTCGATCGAATCTTTCCTTCTAACTTATATCCACAACCATAAAAAATTTACACGCCGACCTAAACAAAATAGAGAAGAAAAAAACATTAGCATTATTATATAAAAAAATAAGTTCACACAAGATAATGTATCCATGTATTCCATAAATATTTATCTTTGTTGTATGTGTATTCCAGTATTCCTCCTACTTTTCTAACAATTTGATATCAATTTATATATGTTAACTACATGCCATGAAAAGCATTACTGTAGGTGATATGCATACCGCAAAGGCCATTTTTTTATGAAAAGCATACTGAAAAGCATTACTGTAGGTGATATGCATACTGCAGAGGCATTACACTTGTGAAAAGCAGCTTCTGTTTCAGTAAACTTTTTCAAGTTCACCAACTTTTTGTAAAAAAAAAACTTCAAATTTTAAACATGGTATTTACCTTATAGAAAGAAGATGCGTCATCAGCTGGAGCATCAGGCCACATCTTTGCATCAAGATTCATTGGCGAAGAACTATCAAGGTTTGTTATTACAACCTGGAAAATAGGCCGAGTTGTTAACTATAAATATAAAAAAATGATGACAGATTATCGCAAAAGAGTCAACTCCATGTACCTTAAGGGGATTCAACACAACCATTGTTTGTGATGTAATTTAATTGAGTTCTTCTCTAATGTGATACTCAAATAGATCAACACATATCATATTATTATCACTGTATGGAAAAATTGTTTAATAGGTTAACCAAATACTTGTAAGGTAACAACATTTCAAATAATACAATTTGTTATAGAAAACTGCATTAATTCGTATGACACATTAAGCCAAAGAGTGAAAAATAATGATATTCCCATGTCTACAGAAACTAAGGTCCATGGGTCGGACACAATCATAGAGTCCTTATACGATAAACTCTAAAGATCTCAAATGATAAAGATGCACCAAGGCGATCCCAGACAATATTGTCAGTTTGATTTGTAAAGAATATGACAAATACTCGCTACATCTGATAAAGTAGGATAATCATGCACCTGTTTTGGGCTTCTACCAAAGTCAGGTTCTGAAATGCTTCTATTGTGCATATTTTTCTTACTGTCATCACCTGCCCATTCACTTGTGGCCTCCATAGACGCTGATGGCATTAATGATGACATGGTAATCATTGAATGACTACTTGACATGGTCATCATTGACTACTTGCCATGGAGAAGTTCTCTTTACCATTCGTACTGCTCGGAGGCATTGGTGGCAGAGGTGCTGTTGGTGGTGCACCAATCATGCAATGAATAGATCTATCAATGGAGGTGAATAGTTTACCCATAAAGAAACAAGTATTAAAAAGAGAGAGCAAAAATGGAACACACAGAACTTACGTGG
This sequence comes from Iris pallida, assembly GCA_029216955.1. Lineage (NCBI taxonomy): Eukaryota > Viridiplantae > Streptophyta > Magnoliopsida > Asparagales > Iridaceae > Iris > Iris pallida. The sequence goes on from JANAVB010029620.1 coordinate 8,328,454, forward strand.
TTCGGCAATGCCTACATCCACGGGAGAAGAGGAAAGCTTTTCATTAGTTTTGTCACTCTTGCAATACAATGAGAGAAAGCCTATTTTTATAGGCAAGTTTGGCTCCTAAACTATTGGTTAGTTGTAATCAAGTAGATAACAACAATATGTAGGTTACAACAAATTAGTTGTAACAAGGTGGAGGTTGTAACAAGGTACTAGCAACAAGATACACTATATCCTTGTCTCCAACACTCTCCCTCAAGTTGGTGCAAAAATGTCAATTGATCCCAACTTGGTCAAAAATCTTGAAGCCGATCTGTTGTCAAACCCTTGGTAAAGATGTCGGCTAACTGATCTTTGCTTCTTGTGTAGGGTGTGCATAGAGTATTCTCTTCCACTTTCTCACGAACAAAGTGACAATCAACCTCTATATGTTTGGTCCTCTCATGGAACACAGGATTAGATGCAATATGAATGGCCGATTGGTTATCACAATACATCTTCATGGGTAAAGAGGGTTTAAATCCCAAATCACATAATAGTGCATGAAGCCAAACCAATTCACTTGATGTGGAGGCCATTGATCGATACTTAGCTTCTGTACTGGAGCGTGCAACTACCGATTGTTTTTTACTTTTCCACGTTACAAGATTTCCACCAACGAAGGTACAAAATCCGGTGGTAGAGCGTCTATCCGTCTGACTACCAGCCTAGTCTGCATCTGTGCATCCTTCAACATCGATATGTCCATTTTTTCTCATCCAAATGCCACGACCTGGAGACCCTTTTAAGTACTAGAGAACTCTATTTGCTGCCTGCAGATGTTTGTCACATGGTTTATGCATAAAACGACTAATCAAACTTACAGCATAAGAGATATCAGGTCTAGTAATAGTAAGATAGATTAGTCTTCCTAGTAGACGTTGGAACTGCTCAATATCCTGTAAAGGTGTACCTTTAGAACTTAGTTTAATAGAGGTATCTACAGGAGTTGGAACTGCTTTAGCCCCAAGTTTTCCAGTTTCCTTTAGCAAATCCAAGCAGTATTTACGTTGGTTAAGAAATAAACCTTTACGTGAGTAGGCAATCTCCATACCTAGAAAATATTTTAGACTTCCCAAGTCCTTTACAGCAAATCGTTGCTCCAAATTAGATTTGAGTTCCTTGATCGCTTCCTCATTGTTCCCTGTTATGATAAGATCATCAACATATACAAGTACAACTGTTACTCGACTCTCATTCTTTTTAACAAATAATGATGAATCATTGACACTTCTTTTGAAACCATTTATTACAAGAGCTGAACTGAGCTTGGCATACCATGCCCTTGGTGATTTTTTTAGGCCATACAAGGCCTTTTGTAGTTTACATGCCATCCCTGGTTGAGCTTCACATGGGTGTCCTGGAGGCAACTTCATGTAAACTTCTTCTACTAAATCGTCATGTAAGAATGCATTTTTAACATCCATTTGATATAAATTCCATTCACAATTTACAGCAACTGATAATAAAACTCGAATAGTGCTCATTTTTGCAACAGGTGCAAAGGTCTCCTTATAGTCTATGCCATAAGTTTGTGAAATCCCTTAGCCACCAACCTAGCTTTATGCCTTTCTACTGATCCATCACTGTTGTATTTAATTTTATATACCCATTTGCAACCAACCGGTTTTTTTCCATAAGACAATTTTACTATTTTCCATGTTTTGTTATCGGCAAGAGCTTGAAGTTCTTCTTCCATTGCTTTCCGCCATACTTCATGAGCATTGGCTTCATGAAAATTGGTTGGTTCAGTAACAATTTTGCTAAGAAATGTACGATAAGAAGGAGAAATGGAGTCATAAGATAAATAATCTTGTATAAAATTAGAGGAAGTATGATAGGAGTAAAAGTCTCGTAGTCTTGTTGAAGTTTGTCGCTCTCTAGTAGATTTGCGAAGAGGAAGAGTAGGCTCGATATCGGAAGGTGGTGGTGGAGTATCAGAGGTATCAACAGACACCTCATCAACAATCGACAACGGTGTGAGTGTGTCCCCCCCTGCGGCGCAACACTACTTGTGAAATCGTCAATAACCGGTAACGGTATGTGTGTGTTCTCCTACTGCGGCGCATCATTACTTGAGAAAAAAGGTATGTTCTCAGAAAAATTCACATCACGTGAGATAAAAAGTTTTCCTGATGTCGGATCGAGGCATTTATAACCTTTTTTTGTAGAGGAATATCCCAAAAAGATGCATTTTATTGATCGAGAGTCAAGTTTATCTCTTTGGATAGGTAAAACATGCACAAAACAAAGACACCCAAAAACTCTCAGATGAGAAATATTTACTTTATTCCTTTTTAGAACTTCGATTGGTGATCTAAAATCAAGGATTCGACTCGAAAGTCGATTTATTAAGTATGCAGCTGAAAGAACACCATGTGACCAGTATCGTTTAGGAACATTCATTTGATGCATCAGTGCTCGTGTGACTTCTAAAATGTGCCGATTTTTTCGTTCTGTAACTCCATTTTGTTGTGGAGTGCCAACGCAACTTGTTTCATGAATGATGCCCTCCTTCTGAAGATGGTTACCAAGAAGAGTCATAGTGTACTCGGTACCATTATCAGAGCGGAGGATTTTAATGCGAGCCGAAAATTGAGTGAGAATCATGGATTGAAAATTTTGAAAAACTGAGACAACTTCATTTTTATGTTTAAGTAAATAAATCCAAGTGGCTCTTGAAAAATCATCAATAAATGTTACATAGTATTTAAAACCGTCATAAGATTCGGTTGGGGCAGGTCCCCAAACGTCAGAATGAATTAATTCAAATGGTGCAGCAGTAACATTGGTCGAGGTGCCAAAAGGTAATCGAGTCTGCTTCGAAAATTGGCATACCTCACAAAGATTATTTTGAGCAACAAGATCAGGAAAAATACGGGATAACGAGCGAGCAGACGGATGTCCTAAACGCTTATGCCAGAGGGTCATCATTTGGGAAACAAAAGCTTGAGATGCGCTTTTCAAAACATAAAGACCATGAGATAATACTCCTTTACCAATCGTCCTCCCCGTGACTCGATCCTGAAAAGTAACATCAGAAGGGGAAAAAATGACATTGCAATTCAGATCGTTAGTAACTTTAGCAACCGAAAGCAACTTTGAAGGAAATGACGGTATATATAAAGCATCAGTCATAGGGTGGTGATAAAAAAAGATAGTTTTCCTGATCCAAGAACAGGAACAGTAGTGCCATTAGCTATTGACACCGTTTCTTTGTCCCGAGAAATAAAATGTAAAAGGGAACTCATATCATTTGTCATATTATCCGTAGCACCAGAATCAATAATCCAATCTGATGACTGAAACAATGAGGAAGTGAGAGCATATAGATTACCTGTCAGATGGGTAGATGGCTCGGAGCACAATTCAGCATTACTAAATTTTTGAAGCAGTCTGGTCAGTTCTCCAACCAAACTTTTTTCTTCAGAACCAAGTGTAGTGCTATTAGCCAAAGATGTAGTGGCGTTGTTAGCCACTCGTCGTTTTGGATCTTTCGTGGGTCTAAGATGGGGATGCAAATCCCAACATCGATCCTTTGTATGATAGGGTTTATGGCAATGTTCACATAGTCGTCGTGAGGAACCAACCACTTCGTTATTTGAGCGTTTTTCAACTTTACGATTGCCTACCACTAATGCACTTGATTCTGATTTGAGACTTTTAGTCTCACCACCCATTACCAACCGACGAGTTTCTTCCTTCTGAATGATAGAGCAAACTGCGCTGGGAGATGGAACTTCAGCACCGAGAAGTATTTGTCCACGTAGGGCCTCATATTCTGGTTTAAGACTTGCAAGAACCTGAAAAACTTTGTCTTGCTCTGCACGTTGCTGAAGAACTTTGAGATCAGTAGTAGGAGGACGATAAATATTAAGTTCATCCCACATACCTTTCAATTTTCCGAGATGCTCAGTAAACGAGGTCTCCTCTTGCTTACATCCAGCAACTTGTTGTTGAAGTTGAAAGATCCGCGCACCGTTCTCTTGGTGGCCATAGAGATCTTTGACAGAATCCCAAAGATCTTTAGCTGTTTCTGAAAAGGAGAAAATTTTAGAAATTTTACCTTCCATTGAATTAAGGAGCCATGACATGACTTGATGATCATGAGTTTGCCATTCTTCGAACTTAGGATCATCCTTTTTTGGAGCCTTCGTCGTTCCAATGATGTGCCCCAATCTCGATCTTCCACTTAGGGCGAGATATGCTGCACGAGACCATGGAACATAGTTGAGGCCATTCAAGAGGACGGAGGTAAGCTTGATGTTGGACCCTCCATGCACATCCGATTCGGCCATCCGTATTCTACGAAGTGAGAAGAGACAGGAGGAACATGATCCCAATTACGTATATGTAACACAGATCTCCGGCCTGACCATCGACCTTGTTCATATACGAGAAATTGAGAAAACCTGCTCTGATACCATAAAGAAACAAGTATTAAAAAGAGAGAGCAAAAATAGAACACACAGAACTTACGTGGTTCGGCAATGCCTACATCCACGGGAGAAGAGGAAAGCTTTTCATTAGTTTTGTCACTCTTGCAATACAATGAGAGAAAGCCTATTTTTATAGGCAAGTTTGGCTCCTAAACTATTGGTTAGTTGTAACCAAGTAGATAACAACAAGATGTAGGTTACAACAAATTAGTTGTAACAAGGTGGAGGTTGTAACAAGGTACTAGCAACAAGATACACTATATCCTCTTCTCCAACAACCCATAAGTTTTGCCGGAGCCAAGTTTGAGCTGTACCCACCCTAGTAAAGTGAAGGCAGTGGGTGAGTAAAGATAACATTCGTTTAACAATAACAGTAATAAAGAATAGTCACATTGCAATACCTGCTGGTGGGTTCGTAACCTCTCCTCTAAGGAAGACAAAGATGTTTTCCACATTTCAACTTCAAGAATACGGGCATGATTTTTCAGCAACTTTAAAGCTTCTTGACAATATCTGAAATAGCGATGACGATGAAATGGTAATATAATTAATTATAAGCATTACTCGGTCAATAAAAGCATATTTATAACTCACCTCAAAGATTCAGAAACTTTCCCAACCTCAGCCAGCATGTAAGCATAGATGAGCTTATATGGCTAGAAAGGTAGCAAGACAAACTGAGAATTTCCAAGAACCTTTGAGTACTCGTATACTTCTGTTCTCTGTAAAATGATATTTAACAGGTTCATGAGTACAACAATCTAGCATCATAAACCAACTTTTCTAAAACCCGGAACTCTCCAAGTTCAACATACATGTATACGTTTAAACATTAAAAACCTCAGGAAAGACAAGTACATTAGAGTGTGGATGCAAAACATACAAAAATAAATGCATAAAGCAAGGAATCAGTTCAGAGCAAATTGATTCAAACTCAAATTGAAAGAAATAAGAAATAGAAGATAACTTCAAAATAGCAAGCAACCAATATAAATGACATCCCAAACCCAAATTACTACATCATACCATATAGGGGAAAACATCTCCGGACCATAAATGATAATGCTTATGCACAAACCAACATTCAAGTCTTATCATATTCAGTCAAAGCACTGTTGATGTACACAGGGGGACACAGAGAGCTCACATGATTACTCGAGCATTATCTCCCATTAAGATTAGTTACTCTCAAATTTAAAAGAGGATTTACAATTACAAGGGTTAGCTAATATCAATAAATATTCATTATACCTAGCTTCAATAATTTAGGGCAGCAAAATTAAATAACCATGCTTAATCGTAATGGATTGAGACCTTCATACAAATACGTGTAATAAAAATATTGCATGTGCTCTGTTTTCGCTAAACTCAATCATTCATCTAGATGTTTCTTCGACATTTTAGCTTGCCATTGGCTTGTTTTCCTATCCACAACAAAAATGTCATACATCCAATATGTAAAATCTACATATGTAAGCACAATTAATAGAATCGACTCCGTGAATTTGTAGGAAACCATCACCTAGGAAACAATATGCCGAGGAAGTAACAGGTTAAAGCAATTAAGATACTCCAATCTGATGCAACCTGGAGAATACATAGATAAGACCAATATATTGTCTAAGAGAACTGCTCCATTTGCACTATATTGCTAAGATATCTATCCAGATCAATGCTCACAAAATGACGTGAACTGTAAACATGGATAGCTTGGTGATTCAACTTTTCCATTCCTTGCATATGAAAGCACTTACTGTAGAATCAGATATGTCCACATGACTAGTACCTTGGTAAATGAAATTAATAAGAACATCACTTATGAGTACCTTGTAGTGTCAACTAGAAAGAAGGTTGAAACCATATTTTACGACTGCTATAGTTCACTACACATTTTCTTGTAAATAGCAGGAAATAGACAATAAAAAAGAATTGCTTCACAAAGGCCAAAACATGGATAGGTATATAAAGTAGAACCTAACTTAGACCAGCGCTACATATAAGCTGGAACATGGATCCGGCACCTACAGCTAACCCAACCTTATCAAAACTTGAAAAACTAAAATTTTAAAGGTCTATTACTAAAATCTTCTTAATTGTCAATTTTAGCTTAAAGCCATCTTATTGAGTAAATTTAAACTTTTACCGACTTTAGAAAACATGACTTCCAAGGAAGAGACTTTTTCTGCAAAGCCTGCAAAATTCAATGGCACATATTTCAAGAGGTGGCAGAGCCAGATGAAATTTTGGCTTACCACTTTAGGCCTAATTTCTGCCATCGATGGGTCCACGTCCGTCTCAAATGATTCTGATAAGACTGAGTCTGACGTAGGGGTTTCCAAGTCCTTCTCTTCTACCAAACCCAAGACCCCTAAGGAAATAGACTACCATTACTTTCACAGAATCTTAAGCGCTATGTCGGAGTCACTCTACGACATATTTCTTGAGTATAAAAGTACTAAAGAACTCTGGGATGCTTTGGAGGATGAGTATGGTTGTGATAATGTTGGAATTGACAGATTCAATTCCTCCACATTCAACCGATATGTCGTGGTAGATAACAAACCTATCAATGACCAAATTCATGAATTTCAAAAACACCTTAGACATGTTCAAGCCAAGGGATCATTCTTTTCCACTGAACACAAAATAGGATGTTTGATAGACAAACTCCCTCCGTCTAAAGTGGCAAATGACCTACTGCATCTACAAGGATCTATTACATACTCTCAAGCTCTACAGAGAATTAGAACAGAAGAGGAATATAGGTCCAAGACCAAAGTTAGGTCAAATGCTACAGCTAGGATAAACCTTGTAGAAAGCCATGCAAAATCTAAGTTAAACAACCATCTCAAATCCAAGAAAAACTCCTTCAAAAAGAAGCAGAGTTTTTAACCTCCTCACCAAAACCATCACCACCAAAACCCTCAACCCAAAAAACCAAAAAACTTTGGTCAGACTCAGGATCAAAGAAGATCTTGTTTTGTGTGTGCTAGAACCAACCATACAGCCATCAACTGCTTCCAAAGGAAGAAAGAACCTATCCAGAACTCCTTCAAAGGAAAAGCCAAGCCAGAGGCTAACATGATTCTGAATGGGTCTTCCAGCTCCTTCAGGTCTGTAAGCTTTCAACCTGTAGTAAATCTGTCTTTTCATTCTGATGATTGGTGGTTGAATTCTGGAGCTAATGTTCACGTTTTATTTGATCGCTCCTGTTTTTCAACCTATCAAGAATCATGTGGAGGAGGCGTGACTCTAGAAGATGGCTCAACGGCACAAATTGTAGGAAGAGGAAGAATAGATCTGAAGATGACATCAGGAAAAATTCTACCTTTTCATGATGTGCTTCATGTGCCGTCTGTCAGAAGAAATCTAGTTAGTGGATCCCTCCTTGTAGCCTCATGATACAAAATTGTAATGGAGGCCAATAAAGTATTTTTCTCTAAGAATGATTTGTTTGTGGGAAAAGGATTTATGAAAGATAGACTTTTTATTTTAAATACCATGAATAAAAGTTCTAATCTTTCTTTTATTGCAAATGTTGAATCCTCAAATGTTTGGCATGGTAGACTAGGTCATGTGAACTTAGGATCTATCAAAAGGATGATGAACTTGAATCTTATCCCTAAGACTCCTATAGATGATGAACACAAATGTGAGATATGTGTTCAAGCCAAACATACTAGATTACATTTCAAATCTGTCCATAGGGATTCTGAACTCCTAGAACTTATCCATAGTGATGTTTGTGATTCCAATAGGGTCTTGACCCGAGGCGGTAGGAAATACTTTGTTACTTTTATAGATGACCATTCAAAGTATTGTTGCACCTACCTCCTTAAGACCAAATATGAAGTTCTAGATAGATTCAAGGTCTATAAATCCGAAACTGAGAACCAGTTAGATAGAAAGATTAATATCCTTAGATCAGATTGTGGTGGAGAGTATACCTCAAATGATATGACTAACTTCTGTGAAGAACATGGAATTATTTATGAGGTAACTTCTCTTTATTCACCACATTCCAACGAAGTTGCTGAAAGGAAGAATCGCACTCTGTTAGACATGGTCAATGCCATGCTTCTCAGCTTAGGTGCTCCTGATAATCTTTGAGGAGAAGCCCTTTTGTCTGCCTGTTATATCCTTAATAGGATACCCAGTAAGACTAATGATAAGACACCATATGAGTTATGGAAAGTTCGAACCCCTAGGATTAATTATCTCAAAGTTTGGGAATGCCTAGCTAAGGTAGGAATTCCTGAACCTAAAAAGAAAAAGATAGGACCTAAGACTGTAGATGCTGTGTTCATAGGATATGCCCTAGATAGCAATGCCAATAGATTTTTTGTAACCCATTCTGAAGTAAATAAAATCTCTAATAACACAATTATTGAAGCTAGAGATGCAGTTTACTTTGAGAACATTTTTTCTTTCAAGGATAGAACCCCTTCATCTTCCTTTAACCCTTCTCTTACTCCATCTACTAGTTCTCATGATCAAATACCTAATTCTCAATCTGAACAAGTCATAGAACCTAGAAGGAGTAAAAGATAAAGGATTGAAAAGAATTTAGGAGAATGATTCTTTACATTTCTGATAGAGGGTGATCCCTCAACTTATGAAGAAGCTATATCCTCTCCTGATGCCCCTTTCTGGAAAGAATCTATTAACAATGAGTATAACTCCATTATGGAGAACAATACTTGGTTTTTAGCAGACCTTCCTTTAGGTAGTAAATCCATAGGTTGTAAATGAATCTTCAAGAAAAAACTTAGAGCCGATGGTACCATAGAGAAATACAAGACTAGGCTAGTAGCCAAAGGATTTACCCAGAAGAAAAGATTAGATTATTTTGATACCTACTCCCATGTAGCTAGGATTTCTTCTATTAGAACCCTTCTGGCTTTAGCTTTCATTCATGACTTGCTGATCCATCAAATGGATGTAAAGACATCATTTCTAAATGGAGATCTAGAGAAAGAGATCTACATGGTGCAACCTGAAGGTTTTGTTGCTAAAGGTCAAGAAAATAAGGTTTGTAGATTAGTAAAATCTCTTTATGGCCTAAAGCAAGCTCCCAAGCAATGGCACAACAAATTTGACAAAGTCATTATAGAATTTGGTTTTGTGCCAAATGAATATGACAAATGTTTGTATTCTAAAAATACAAATGGAAGTTATATTATTTTATGCTTGTATGTTGATGATATCCTTATTCTAGGATCTTTACTGGAACTGATAAATAATATTACGAATTATTTATCTAACCAGTTTGATATAAAAGACCTAGGTGAAGCAAACCTTATCGTAGGAATGCAAGTGTCCAAATACAAAGAGGGCTATACTCTATCTTTAGCACATTCAATTGAGAAAATACTAAGAAAGTTTGAGTATTTTGAAAAGAAACTTGCCCTTACTCCTTATGACAGTAATGTTGTTCTCAAGAAGAATGAAGGATCACCTATAGAACAACATAGATATTCACAGATGATAGGGTCCCTTATGTACATAACTAACAGGACCAGACCTGATATTGCTTTTGCAATTGGGAGACTAAGTAGATATACTAGTAACCTAAATCAGTCACATTGGACAACATTGGACAGAGTGTTTAGATATCGTAAGGGTACTCTAGATTATAAACTTCATTATACTAGACACCCTGATATCATAGAAGGTTACTCCGATGCAAATTGGGTAACTGATTCACATGATGTGAAATCCACAACTGGATATATTTTTACCCTAGCAGGAGTTGCGATCTCCTGGGGATCATGTAAATAGACTATTATTGCCAGAAGTACTATGGACTCTGAGATGATAGCTTTAGACACTACATGTACAGAAGCCGAATGGCTTAAAAATCTTATTATGCATATACCTGTTTCTGTTCATCACATTCCTGTAATTTCTATAAACTGTGATAATAAATCAGTTATAGAACTACTAAAGCATGATTCTGTGAATGCTAAGATGAACAGGCACCTGCAGCTGCGCTTCAAGTCAATAAAGAGCCTATTGGGCAAATATGTGGTTCTTGACTATATGAAGTCAGAAAAAAACCTTGCAGACCACTTGACGAAGGGTCTGTCTAGGACATTGATCCTAGAATCATCGAGGGGGATGGGGTTAAGCCCATAGTATAGTCACCAGCAGTGGCAACCCAACCGAGTCTGATTGGAGATCCCAAGAAGTCGGTTCAATGGGTAAAAATAAGCTGGACTAGGTGACTATTATGGAACACTGACCTGAGATTAAATTCTTTTTAAAATAAAAGCCCAGGAGGCTGTACATGTGTACATTCATACCCCATCCCTATGGTGACAATATTCCTTTTATGATATGGATAGGGTGAGTTTAAACTCTTAATAAGTCCAAGCATGATATGCAGGGTTGATTCCTATCACCAACCATTGAGGACCTACCTATATGAGAGGTCGTGAGGACCGTGACTATAGGACAGGGCGATCCTAGACAACTCTCATGAATGTATAAAAGTACGCATGGCCAATCAAACGCGCCACCCGATAGACCCAAGTACCTCTAGCGTACTATTTGTGCTATTTTCTGAGTCTGGTTCAAGAAGACTGATTCAAGGCGTAGTCCATCAAGCCCTTCTTCAGACAAAGACAATAGTCACTACGTGAGATTCAAGGTTGCAGTCCATCTCATTTATGCATAGTATATAACTGCCCAAAAATTCTCTTATTCTTGTCTTACTTTCTTTCCTTCTATCACCTCTGAAGTTGACCTTTTGGGGGGATTGTTAGCCGATTGTGTTCCCACACACAATGAGCTGTGCAAAAGCTCAACTCCTTTGTAAATCTTAGTCCCACATCGGATAATTTAGTATCCTTCATTATTCATATATTCCTTTTCCCCATCTTGCTTCATTAAACCATTGAGTGGGAGCCCCATGGAACACACGCGCGCGCCGCCGCCCGGCCTGGCTTGGCTCGGTTCGGTTTGGCACGCGTAACGGGTGCGGGTACGTGCCCACGTCTGCGGGCGCCAAATGCCGATTCGATTTCCTCTTCGGGTTCGGGCCGAGACCCTAAAAGATTTTTTGCTCCTTTCTAAAATTTTTGACCGTTACAAATTTTAAATTCCATAACATTCACTATTCAAATTCCGTCCAGGTTCAATGAACCATGTGCTGAAAAATGTTTTGTAACGTTCATTTTAATTGACTCATTAAATCTGTAATTATTCTCCTACGTTGGAAAATGTCCATATATACCTTGTCTCATTCCTTCATCATTTTTAAACACAGAAAATTATTTCCTTTCTGAAATTCACATCTTCTCAAGATCGTTGCTATTCTTTGTTTGTGCTCTGGGTGGAGCTAAGTCGGGGTCATTCTCTAAACGTCATGTGCGGCAACGAGATTTCGGTGGAGCAGAAATTTTACCACTAGGAGCGTTCGGATACCGTCTGCACAGACCCGAACTATCTCTTAGGGCAGTGCTTCGTGCGCGACTTCCCCGGAGGCCGATAACTTTTTATTTATTTCTGTAAAACTCCTAAATATCTACTATTTTTTTATAAATAAATTTGGTACTAATTTTTATTATTATTTTGTATTTGTAAGTTGCGTATGAATTCGCATTTACGTATGGCTCGTCGAGTGCGAATATGTGCGAGGTACATATTTTTGTAAAAATATTTTATTTTAGAAGCATGGTTTTTCCAATAATAAATAATAAATATTTTTAATCGCTTAAATTTATAAATGCGTCACGACGAGAATTCCAAAATTTTATTTTTACTTATTACAAAAGGTTGCTTTATTTTATTGGTAAATTTAGAAAAATATATTCTAAGTAAACATTCTATTTGCATGTGATTACATGAATTTAATCCATGTATATAGTTTAATTTTTGAAATTTATTTTCATCATTATTTTAAATTATATGAAAAAGTATCAATCGTGATTTAAATCGAAATTTGATTGGTAATTTTAAAATAGTTTTGAATTAAAAATAAGGTTTTATCTAGTTTATATTTTGTAGAGATATTATTGAATTGATTTAAATTATTTTAAAATAAGGATGAAATTATCCATCAAGGTTTAAACTACTACCAATTCTTATCTAACTAGGAGCACCACCTCCTATATAAGGAGAGCCCCATTGCTCTCTTTTTTCTCCATAAAAACTCCAGACCAATTTCTCTCCACAACCCAGATGTGCATCGTGTCGGTGTCGCCATTCTCTTCCACTATATTTTTCTTCTACAAATACATATATGTGTCCCGTCCGACAATCCTGGACTACCCAATCCCTCATCTATCGTGTCGGACAACTCCCGACACGATAATACGAACCCACCAGATTCGACCACCCACTCTCCCAACTAGAACTCCACCACCCTGCCATCGTCAGCATCCTGACAACCATCTTCACCCCGTCGCCATCATACACCACCAGAATCCCTCGACCTCTCCAGTACCTTCACCAACCTCCACAGCAGCCGTCCTCACACCCGACATCACGACCACCATCGGACCTTCTCCCCCTAACTGATCATCCATTGCCCCTATATCACCGCCGCTGCCAACACCACACTCTTCGCCGTCGGCTAACCGTCGCGACCAGCCACCTCCTGAAACCCCCAAACCATCGCCACCTTCAACCCGATCACCACCAACCTCGCTCCTCCTCGCCTGCCATCCCTCCACAAACATTCGCAGCCACCCAACTCCGGCTACCGCCACCGTTATCACCACCGACACCACCACGTCATCATCGCCATCACCCACAACCGTAACCATCGCAACCACCATCACCACCAGACATCAGAAAAGAAAAAAAAATAAACTACAACCCTCACCTGTCTGCCGCCTCGCCGCCCCGGTGTCGACCAGGTCCATCCGCTGCCGGAGAAGCCTCTCTTGTGCAACCGCATGCTGCCACCTCCGCGAGTAGCGCAGCCAGCCACAACGCCGCCCCCACGATGACAGGCCACGTCGCCAGTTGCCCTAGCTCTTCCGTTGCCATTCCTCCAGCCGAGCCACCGCCCTATCAGCACCGCATCCGGCGCCTTCTCCTCCAGATCCGCTGCCCTCTGAATCGGAGCTGTCATGCGTTGGTGAGCGCGTCGGCAGCGGTAGCACCGGACCTCCGCCGACCTCCGCGGGAGTCGCACCCGACCGCCCGCCGCTCGAGAACCCTAGCGCCGCCCGCCGCTCTGTCTCCTCCCGAGCGGCGCCTCCTCCCCTCTGGTGAGAACCCCTCTCCCCTCACTCTTCTCCCTCGCTCGACTACTCCCCTGGCTCTTCCGCTCTCTCGCTTTCACTTCCTCTCCTTCCCCATTTTTGCACTCTCTCTTCCACACTTTCCTTCTTCCTTTTCTTATTTCATCTAACTCTAAATGTGATGTTTCCTTTTGGGGAAAGCCAACAGCACATGGGGGTACATAATAATATATGTAAATGATATATAATAACCTTCTTTACTATACCAGTAAAGAGTATGTTGAATATTTACTATTATTACTATATTTATTATTTTTAGTTTATTATTAGAAATGTTATTTCGTTTCTGATGGTATGAGAATTATTGTTAATATTATTTATAATACTAGTAGTATTATTGTTGTATTAATAATTGCATTATTTTAGAAATTCTAGAATTTTTTTTTGTAATTTCAAAGATAGTTTTCTACCTAAAAGCTTTATTTTGATAAGCGTAGAATTTTAGTCCACATGCCTTTTTTTTTGCTTTTCGAGGATGTCTCCTAAAATATTTTTGTAACTAATAGGAAAGGTACTGTTCAAAGTTATCAATGATTTCTAGTATTCCCAATATTTATCTAAATTATTTTTACTAATAAAAATATAGCTTTTAAACTAAAAAAATCTATTTTAATGAACTTAGATTTTTCCTAAAAACATATTCTTAAATTTTATGTATTTGTGTAAAATATTTTTCTAATAAAATTTGTCTTCAAAACAATAAGAGAATAATTTCTAAAAATAGTATAAATATTCAATTACTCATAAATTCCTCGATTATCAATCTTGACCATGACTAAATCCAAATTCCTTGCAACTACAGACCACTGTCCATCGATCGCAGCTATTGGACACCTCGGGACTTGTCGAAACTGTGCACCATCCCAGGCGACATACCAGGCAAGGTACCTTGCCATAATTTACTGTTTATAAATTAGTCTGCATTTTATTTATTGCATATCACTGTGTATTTATTTTCAGTTATTTTAGCTGTACTATATTTACAGTTCCAGATTTACTACATGCTCAGTGATTATGGGTGTAAAATGGACAAAGTAGTCCGTTGTCCGTACGTGTCCGGCTCGATAAATGGTTCGACCGCGGAACGTCCGATTCATTAACGAACAGAACTTGGACATTTTTTTTGGTCCGATTAAAAATCGAACCCGGACAAGGTCATATCCATGTCCGGTCCGAATTCGTTCGCGAACAATCCGATAGTGGAGACTCCTTTTGCTTTTGTATCAATTATGTCAAAATATTTTGGTTTTGCATCAAGTTTTTGTTGTCCCGTCTCGATTTTTGTTATCATTTTACTATTGTTTGTTGTATTCTATAACCTTTAATTGTATTTTCTTTTAATTAGATTTTTTGAACCAACTATTAAGGTATCTTGATAAAATAATAACTTTTGGTAATGTATTTAATTTGTCCGCGGACCGTCCGATTGAATTAACAAACAGTGGTTGTCCGTGTTCGTCCGGCCCAAACTTGAACAATGAACTGTCCGTGTCCGTCCGTCCGAACTCATTTTTATTAACGGACCGAACACGGACAGTCCACTGTCCGTGTCCGTCCGGTCCGTTTACACCCCTATCAGTGATATTAGCTGTATTTTGTTATTATCCTTTGATTGCATATGGACCTAGAGTTAAGGGACTACCACTAGTTTAGTACATTACATAAACTTTGACACTGATGTTCCACGAGATGTGTGAGTTGTGAGTAGCATATAGCATCCGGACTTGCGTTTTGGCTGATCACTGATGCGTATAGGACGTGCATTAGGTCTAACTGTCAATAGTTATATGTTAGAAGACTTGACGGTTAGTAGTGTTACATGGTCGTAGATGCGACATGATAGGTGCATTGGATGGGGAGAACATTACCTGACGTATGGGCTTCTTTGTACTTTCCTGATTACCTGTGCGCTCCTCCGGAGATGCAGGCTCCAGGTGCTCTCTGACGTTTCCCAGTGCGTTATTGACGTACCCCATTGCAGATGATGCCCTTTGACGATCTTCGGACGTTACGGACGTGGGCCCCTGGTGCCCTATATAGGGACTATGTCGATCCTATTCACAGCTAGGGCTCATGCGTCGAAGGATTGTTTCTCAACTGCATGATCACTTAGTACGGTTAGGTTACCTTATTTATGTCTTGTCACTTTCTTTGATTGTGGTATATTTTATATTCAGTATTTATGTGGCATGTTCTTTATGTATCTTATTACGTCCCTCTGAGGACCTGGTTATCTCGCCAGGTGTGTGCTCTTGTCTTTCGCAGGTGTTCTAGTTATGGCCATGATCATCACTATTCTTCAAGGAGGATTGTACTTTGATCGTCTTCGCTTCGCTCACCATTTCTTTTGTTATGTATTTCTTTTCATAGTTGGTAGTAGATTTGTCTCCGTCGAACTACATGTACCAATGACAATTCATAGTTGATTATATGACATCTTTTATTCTTTCACTTTGTGGATGAGATTTAGTGCCTTGGTTACTGCATTTTACAGCTTATATATACATACGACGGTCCATATACTTCGTATGTATACAACTAGCATGGTTACGTTCTAGTCCTTCTATTTTTGGGACTGGGGCGTTACATGTTTTTGTGGTGGCCCATGCAGGTCGAGTTTGCCGTTTCGGTTACATGACTGTACCGAACGGGCCTGCAATATAGGATTAGAGTCTAGAATCTCATCCACCTACTTGACATCCTTTCTTGATTTCAAATTTCGAACTCTCATTCGACCTCCTTGATTTGCACTTTGCTTGACTCCTTCTACCATAAATTCTTAGTTTCGTGCTTAGTAAGATGACTACATTATTATATGTCCATAGGTTAAACACATGGCTAGAAGGTTACATTGACAATTAGTATGCATTGAAATTTTATTTGAGTTATAAAGGCATTTATTTTCCCAGAAATATGATCTTAAGGAGTAGTTAATTCCAAGTTGGGTAGTAGCATATTACCGCTTCCAAAAGATAGTTGAAATTTTATTTTGATATTACAAGGCGATATACACTAGAGGATAGCTAGATCGAGGAAACAAATTTTTGATTTATGATTGTGAAATAGTTATGATTTATTAAGGAATATGAAATCGATTTGAGAAATATCTTAAAGTTTTTATATTGTGACGCATGATTTACGGTTAACTTTAAGTTTGGATTGTAATATGATAAAGTTATCCCGAGATTATTTAAAGAGTTTTAAATTATGATTTTGTAGACGACTAGAGAAGACGGAAGTTTAGTTAGAAAAAAAAGAAAAAAGAGAGCTTGAGGTTTTAAATTGAGTCGCATGATTTACGATTAATGAAATAGGCTAAGAATTTATCTTGAGGTACATTTGAGAATTGGAAGTTTTAAAGTAATGATTTATTATGAAAGTTTAGTTGTGCTGCATTAGATATGATGAAGGTTATTTGGGAATTATTTAAAGGAAATTAAACTCAAGTTATGATTAGATATTTGGTGGAGTATCTTGAGATTTTTATCTAGAAAATTTTGAGGAACTTGAAATTTGAAATTAGATCATATATTAGTAGAGGACCAAGAAGCAAGCAAGTCACCCTAATGGGATATAAGTATTCCGCATTAATTGCCATGATAGTTGTATATACTCGAGTGTAGTTAAGTCATCTGCCAAACTATGTGAAGATATCTCAATCTTGACATACTCGACTTTCCCTTAAATTTAGACCTTTATTCGTGACAGTTTAATCGTTGACACTTAGAAATAATTAGAATCATTCTCTTGGCCATACCCTTATCCATGAGACTATCTTCTTCCTAGAAGCCGTATCCCTAACTTATTTTAACTTGATCTACGAGATTTCCTAATTATCTTTATTTCGTGCTTTAATTGTATCCTTTTTGTGCATTAATTAGTACAAAATGAGAACCCACTTTCTATTTTGATCATTTGGTGTTCCCTATCATGACTTTGATATGTGGAACACAACACTAGACTTTTCTTTCCCACAAATTTTACATACAAGACCTAGACGAGCTCACCTTCATGTAGACATACCATGTCCCACTAAAAAATATCCCCTTGTGCTCTATTTTCATGATACGACTTTCAAGTCAAAATGGCTAGCTATAACGCCTACCATAATACCATTGCCCTTTTCGAGTTTAGTTAGAAATCCAATCTCGACTAAAATCTCTTGACCAATATATGATTGTGATCTACTTAATTTTCTAGATGCTTAACTTGTGTTTCTTCTTGATTGCTTAACACTTGTCCTTTTATTTTTTATTTTTTTTTTTACGTTTACCACGACCATCGCACCTAACCGTACTTTCCTTCCAAATTGTTTGCTTTACTCATTGAGGATTTCATTTTTTACTTTACCGTAGTTTATGCAATTTTTTTCCTTTTATGATTTCCTTGTTTAAAGAATAGAAACTGGACCATGACACCCTTCGGTTATACATGGCTAGATTAGAGAACTCATGGAGAAGATAAATGGTCTAGTTGGTTAAGGTGATCATACGATCACAAGGTATATGTAAGATTTGACATAAGTTAAATATGTTGTAACACTATTAGATGAAATTGAGGAATGTGGTTTTTGATATGATCAAAGGTGGTTATAGGGGTGAGCAATTCGCGGTTTGAAAACCACAAACCGACCCGAACCGACCCGATAATTGCAAACGGGTCGATTTTTTTTGAAATGGGTCGGATAACGGTTATCCAGATTGAAATTAACGGTTAACGGGTCGGTTAACGGGTTTACCAAACGGATCCCGAATCGACCCGTAAACCGTTTAGTGAAATTACCAAAAACCAGAGTACCTATATAAAAAAAAACCCTAAAACCTACTCTCTCTCTCTCCTTCATTTCAGTCCTCTGTCGCTCCGTTCTCACTTCTCTGAGTTCTCTCCGAGTTTTCTCCACTCTCCTGTGGAGGAAAACCCTAAAAAAAGTGTTCCTCTCTCTCCTTCGTTCCTAAAACCCTAATCCATTCTCAGAAGCTACTGCTCCTTCAGTTCTTTGAGTTCTCTCACCTGTGGAGGAAACCCTAAAATCCTAATTCCTCTCTCCGCGACGGCGCGACTCTCTGGGTCTTCGACTCAGGCCCTGATCAAGCCACCGGAGCCAGAGGCAGCAGATCTGCTCGGATCTAACCTAGATCCGTGGAGTTCTAACCTAGATCCGTTGAGATCTAACCTAGATCCATCGAGATCTAACCTAGATCTGTTGGGATCTAACCTAGATCTGGTAATTTCCAACCCAAATTTGTAGATCTGTTAATTTCTAACAATATTTATTTATTTTGTTATTTTTTTTCCTTATTTCGGTTAGTAATTACGTAGATCTTTTAATTTCTAAGCTAAATTTATAGATCTGTTAATTTGGAACAATATTTATTTCTTTTGTTATTTTTTTTCCTTGCTTCGGTTAGTAATTACCCAGATCTGTTAGTTTCTAAGCTAAATTTATAGATCTGTTAATTTCTAACAATATTTATTTCTTTTGTTATTTTTTTCCTTGCTTCGGTTATTTTTTTTATAATTAATTTCTTTTTTTCCTTCTTTCATTGTTGCATGTGCGTGAACTAAGAGAAAAGGAAGGAGTACATTCTTCGTTGCACATATATTCGGTTCTCTAGCATATTACAGTCTCACTGTAAGTCCTTCCAGTGCTGAAATCTTGAATATTGTTTGATATATAGAATATGCAGGGTGTTCACACTTCACAGTTCAGTGTTACTTGCTTGCTGCTGCTAGCTGCTGCGAAAAAAAAATACTGCAAAAAAATGCTACAAAATTGCAGGTTGGGACTGTTTTATGCAAAAAAAAGCTACAAAATGCTGCAAAAAAAATACTGCAAAAAAATGCTACAATATGATGCTTAATCGAATTATCTTAGATTATTTCTGAGTTGGCTAAACTGTCATAGATAATTTGGGACAGTTTGTGCTTATATGATGGTTTAATTTCAAAGTTGGCTTGACTGTCATTGTTAATTTGGGACTATTTGTGCATATATGAGTTGGCTAAACTCTCATATATAACTTGGGACAGTTTGTGCCTATATCATGCTTTAATTTTAAAGTTTTATTGACTGTCACAATTAATATGGGACTGTTTTGTGCATATATGATGCTTAATCCATATTATCTTACATTATTTCAGAGTTGGCTTAACTCTCATATATAACTTGGGACAGTTTGTGCCTATATCATGCTTTAATTTCAAAGTTTTATTGACTGTCACAGTTAATCTGGGACTGTTTTGTGCATATATATGATACTTAATCCATATTATCTTACATTGTTTCAGAGTTGGCTTAACTCTCATATAAAGGGAGGGACAGTTTGTGCCTATATCATGCTTTAATTTCAAAGTTTTATTGACTGTCACAGTTAATCTGGGACTGTTTTGTGCATATATGATGCTTAATCCATATTATCTTACATTGTTTCAGAGTTGGCTTAACTCTCATATAAAACTTGGGACAGTTTGTGCCTATATCTATATGATGCTTTAACTGTCATAGATAATTTGTACATCTTTCGACAAGAGTTGGCTTAACTGTTTGTGCCTATATCTATATGATGCTTTAACAGTTTGTGCCTATATCTTACATAGTTTCAGAGTTGGCTTAACTGTCATAGATAATTTGTACATCTTTCGACAATAAATTCTACGTTTCCTAGTAGGGTTAGGCAAGGGTTAGGTAGCTTAGGTTACTCATTTAATTATGTGATGTTTAATAGGGTGCACCAATCAATGGCAACAAGTTCATATTCATGCAATGTGCGTATTTCTTCCTTTTTATTGAAATTTTAAATTCTTAGTTCTTATTTTGAAACACATTTTTTATTATAGATGTCGCACGAAGGTGATCCTCCTCTACCACCAACTAGTTCTCAAGGCACTAATGAGCCAATTTCTAATCCTAATTCGAGTCTTCGGGTTACTAGAAAACCTACCAAGAAAAGGGCTCCGTTTTGGGCAGATTTTAATAAGATAATAGATGCGGAAGGTCGGCCGAAAGCTAGTTGCAACTTTTGTAAAAAAGAATACCATTGTCATAGTAAGTTAAACGGGACAAGCAATGTGAGAAACCATTGGGTTGCATGTTCGTTGAATCCAAAAAATAATGATCCCACTCAATCAATACTAAACTTGCAAGCAAATGCAAAGGGCACCGATAAAATACTTGCCAGTTGGAAATTTAACCAAGAAGAGATAAGAAAAGCCTTGACCCGCATGGTGATTGTTGACAAGCTTCCATTCCGATTTGTCGAATGTGAAGGGTTTAGAAACTTTATGAGTGTTGCGTGTCCCATGTTTCGTATTCCATCAAGATGGACTGTGGCACGTGATTGTTTTGATATTTACTCGATTGAAAAGAGTAAATTCAAAACATACTTGAATGAGTCTAAGCAAATGGTCTGCTTTACTATGGATTCGTGGACATCAGTGCAGAAGGTCAACTATATGTGCCTAACAGTTCACTACATAAATGAAGCTTGGGAATTGAAGAAAAAAATTATAAACTTTTGTCCTATTTCTAGTCATAAAGGGGAGGCCATAGGGAAAGCGGTAAAGAACTGTTTGCTTGAGTGGGGCATCGATAGGGTGTTTACAATCACAGTTGATAATGCTAGTTCTAATGATGTTGCTATTTCTTATTTAAGCAAGAAAATTCAGAATTGGGGAAATAGTATTCTTAATTGCAAGTACTTACACATGAGATGTATTGCACATATCATAAATCTAGTAGTTGTTGATGGTTTGAAATTAATGTCTCCATCAGTTTCTCGTATTAGAAATGCGATAAGATATGTGAGGCATTCTCCTAGTAGGTTCCAAAAATTTAAGGAGTGTGTTGAAGCCGAAAAGATACAAAGCAAGAAGCTATTGTGTCTTGACGTGAGCACCCGGTGGAATTCTACATTTCTGATGTTAGACACAGCTCAAAAGTTTGAAGCTGCCTTCGAGAGATTCACATCTATAGATCCGTAGTTTAGAGTGGAGCTAGCGAAGAGCGGTGGATATCATAATGATGATGATTGGTCTAATGCAAGGAGGTTGTGCACATTCCTAGAACACTTCTATCAGCTCACAATGCGTATATCGGGTTCCTTGTATGTCACTTATAATAACTTTTTTGATGAAATCACTTTCGTTGATATTCTTTTGTGTTCTTCAAAAGAGAGTAGTGACTTTGACTTAGCTAATATGGCCGATAAAATGAGAGAGAAGTATGATAAGTATTGGGGGGACATTGAGAAGATGAATATGGTTATATTCATTGCACCCATTCTTGATCCACGACACAAGTTGGAATACGTGGAATATGCACTTGACCAACTATATGGTACGGACAAGAGTGATCCCATGAAGAAGAAAGTGAAAAGTGTCTTGTACTCCATGTTCAATGAGTACAAAAACAAGGGCACTTCTGAAATTGGTAGCACTAGCACTAATACTGCCACTACTGTTGATAGAGTCCAGCCGGTGCATACATTGCAATTGAAAAATTTTATGAAGGCCCAATTTAAGAAGCATAAAATGGAATTAGGTGGGGGTGATACTGAATCAGAGCTTGATCGTTACCTAGATGAGAGTATCGTAGATGATGATGATGACGACGATGACAGTGATGACTTTAATCTTCTGGGATGGTGGAAACTTAATTCCCCTCGTTTTCCTATCATTTCAAAGATGGCTAGCGATCTTTTGGCCGTTCCCATATCTACAGTTGCCTCCGAGTCCGCATTTAGTACAGGTGGTTGTGTGCTTGACGAATATCGAAGCTCTTTGACTCCGAAAATTGCTCAAGCGCTAATTTGTTGTCAAGATTGGTTTAGGGGGCCTTTCGATCGACCAATTGTATCTATTATTGAAGAAGATTTTGAGGACATTTACAAAGTTGAAATGGGTAAATTGGACTTTGTAATTTGTATTACACTATTTAAATTTGAGAGTTCAGTACTCACTTGTTCTTTGATTTATTCTTATCATTTAGATTTGAGTAAGTTAGCTGTGGCATCAACATCAGCATCAACAAGCAAGGTTTGATTACTTTGCTCTTTTAAATTGTGGTGTAATATTTGGTTCAAGACACTAAGACAGGTTGTGATATTGCTCTTTTGATACTCTGGAATTTTGGATACTTTTTGATACTCTTGTGGGCCTGTGGCCTCCCCTTTATGCTGGTTTTACTTATGAGCTACTCAGTACTCACTTGTAATATTTGGGTGATATTTGGTTTTACTTGTCACTTGTGCTGCTGGATACATATTTGGTTTGAATGTTCAGGATACTGCTGGATACATATATTTGAATGTCCAGGATACTTGCTGCTGGATACATATATTAGATTTTACTTATGATACTCTTGTGGCCTCCCCTTTAGATATATACTTGGTGCTGGATACTGCTGCTGGATACATATATACTTGCTGCTGGATACATATATTGGTTTTACTTGTCTGCTTGTCTGCTTACTTCTTCTCATGTTGGATATTGCTGGATATTGCTGGATACTGCTTACTTCTTCTTCTCATGTTATTATCATTATGATATTGCTGGATATTGCTTGTTCAGATTACATCCTGTTATTAT
This sequence comes from Iris pallida, assembly GCA_029216955.1. NCBI lineage: Eukaryota > Viridiplantae > Streptophyta > Magnoliopsida > Asparagales > Iridaceae > Iris > Iris pallida. The sequence goes on from JANAVB010029620.1 coordinate 8,351,756, forward strand.
CTCTTCTTCTGCTGGATATTGCTTGTTCAGGTCCTTCAGGATACATCATGTTTAGTTATGATACTAATACATTGTTCGGTTGTACTTGTTCCTATACTAATATTGTTGGATATTGCTTGTTCAGGATACATCCAGTGGCGTGGCAGCGTAGCACTTGCTGCAGCCAGTGGCGTGGCACTTGTTGCAGCTAGTGGCGTGGCACTTGTTGCAGGCTTACAGCCAGTAGGGAGGTACTTCATTCATACTTTCGTTTAATACTTGTAGTGAATGTTACTAAATTATTTCATGAGAATGGGCGATGATGATTTGGCTAATTGTACCCAATGGCGAGGCAGTTACTGCAGCCATTTGGTAGGGGCATGTGATGCACCGCATCTTTAATGATGAACAATATGATAACAAGCCATTCTGAGCCCCCTTTTAGTTTTTCTTTTTTAAACATGCATGACTTTGAATCTTGACATCTGAGGTGGGAATCCTGATATTGGATCGGGTTGTGCATTGCAACCTGGAGATTGGAATTTGTATATTTTTATTTCACTACAGGTTGTAATTTGTTCATTCACTACAGGTTGTAATTTTTATTATTTGTTATATTTGCTTTGTAAGATGGATACTGGGGTTGTATTCTGGTTTTGTTATATTTGCTTTGTAAGATGGATACAGGTTGTAATTTTTGTTATTTGTTATATTTGATAACAAGCCATTTCTGGACTTGTATTCTGGTTTTTAATTCTGGGATTTGTATTTGTCAAATATTTGGATTTGAACATGATTTATGGTTCTCAACAGATATTTCAATTTGTAACTGCAAGTGCAGCCTGGCCCATTGGTTTGTTGGTCTGTTTAATTTATTACTGCAATTGCAGCCTGGCCCATTTAGCCTGTTAAATTTATTTTACCTATTATTTTTGGATTACAAAACCGGCCCGGCCGGGTGGCCCACTAAACCGAAGAACCGAAAAACCGAACCGTTTGTTTTCGGTTCGGTTTTGTCCGGTTTTTGATATAACCGGTTCGGTTTTCGGTTTTCCTGCAACGGTTTACGGTTTGGGTCGATTTTCTGGGGAACGGTTCGGTTTGAACCGAACCGAACCGATGCTCACCCCTAGGTGGTTAGACTTCTCGGTTGACGAGAATTAGTACTTCTAGATAATCAAGTGAAAAAAACTCTTTGGTGATTGATATGTATTCTTATTACGATGAGTTGATTTCTACTTTCGACCAAATTGATTTAAAAGTTATTGAATTTAAATTTCGAGAAGATTATGAAAAAACAAAATTTAGCCTGTGGAAGAAGAGATACAAATATATGTATGTATGTTGGAAGATGAAGATTAGAGATTTATTGAACTGAAGGTTCCCGGACTTACTGAATTTTTATTATGAAATATTAGATTTAAAAATATATATTTGGAATCAAAGTGTTGAAAGTTGATATTTAAGAGCAAGTCTCAAATGGAGTAAAGAAGAAAATGAAATGCGTTCAAGGAAATTTCAAATTTGGTGAAATATAAAATTTGGAAGATTTGTGAAGAGCTAGTGATGATAAAAGCATTATTGGCAAGTGGTTAAATTATCAAAATTGACGATCTTGAATGTAAGTTAAATATTGGGTTATTGATCAAAGTTTGAGACACTGGAGGTTATCATCTATTTACGAGATTGCACGGTTATAAGATAAATGTTATCTTTGATCCAATTTAGATACTGAATGAGATGTCATGCATGTGATCACTTTCTATTCTAAACCTATGATTTTATTCTCCCAGTCCTCTAAATTGTAATTATTCTAAATTGCCTATTTTCATTGGATTCCGTTTTCGACTCCTTGCTTGAAATATAATCATGTTTTTGCGTTTAAAAACTCTTGTATCTTTCCAATCCTACCTATCCTAGTTACTCCTAAATTTCGAGGACGAAATTCTTTTAAGTTGGGTAGGATGTAAAACCCCTAAATTTCTACTATTTTTTTATAAATAAATTTGGTACTGATTTTTTTTGTATTTGTACATCACGTAGTTGTATTATACGTCGCGTATGAATTCGCAATTGATTATGGCTCGTCGAGTGCGAATATGTGCGAGGTACATATTTTTGTAAAAATATTTTATTTTAGAAGCATGGTTTTTCCAATAATAAGTAATAACTATTTTTAATCGCTTAAATTTATAAATGCATCACGACGAGAATTCTAAAATTTTATTTTTACTTATTATAAAAGGTTGTTTTATTTTATTGATAAATTTAGAAAAGTATATTCTAAGTAAATATTCTATTTGCATGTGATTACATGAATTTAATTCATGTATATAGTTTAATTTTCAAAATTTATTTTTATCATTATTTTAAATTATATGAAAAAGTATTTCAAAAGTATCAATTGTGATTTAAATCGAAATTTGATTGGTAATTTTTAAATAGTTTTGAATTAAAAATAAGATTGATCTAGTTTATATTTTGTAGAGATATTATTGAATTGATTCAAATTATTTTAAAATAAGGATGAAATTATCCATCGAGGTTTAAACTACTACCAGTTCTTATCTAACTAGGAGCACCACCTCCTATATAAGGAGAGCCCCATTGCTCTCTTTTTCTCCATAAAAACTCCAGACCAATTTCTCTCCATAACCTAGATGTGCATCATGTTGGTGTTGCCATTCTCTTCCACTATATTTTTCTTCTACAAATACATATCTGTGTCCCGTCCGACAATCCTGGACTACCCAATCCCTCATCTATCGTGTTGGACAACTCCCGACACAATAGTACGAACCCACCAGATTCGACCACCCACTCTCCCAACCAGAACTCCACTACCCTGCCATCGTCAGCATCCCGACAGCCATCTTCGCTCCGTCACCATCATACACCACCAGAATCCCCCGACCTCTCCAGCACCTTCACCAACCTCCACAGCAGCCGTCCTTACACCCGAAATCACGACCACCACCGGACCTTCTCCCCCTAACCGATCATCCATTGCCCCTATATCACCGCCGCTGCCAACACCATGCACACTCTCCGCCGTCGGCTAACCGTCGTGACCAACCACCTCCCGAAACCCCCAAACCATCGCCACCTTCAACCCGATCACCACCAACCTCGCTCCTTCTCGCCTGCCATCCCTCCACAAACATCTGCAGCCACCCAACTTCGGCCACCGCCACCGTCATCACCACCGACACCACCACGTCATCATCGCCATCACTCACAACCGCAATCATCGCAACCACCATCACCACCAGACACCAGAAAAGAAAAGAAAATAAACTACAACCCTCACCTGTCTCCCGCCTCGCCGCCCCGACGCCGACCACGCCCATCCGTCGCCGAAGATGCCTCTCTCTTGCAACCGAGCGCTGCCACCGCCGTGAGTAGCGCAGCCAGCCACAACGCCGCCCCCGCGACGGCAGGCCACGCCGCCAGTTGCCCTAGCTCCTCCGCCGCCATTCCTCCAGCCGAGCCACCGCCCATCAGCACAGCATCCGGCGCATTCTCCTCCAGATCCGCTGCCCTCCGAATCGGAGCTGCCGTGCGTTGGTGAGCGCGTCCGCCGCGGTAGCACCGAACCTCCGCCGACCTCCGCGGGAGTCGCACCCGACCGCCCGCCGCTCGAGAACCCCAGCGCGGCCCGCCGCTCTGTCTCCTCCCAAGCGGCGCCTCCTCCCCTCTGGTGAGAGCCCCTCTCCCCTCACTCTCCCCCCTCTCTCGACTCCCCTGGCTCTTCCGCTCTCTCGCTTTCACTTCCTCTCCTTCTCCATTTTTGCACTCTCTCTTCCACACTTTCCTTCTTCCTTTTCTTATTTCATCTAACTCTAAATGTGATGTTTCCTTTTGGGGAAAGCCAACAGCACATGGGGGTACATAATAATATATATAAATGATATATAATAACCTTTTTTACTATACCAGTAAAGAGTATGTTGAATATTTACTATTATTATTATATTTATTATTTTAGTTTATTATTAGAAATGTTATTTCGTTTCTGATGGTATGAAAATTATTTTTAATATTATTTATAATACTAGTAGTATTATTGTTGTATTAATAATTGCATTATTTTAGAAATTCTAGAAATATTTTTTTTTGTAATTTCAAAGATAGTTTTCTACCTAAAAGCTTTTTTTGATAAGCGTGGAATTTTAGTCCACATGCCTTTTTTTTTTGCTTTTCGAGGATGTCTCCTAAAATATTTTTGTAACTAATAGGAAAGGTACTGTTCAAAGTTATCAATGATTTCTAGTATTCCCAATATTTATCTAAATTATTTTTACTAATAAAAATATAACTTTTAAACTAGAAAAATCTATTTTAATGAACTTAGATTTTTCCTAAAAATGATTCTTGAATTTCACGTATTTGTGTAAAATATTTTTCTAATAAAATTTGTCTTCAAAATAATAAGAGAATAATTTCTAAAAATAGTATAAATATTCAATTACTCCTAAATTTCTCGATTATCAATCTTGACCATGACTAAATCCAAATTCCTTGCAACTTCAGACCATTGTCCATCGATCACAGCTATTGGACACCTCGGGACTTGTCGGAACTGTGCACCACCCCAGGCGACACACCAGGCAAGATACCTTGCCATAATTTACTGTTTATAAATTAGTCTGCATTTTATTTATTGTATATCACTGTGTCTTTATTTTCAGTTCTTTTAGCTGTACCATATTTACAGTTCCAGATTTACTACATGCTCAGTGATATTAGCTGTATTTTGTTATTATCCTTTGATTACATATGGACCTAGAGTTAAGGGACTTCCACTAGTTTAGTGCATTACATAAACTTTGACACTGATGTGCCACGAGATGTGTGAGTTGTGAGTAGCATATAGCATCCGGACTTGCGTGTTGGCTGATCACTGATGCGTATAGGACGTGCGTTAGGTCTAACTGTCAATAGTTGTATGTTAGAAGACTTGAAGGTTAGTAGTGTTACATGGTCGTGGATGCGACATGATAGGTGCATTGGGTGGGGAGAACATTACCTGACGTATGAGCTTCTTTGTACTTCCCTGATTACCTGTGCGCTCCTCCGGAGATGCAGGCTCCAGGTACCCTCTGACGTTTCACAGAGCGTTATGGACGTACCCCCTTGCACATGATGCCCTCTGACGATCTTCGGACGTTACGGACGTGGGCCCCTGGTGTCCTATATGGGGACTATGTCGATCCTATCCACAGCCAGGGCTCATGCGTCGAAGGATTGTTTCTCAACTGCATGATCACTTTAGTACGGTTAGGTTACCTTATTTATGTTTTGTCACTTTCTTTGATTGTGGCATATTTTATATTCAGTATTTATCTGGTATGTTCTTTATGTATCTTGTTACGTTCCTCTGAAGACCTGGTTATCTCGCCAGGTGTGTGCTCTTGTCTTTCGCAGGTGTTCTAGTCGTGGCCATGATCATCGCTATTCTTCGAGGAGGATTGCACTTTGATCGTCTTCGCTTCGCTCACCAAACTTTCTTTTGTTATGTATTTCTTTTCATAGTTGGTAGTGGATTTGTCTCCGCCCAACTACATGTACCAATGACAATTCATAGTTGATTATATGACATCTTTTATTCTTTCACTTTGTGGATGAGATTTAGTGCCTTGGTTACTGCATTTTACAGCTTATGTATACATACGACGGTCCATATGCTTCGTATGTATACAGCTGGCATGGTTACGTTCTAGTCTTTCTATTTTTGGGACTGGGGCGTTACAATTTTATTTTGTTACAGATTTTAATCCGAAGACTTTGAAGAAAATTTCTAACATAAGTATACCGTCTCCCTTCTAGTTTCTCCCACCAATCCAACACGTATCACCACAACTACTCAATTTAAGGAATAATTACAAAGAAGAAAAATAGGCGCGAGATCAAATCAATGTGAAGCTCCTCGAATGATCCCCTTTAAATCAACCGCAAAGCCTCTTTTGAAATCCTTCTTCTTATCGTTTTGAGGAATAGGATGTATATCATATGATGCGGAATAGGATGCCTCATGTCCCGAATGAGAAGAAGGGGAGTAGGAAGACTCACTCTATACACTCATCCGCCTACGATATACACTCTATACACTCTTACTTATGCAAGCCTTTTGAGGTAATCAGCATTATACTAGATTTTCGAAAAAATCTATAACTCTGATAGGCCCAAAAGACTTGGCATAAGTAAATTTAATTTTTAACACTTACCTAACTACTACTAAAATATCTTATATATATCCTTCTAGGATACTCACTCTATACCAAGGTTCACAGTATCGGCAAGGTTCTAAACGACGGTAGGTGGGTGCGCGGCGGAGAGAGTCCGCCTACCGCCTTGACACCGCCTAAGCGATCAATACCGATACTCATAGAAATAGTCCGTCGGTTCAATTTAAGTTAGGGCTGACAATTTAGTGACGGACTGTCGACGGATATATCCGTCGCTAAGTAGTCATAAATTTTCCACGAATTTTTATATATTTCCCGCCAGCTGAGTGACTACGCTGCAGGTTCCGTCGCTAAAACTCATTAGCTGGACGACGGACGATCTGTCGTTATGTAGTCGTCCAATTTTCTGCAATTTTTTTTAACATTTTTCTACGCAAATATTGACTAAGGAGTGACTACTTAGCGACGGATACATTGTCCGTCGCTACTTCGCCAACGCCTTACCGACGGGTTTGCGACAACTTTTCACCCTTAAAATTAAAAAAATATTGCCTGTGATTAGACGGTAAACCGTCAGTATATAGTCGGGAGTCCGTCGCTAGTAGCGACGGACCTAATCCGTCACTAACAGGCCGTCGCTAAAGCGATAAATTTTGGTAGTGCATGTATATTTGTTGTATGTTGAAGGTGTTTGCAAAAACAAAAGTTGATCTTTATTTCAACAAACTTTGTAAAAGAAGATTACAAGAATTCTGGGAAAACTATAGGAATCCGATCAGAAGACGATCGCTTTATCCCTTGGACGATGTGAACTTTGAAGACAGTAGCCTCTGAAGTTGAAGGCAAAAGCCTCTGAAGAATGCAGCAGCACTTTGGCAAGAACTCCTGATCTCTGGTGATGATCTCTGATCTCTGTATGCGTGTATGTGATCCCCCCTAGGAAGGACTTGAAACTCTATTTATAGAGTTCTGAAAATAACTACTTTTTAGTTATTCTGGACTGCGCAAGTTGGATTGCGCTGCATTGGACCGCGCAGACTTCAGACTGCGCTGGCAGTTACTTGATCGTGGGCCAACTGTATTGGACACATGGCATTATTTGATTGAAATGCGCATGATCGTGTACAGACGGTTACCACGTAATGAGTCATTGATGGCATGAAGGTCACGTGTACTTTTGTCAGTTGTATTGATGGAGTGCGCCAACTGAATTGCGCTTGCTTCGGATTGTGCTGGGATGGACCACGCTGGGATGGACCACGCTGCAGGCAGATTGCGCTGCATGTACAGCTGTCCTCGAGCGCTGTGCTGCACGATAAACGAACAGTTTTCTCATTTTTCGTACTGTCAGCTGTCAGAAGATCTGATTCTCTGTCAGGTAATGATGACGAGGCCACGTCAGCATGCGCACTTGAATGAGTACGCAGTTCAGCCTGCACAATCGAATGGTTGCACAATCTGTCTTCTACGCAGTTCACTTGAAGGATATATAATTTGATTTTGATGACTTTGTTGATGGGTGCAACTTGATTTTTAGGGCCTATAAGACCCCCTTCAAAGTTTTCAAAGTTTGAAAATAGTCAAAGCTTCGAAATACTTTAAATTTTGATTTGAAAATCAAGTTGCGCATATGATGACCTGTCTGCGCAATAGGAGGAATTAGCTCCTGTTTATCCGACGCAATCTGAGGAGTCTGTTCATTCTCGAAAACTATAAATAGTTCTCTTTCTCTTCCCTGTCATTCTTTACTTGCTTCTAATCATTTGAAAGAAAGAATTTCCCGAGCTCTCTCGACTCTAGGGGTGAGCATCGGTTCGGTTCGGTTCAAACCGAACCGTATATATGAAAACCGAAATAACCGTAAACCGTATTTCTCAAAACCGAAAACCGAATCGTTTTTGTAAAAACCGAACAAAATCGAACCAAATTAATTCGGTTCGGTTTTTGGTCGGTTCGGTTTCATGAGCCAATGTGTCGGACCTTATTTTAAAAATATGACATTATTATGTTTATGAATTATTATATTACATAGTGTGAAAAATATTACTATATATAGATTGGGGGTAAAGAGAGAGAGCGCCCAAAGAAGTACCGACAGAGAATAGGAGAAGAGATTGCTCTCTTAGGAGTAACAAAATATTAGTATATGTAGATTGAAGGTAGTTTGATAAATTACTAAATCTAAATCGGTTTTCGGTTCGGTTCGGTTACCCGGATCAAGAACCGAAAATCGAACCGTTATTTTAAAATTTTAAATTTTAAAACCGAAAACCGAACCGAAAACCGAAAAAACCGAACCGTTTGTCATATTTCGGTTCGGTTCGGTTCAGTTTTCGGTTTTCAACCGTTATATGCTCACCCCTACTCGACTCTCCTTCTTCTTCTTCATCGATACCCATGGCCCCAAAGCGCTCCGCTGCCGAGAAAGGGAAGGCCCCTGCCGAGTCCTCGACTCGTGCCGTGCCGCACCCTTCACGTCATGAGGTGGCTCACCCAGCACTACAAGGTAGACATCCGATCGAAAACCCTTTTTAGGGTTCTTCGTCATTGCTGTACCTTCAAATCGAGCTCTTTTTAGAGTTTTGGTTATGTTGCGCCTCCCTATTTAGGGTTTCGGTTGCACAAAACCAATAATCTTCATTTTTATGAAGATTATTTTCTTACGCAATCGGTTAGAACGCGCTGGCAAAAGTCAGCGCAGTCTGCTGATTTGCGCAAGGCTATCCAGCGCAAACTGATACTTTGCACAAGTTATTCAGCGCAATCTGATGGCTTGCGCACTTGGATGAGTTGGCGCCACTGGATAGTTTGCGCATAGAAGCTATTGTTGCACAATCTGATGGTTGCACAATCTGATGCTTGCACAATCTGATGCTTGCACAATCTGCTGACAGAATCTTTGATTTTACTTGTACTGAATTCTGCTTTTTCCGTTTGATGCAGTTAACATCAGAAAGGACCCTGAGTATGAAACATTTGCAGGGTCCCTTGCTGAGCCAGAATTCAAAGAAGACTTATCCCATGTGCTCTTCCCACAATATGCCCTTCTATCCTCTCGCCAAGCTATCCTGATAGCTCAGGATAATGAGACTTTGTTAAGTTTGATGAATGGGCAGCCCTTGCAGTCTGCTGACGCCATCACCCACAAGAAACCCATGTTCCTATTTGGTGAAGCCATCGACAAGAGTTCCCAACCCAGACCCCGTATTGAGTCGAGAACTTTCCAAAGGAAGGAGAAACTGATCCTGTTATCGGACACTGCTAGATGCCTCCCTCTAGCACGATATGCTCATACAAGCCATCCCAGAAGGATGGACAGGGACATTACTCCCCTTCAGCAGGCACGGACATGAAAGATCTGTGTTAAGAAAGGCCCAAACAATAGAGACATGTTCTATAGCTCTTCTGAGCGACACAGCACTTTACTTAGAGGGTTGAAGCCAGGCTGTATCCCTCCCGAGAACTCGTCTTTGTTGCTGCCGGTAAGGACACCGATTTTTGCTAATGAGTATGCAAAGACGGAGGGCAGATATCCGGATCAAGACATCCGGCTGACCGGTTTGGTAAACCCGGAGAACAGGAGGTGGAACTGCATAGCCAACTGGGTATTGGCTCAGTTTGAAGATAAACTTAAAGAGATTGAGCTTTATAATGCGGTATATGCTACCGTGTATGGCTTCCACCTAAACCCTCATCTGTTTCTAGCCCTGGTAGAGAGATATAACTATAGGACATGGACGTTCATGACGCCCTACGGGGAGATGGGATTGGCGCTCCATGAGATGAAGTATATCTCATGCCTACCAACAGGAGACTCCCCTTATGAGGAGTATGTTCCCACAAACGACGAGTTAGATAGACTACGTCGAGAAAATAAAGATGGTAGCAGTTTTTGACGAACTACTGTGCCATTATAACATATGCTCCCTGTACTACAAGAGCGGCTCTTCCGGCACATGTTATTCATCGAAGTGGTTGCCGTATCTTTTTCTTAACCATATTATTGAAAAAAGGACCAAGGATCATGACTCATGCAACCCAACTTTCTTTCAACCTCTCAGCCATAGTGAAGTAATAAAACTGATGGAAGAGAATAAGAAGATGGATATCAAAGTTACTGATGAACACCAATACCCTCCGCTCAAGCCCGAAGATTTTGTTGAGAGCTTTATAAGAATGGGCTACAGGTCCATGTCACAAGAAGCCCAGCTGGCAGGATTTTTGACATACTGGCTCTGTCGATTTGTTGTACCTGGAGCAAGCGCCGTGGACCGCTTCCACCGCGGCGTACTCTTCGCTGCCGTCCGGTTAGTCTTCGGCTACCGGATGGATTTGCTATCAGCGATGACCTGTAGAATAAATGCAGGTATTCGTCTGTATGTCGACTCTATAATTAAATGGAAAGGTGAGAAGGGGAACTTCCTTAGACTAGAGTTGTCCTACACCTATCTATTCGGATGGTTGCTTCTGCATCATCCATCTCTGATGAACCCCGACATGGGGGCAGTTAGCGGCAACTTTCTGCGTAGATTCTCCCGAAGCAAGTGGGTGTACGTTAGTCTGAAGGACTGCAGACGTGCCCTAAACCTTGGCAAGGATGGAATTTTTATAGCTTCGTTCCTCCAGCTGGTTACAAATTTATGGCAACAAATCTGGTTGATCTGGGGAGGCAGCCACTGGGTCGAGCAGCTTTTGACTGGCTGAAGGCGATCAGACCATCGCATTTGGTATACAGATTTGAGGAGGAGTGCTATCTGGAACCATATCTGCCGAGTCGTTTCGCTCGTCAATTTGGTTACAACCAATTCCATGTGGGCAACGCTATAACTTGCCTACAAGGAAAGGGGTACTTGATTGGTGGTGCGAGAGCATGGGCCTACTACAACGCTCGAGACACTAGAACAGTGTTCTCGATGCCAAATAAGAATGATAATGGCCCTAGAATGTTATATACGTATTCATTGTTCTACACAGCTGCCAACACTTTCGCCGAGAATTTCAGTCTGGTGGATAGCTTCGCAACAGCGATACGTCTGAAGAAAGGAACAACTGCTACACTAGCTCCAGCAAATGATGAACAATATGAACCGTTAGATGATCCATTGGAAGCTTCCAGGGAAGCAAACTTCCCTGAGGAAGTAAATCAACCACTGAGAATTTCTCTAAAAGTTGTTAAATCTCCTGCCAGAGAGAGGAAAAGAAGGATTGATGAACCTTCTTCCCCAGCTGCAAAGAAGAAACTTATCCTGGATCAACCAGAGAAAGTTACTACTAGATCACAATCTCGGCAGATGACCGAGTCAATCCAACGAGAAGAGGCAACCACGCTGACTTCTATTCCAAAGCCGGTTGACGTAGTCGATGTGGAGAGCCCAGAAAGGCCTCTTCATAGAAAGAAGCAGGCTATTAGAAAGAGAAAGAAGGTGATTCTGTCCTCGGTGGTGGTGAATGCTGCTGCTGGGATTACTATGTCATGTCCTACTCCTGCCTCTGAGCCTAGTCCAGAGCGAAGAGAGGAGACTGAACAGAGAGAGGAGGCTGCAGAGCCTAGGGAAGATGAAGCTTCACGATCTCCTTCGCCAGCGGTAGAAACTACTCAGCTTTCTGTCACACCAGGAACAGTCCGCGAAGAGGAGGATCGCCTAATGATCGAGGCATTAAATGATTGCGACTTCGGTTTTCAAGAAGATGCTGATCATACCGCTGCAACTGCCAGCGAAGAAGCTCCTGAGGATAATGAAAGTGAGGAGAGTACATCATCAGAGGCTGTTGATGATACACAGAATCCTGAAGAGAACATTGAAGTCCATATATCTCCCAAAGCAGCTGATGACACCCTGGATCCTGAAAAGGATGTTGAGGTGCATGTATCTCCCGAAAAGATTGTAAATGAGGAAGTGGCCCTGGAGGAAACTCCTACTGTTGATCCCAAAGGTATAGAATGAAATTATCAATCTTCTTTTCATAGATTAATAGCTGACATCTCTATCTTTGATCCATGCAGAAATCGAATCTTCTCCAGCTCCTCCAGTGTGCACGGATATAGTACCTGTAACGACGATAGCTAGCAGCAGTCGCCATTTGTCAGGTGGCTCCGAGGCAGGCAGTAGCCAGGCAGTGATGTCTGAGGCTACTTCTGCTAGATTGGAATCTAGGCCAGCAGATGACCGAATCATCACTGAACGAAGCCATGGTAAGATTGTTTTTACTTTTGATCTTTTTAATAACTGCAAATGACAGACAAAATGATAAAGTTTATCTGTTTTTGCAGAGGAACAACCGGGAGGAGCGACCAGCTCTACTTTAGTTCCCTTATTTAAAGAGCCTTCCGTCTAAGTGGCTGAACGTCCTACTGCTTCATCATCAACAGGAGTCGCTGCTACTCCGGGTGCTTTGGCCACCAACCAATTTGTCATCAGCTCTTTTACCAGCTTTTTCTTTAACTCTTTGGGACCCTTAATAGATAGGGTGATAGAGAAGAAAGAAGCTGATTTCTCTACAGTTAGAGGTCCAACCTCTTACTTGATTAATGCCATCCGCAGCCAAGGGGATGAAGCTCAGGCTACTTTCCTTGAGCATATATTAGATGAGTTAGAGACTTCAGTTAAGAGCTATAAAGAGCTAAGAAAGGGAGAGGTAGAGCTCCTGGTGAAAGCTGAATTTGAACGGATGTCTCAAGAGGCCGCGGTTAAGAAAGTTAACTTCCAAATTCTCTTGGATACTTTTACCGCCAAGTCCGCTGAGTACAACTCCAAAGTAGAAACAGTGGCATCTATTGCTGAAGAAAAAGAAAGACGAGTTGCTGAATTACAAGCAGAAATTGCCCGTCTTCAGGAAGAACTGAGACTTGCTCAATCAACTCTGGAAGATGAGGCTACCCAACATCAAACTGCAATTCAACAACTTGGTGTTCTGACTCGAGAGAGAGATGTATATGCTGCAGCTCACCAAGCTGAAGTTACTCGCAGACTAGTAACCCTGCCAACCTTCGATGATAAATCTGGGATGGAAGAAGCTAGGAAATGAGTGATGGAATCTCATGAAGAGCGACTACAAATTTTGAAGCAGCAAATGACCAATTTGATGACACCACCGGCTGAGTAGAAGGATCTTTTGTATCTTCTTGTTTTTTTATGATATATGTCTTTGTAACGTCTTTCATCTTTGATCAATAAAAAGACATTTTTATGGCTCTATTACTTGTTGCATATCTTATTCAGATATAAATAATAGAGATAGAAAATATATTCAGAGGTACAAGACATGATATATTTCTTGATTCTGGAAAATAATCATATTCAATTATATCTTCTCAGATGTAATATGGACGTGGCAAATATAATTTATTGAATATCATTATTTCAATAGACAACTTAATCAAAGATGACAAGTTGCTGATAAGAACGAACTGGATGATTCGTCATAATAAATGAACGAAATGAATCGTTGGGATGAACGTAATGAACGGGCGGGCCGTCAGATGATGAACGGGTGAACCGTCAAGTGGATATGTGAACGGACGAACCGTCGGATGATGAACGGGCGAACCGTCAAATAAATATGATGAATGAACGGGTAAACCGTCGGATAATTATGGAATGAACGGGTAAACCGTCGGATAATGAACGGGCGAACCGTCAGATGAATGTGTTTAATGAACGGACGAACCGTCAAAGGGATATGATGAATGGACGAACCGTCAGATGAATGTGTTGCTTCATAGTTTTACGACTTTCTGTCTATAAATAGAACAGAAAATCAGACGGGATGGTCATTTTCACTTTTCAACATAAAAATGTCGTCTGGAAATGCATCCAAGAAGGCTGAAATCGCCTCGAAGGTGGAAGCAGGTACTGAAGAACGTCCAGTTGAGCCGGCTCAACCAAAGCAGGTGGCAGCTGGCGAAGGTTCGTCTGCCCCAAACCGCCAAAGGATATCTTGGACTTCCTTCTTGAACTAGGGAAGACTGAAGAAGAAGAAGCCCTGAGGATAGCTGCTTGCAAGTTCCTGGTGGATTCCAGCAAGAATGTTCTCGACTCTTTTGCTGATCATGTTTTTGATAAGGACGGTAGTGGCCCGCGTCCCAATTTTGAGAAGGATGATAGTAACCTTCCTTGATATTATGTACTATCATTCAAGATGAAATAAAACTAAATTTTATTTATGAACTTGTCTGATAATTACAATCATTATCTGTTACATTTACACATAATATTTCTTGAGGAACTTGCCATTGATGGGCATCATTGTAACTCGACCGTCTAGCTCTGTGAGTTGATAGGCTCCATTTGAGAAGACTTTGCTCACGATATATGGACCTTCCCACTTCGCATCGAACTTGCCTTTGCTTGAATGAGTCATAGTCATAGGACGTCTGACGATTAGAACAAACTCTCCTTTCTGAAAGGCTCTGACCATAACTTTGCGGTTGAAAGTCTTTGAGATGCGGGCTTGGTATAACTCAATATGCTGTTGAGCCAATAGCCGCTTCTCATCGAGCGCTTCTAACTCTTGAAGTCGAAGAAGATCGTTGTTCTCTGTCATGAGTTTATTGGCGATGGCAATCCTCAAAGACGGAATTTAGAGTTCCAGAGGTAGAACTGCTTCACAGCCGTATACCAAAGAGAAGGGTGTACAGCCTGTAGGGTTGCGGACCGTAGTACGATAGGCCCAAAGACATTCCCCAAGCTTTTTACTCCAGTTTCGTTTGTTAGTGGCTACAAACTTCTTGAGGAGCTTGATGATAGTCTTGTTGAAAGCTTCAGCTAAACCATTAGCAGCAGGATTGTAGGCTGTCGAAGCGACATTGTCAATCCGATGATCGTCACAGAACCTTGTGAACTTTTGGCTGATGAATTGAAGTCCGTTATCATGAATGATTCGTCGAGGTACACCAAATCGATAGATGACATGGTATTTGACGAAGTTGATGACACTGCTGGTCTTAACTTCAGCCAATGGTATAGCTTCGGCCCATTTGGAGAAGTAGTCGGTTATTGCCAGTATAAACCGATGTCCCCTAGAAGAAGGAGGATTGATGGGACCGATGATGTCCATGCTCCAAGCTTCAAAAGGCTAGGAAGCAGCAGTAGGATGAAGGAATTCTGATGGTTGATGAATAAAATCTGCATGGATTTGACAAGCTCGACATTTTCTCGCATATTCGATGGCATCAGATACCATAGAGGGCCAATAGTAACCCATACGTCGAATGCAATCCTGTAGCTTAGGACCAGGTTGATGTGCTCCGTAGACACCGTCATGAGCTTCATGCAGTACTTGCTTTCCTTCATCACTAGCAAGACAGCGCAAGAGTAGGCCGTCATAAGTTCGCCGATAAAGAGTTTTGGTGGTCTGATTATAGTAGAATCGCAGAGACCGTCGACGAATACTCGTAGCCTCCTTAGGATCTTCAGGGAGTATGTCATGGACCACGAAGTCGATGAAAGGAGTTCTCCAATCTTCATTGATAACATTGACTTCAGTAAGATTACTGAACTCAATATTACGATTGTTTTCGACGCAGAACAATTCCCGATTAGAGATGACCACCATCTGCTGTCTTTTGATAGGGATGGCTAAGACTGCCGCAAGATTAGTCAAAGCATCTGCTTCAGTATTGCAAGCTCGACGTACATATTCGATGAAGAAGGCTTTGAATGATGTAGCCATGTTGATTGCCGCTTCAAAGTAAGGCACTAGATCTTGATGGCGAACTTCATAAGTCCCTCTAACCTGATTAACAACCAGCTTAGAGTCACCATAGACTTCAAGATACTCGACGTCTAGTTGTTTGGCTAGATGAAGACCGATGAGTAGAGCATTGTACTCTGCCACATTGTTGGAAAAAGGCTCATCTAGGGAGTATGCTCTTTGGATAACTGACCCGTTTGGAGAAACAAGGACAACTCCAACTCCTGCGACAATGGCACCATTGGGTCCAATCCTGGATGCACCGTCAAAGAATAGACGCCAAGTAGAAAATTCTTCAGAGATTGTATTAGATTCCAATGTCTCGTCTGGAATTTTATCGTAGAGCTTGGACGTCTCTGGAACAGGATGAGCTGCTAAGAAATCCGCCAGTGCTTGACCCTTGACAGACTTTTGAGGAACATATACCATGTCATATTGGGCTAGCAAAATAGCCCATGTAGCCAGCCGAGAATTGAGTGTGCTAGGCTTCTTCATCAGTACCCGAAGAAGATTAACTCGGGATATGACATGAATAGTTTGGCCAATGATATAATGTCGAGTCTTCTGAACAGCAAACATAAGAGCTAGATATTCTTTTTCGACCGGACTATAACGGTGTTCAGCACCAATCATAGTACGACTGAGATAATAGATGACTTGTTCGTGGCCTTCCTTGTTCTTTTGGGCAAGTAAAGCACCCAATGAATGGTCCATAGCACGGACATACATTAAGAATGGTATGCCAGAGATTGGTGGCACCAAGACTGGTGGATTCATGAGATACCGCTTTATATCGTCGAATGCTCGTTGACATTCTTCGGTCCAAACGAAAGATACACCCTTTTTCATTAGTTGAGTGAATGGTCTGCAGCGTCCAGACAGATTCGAAATGAATCTCCTAATGTACGCAAGTCGACCTTGGAATCCTCGTAGCTCATTTAGGTTGCGTGGAGGACGCATCTCTTGAATGGCTTTGATCTTCACGGGATCTACGTGTATACCCTTAGAGGTAATGACGAAGCCGAGAAATTTGCCACTAGAGACACCCAAGAATGACTTGGTAGGATTCATTTTGAGTTGATATTGGCGCATGAGATTGAAGATAGTTCTCAGGTCTTGGATGTGATCTTCCTTTAGATGACTTTTGACAGCGATATCGTCGACGTAGCATTCGACAATTTTGCGCAGATGATCTCGAAAGATGGTACTCATAGCTCGTTGGTATGTTGCACCAGTATTCTTGAAACCAAATGGCATGACAGTGTAGCAGTAGACTCCGCGAGGAGTGCGGAAAGAAGTATGCTTTTCATCTTCAGGATTCATCCGAATCTGATTGTATCCGAAGAATCCATCCATGAAAGATATTCTTTCGAACCCACATGTATTGTCAATCATGACGTCCGTGATAGGAAGAGAAAATTCATCTTTTGGACATGCTTTATTAAGATCTCGAAAGTCGATGCAGACTCGAACTTTTCTGGTTTTCTTTAGAACTGGGACGACATTGGCTATCCAATCTGGATGCTGCTTTTCTCGGATAAAGCCACAAGCGATGAGCTTCTTCACTTCATCGTCGATTGCGTCCATCATTTCTGGCTTGAAACGCCGTTGTTGCTGTTTGACCGGTTTTGCATTCGGCAATATGTTCAATTTGTGAGTAGCAACTTTGGGATCTAGTCCTGGCATGTCTTCATAGCTCCAGGCAAAGACATCAATGTATTCTTTAATCAGAAGAATTAATTCTTGCTTATCTGCCTCTGGGAGGTTCTTGCTGATAAATATTGGACGAGGTGATCCGCTCTCTCCTACATCAATTTGAACTAATTGATCTTCGGTGGGAGGTTCCCTTTATTCGAATCGGAGTTCCCATTGGGTATCCATTCGTTGAGCCCAAGGATCTGTTTCAGAACTTTCTTCAATATCCTCGTCATAGCCTTCTGGAAGTTCGACAGAGACCATGTTAGAAGACACAGTCAATCGATGAACTTGACCGATGCTGGTGTCAGAATCCCATGATCTGGAATCAGAAGAGTTAGAACGCTCTTCATGATCAGATTCAGAGGCTGCTGGGGATAATACCGGAGGAGAAGCATATCCGAGACCTCTTTTGGTCCTGCTGTAGTACATCTCTGACTTTCCTTTCGGAACAGTTGTACGGATAGGAGTTTTTCGTCCTTTACCGTAGTTGAGGCCACTCTTGAAGTCATAACCCATCTTTCGGATGATGTCTTTTGATTGTTGACTGTAATGACGAAGTTGAAGATGTCCCGTATCGTTACTCTTGCTATCATCCGTATAGCTGAATTGTTGTTCCGGTCCTTTACTAAAAAGTATTGGACTCTTGCCTTTCTTACGAGCGGGAAAAATACGATATGAATCCTTTGGGTGTTCAAATGAGACTTCTGTTTGAAAAGATTGTACAACTCCTATTGTAAATGATTGAAAGCTATCTAACATATCCAAATAGCACTTAGCATGATAAATGACATCAGTATACTGGAAAGTAGATGCTTTTTCATTGATTTGTACATTTGTATTTACAGCAGGACCTTTAGCCTTAGCAGGCTTGGTCAGATTGATTACAAGAGAGGGAGAAGAAGAACGTGGATGAGGATTGGTCTTGTTACGACGGAGGTCGATAACAAGCGGCTCAGAGGAGGTGAGCTCCCTTTTATCCTTGTTATGAGATAAATCTATAACAAGTGGCTCCTGCATTTTTTCCTTGTTATGACGTAAGTCAATAACAAGTGGCTCAGAAGAGGTGAGCTCCCTTTGATCCTGATCATCATCAGTTGATTGCTTCTGGACCGGCAAGTGAATAGCCAGTGGCTTAGAGGACTGAGGACGAGAAACATGCCCTTTGACAGGTATGATAAGGGTGTCATTAGGCATTGTTTCTTGCTCTTCTTCAGTGTCCAGAGACAGGACAACCTTCATGAATTCATCCTTGTACATACGAGCATCGTTGCAGTATGCTTCGACGCCTTTGAAAGGATAAAGATCGGAAATCTCCTTTTGTACCTCTCTATTGTCATCAACATATTTAAAATTTGATGGAGAGTCGAAGGAACAATGTTATGCTCATGCAGAAATGGTCTTCCCAACAAAGCATTGTAAGAACAACCATGATTGTCAATGATGTAGAAGGTAACCTTTGTGCGAAGATTGCCTATTTGGAGTTTTAAGCGAATCTTGCCCAGAGGTTCACTCCTTCCCTGGTTGAACCCAAGAATAGTGGTGATTGTACTGGAAAGACTATGCACTGGGATCTTCAGTGCATCCAACATTGTCTTCGGCATGATGCTGAGAGCTGACCCTGGATCTATCAGAATGCGATCGACTTTCATCGAGTCGACATATCCTGTATAGTAGAGAGGACGGTCGTGCCTGTTGTCTTCCATCAATATGTCATCCTGTGTGAAAGTTATGTTTGGAATTAACTACAACACACTATGACAATGGAGGCAAGAGACTGGTTCTGCTTTTGGCTTCTTTAGCAGGGCTAGACAAGTTTTAGCTTGCATGCGAGCCTCACTCAGAGTTTCCCGAGTCTCTTTGGAGAGACGCAAGAGCTCGAAGATTGACAGCCGGGCCGGTGTATTGACCAATTGAGCCAAGATATCAAAATTGTAAGGCTTTTCAAGTCCTGAGGGAGATGACTTCTTCAAAGGTTTGTCGAAGCGGACTTGTTGTTTGCCTTTGTCGGCTACCGTCGGCTTGGGAGGAGTAGATTCGACAACCGGTGAGGATGTAGTAGAAATATCCTCAGTAGAAGCAGGCTGCACTGGAGCAGGCTCAGAAGAAGAAGCAGGATTCTCTTGAGCTTCAGGGTAATCCTTTAGATAGGCTTTCCCTGATCTGGTGCCCAAGAGGATTTCCTTGTCAACTATGGGGTCAAAAGACACCATATTGCAAGTCTTTGTCTTGCCTTTGGAGCGGTTCTTCTTCTTGGAGGAAGAGGGAAGTTCGAACTCTGAAGCAAGATCCGGATGAATCCACATAATCTCGCCGTTGTCAAGAGACAAGGGGACGAGACCTTCACTTCGTGGAGGAGGGAGATTCTCGATCTCAAGAGTAGCTCTGGGGATAGAAATGACACCATGCTGAACCATCTGGGGCGGGAAGTCACCAAATTGAACTGAGACCATGTTTGCTAACAGTCTTCTCATCTTGCTGCAGAGTGACAACACCAGCATTGACCAGCTCTTGAATTTTGCCTTTGAGCACATAACATGCTCGAGTGGAATGTCCGATGAACCTGTGATAAACACAGTACTTAGGATGATCAGTCTTACCGACTTCATCGGGCTTCTTGGGATCTGGAAGCTGGAGCTTATTGATCTTGGATTTATGCAGAGAAATTATTCAGAAGTCTATATAATCGGGATAAAAGTCAATTCCTCAAATAATGAGTACTTTTGATCATTATCTCATTTACCTTCACACTTTAATAAAAGAACTCTTCATAGTCTTTGTTTCTATATTCTATAAGATTGTTAATGCTAAGTAAAATAACAAGTGATAAAAGAGAGTAATATTATTGTTGTTAACTTGCTATATAAAAAAATATGTAATATTGTACTGTTATTACAAAGAAATAAAATTGTGGAAAAATGTTTATGACTTTGAGTCGCCAATATAGAAATTTCTGGACTGAAAGGTAGACAAGTGTGGTAATCCCTAGATTGGGAAGTTTGAAATTACAAGTGATGGCTCGAGGAATGTAAAAATACAAAAAAAATGTGTTGCATAGTTATTTTAAGTTTTTGTTATCATGTATATATGTTATGTTTTAATAGCTAAATTGTATATAATGTATGATCGTGGACAACTTGTGCACAAGGTTTAGTTCCTCGAACGGTATTCGCGACTATGGAATCAATTCGACCTAGGATAAACAAGGACAACTGGTGCTGACGTATAAGCACATGTAATTTGGGACCTTCAGTGGGACTCGATACCTACACTGGAAGGATCGTCTTACCATGAATAATCTAAAATGGTGTGTCACCAGTGGCCATTATATAGTTAGGCTGCATGTTAATGACAACGGTTTTGCAGGCCTAACAAATTGTTTGCAAGTACGGACTAATGATACATTTACATATATTATGAATGCTAATAAATTGATGCATGGATGAACTTATGACACATTTATGTATTATGAACCCTAACAACTTGTTTGCATGAAAGGATGGTGGCCCTGGTTAAGATCCACTTTGTCAAATGACACACGTGTGTGTCGTCCGCGTGCGCGTATATATATATATATATATATATATATATATATATATATATATATATATATATATATATATATATATATATATATATATATATTAAAATATATATATATATATATATATATATATATATATATATATATATATTTTTATATATATATATATATATATAAAAGAAAATATATATATATATATATTATATATATATATATATATATATATATATATATATATATATATATATATATATATATATATATATATATATATAAAATATGAATTGTGAACTGACTCTAGAGAAAATAAAATATAACATAATAATTTTACCTGTTTTCACATGATTATTGTGTTGGTCACGTGTGTGTGTACATAATATATATATATATATATATATATATATATATATATATATATATATATATATATATATATATATATATATATATATATATATATATATATATAAATATATATATATATGAATTGTTAACCGACTCTAGAGAAAGTAGAAAGACAACATAATAATTTTACATGTTTTCACATGATTATTGTGTTGGTTTAGGTGAGTCGGGTTGAGACCGCTCACCAGTGCATTCTCCAATGTGCTGATCCCCTCCTCGTACGAGGAGTCGTTTGGACGTTCTGAGGCGTTGGAGCTTATTTGGCAACTTAAAGATTTTCTTATGAAAAATGTTATCTTTTGTTTGTAAATGACATACTATATGAAATATTGTTGACTGTAGTAGTTTCACGAGTTGTAAGCCATGATCGTTGTAATAATATTCATTGCTTGTAGTCGAGTTGTTCTTCTGGCCTAAGAGCAGTTATAAATTATGCTGCAAATTATCAATAAAAATAATCGTTTTTCATATATCTTGCGTCTATCAAACTTTCTGCTTATTTCTGCTGCAACGACTTTGTGTCTAGGATATTTTATCGACCGTGTTTGTTCTTGTCTTGTACAAGTACAATTTATACTTGTACGACATCACGTCTAGTGACGACTTTTGGTTATGCGAAATCGAGACATGACATGAAAAACTATTAAACGATTGGGTCCAACCTGAAAAAGTCTCACTAATGAAAAGTATACCATCTCCCTTTCTCCCACCAATCCAAGACGCATCACCACAACTACTCAATTTAAGGAATAATTACAAAGAAGAAAAATAGGCGCGAGAACAAATCAATGTGAAGCTCCTTGAATGATCCCCTTCAAATCAACCGCAAAGCCTCTTTTGAAATCCTTCTTCTTATCGTTGAAAGTTGAAACTTTGAGAATCTCTCTTCCCTTTGGTTAATGACTACTCTAATTATATCTCTTCCCTTTGGTTAATGACTACTCTAATTAAGTTAGAAAATCTCTATGTATATCACCATAATCATTGAACAATCATGGTCATTCAAATTGAACCAGCGGATCAAATTAAAACACTAATTTCTGCTAGCCAGGTCCTACGACATGCCGGCGGTATATTGTCGGAACCAATTTTTCATGCTCAAAACCTACTGGACATTTTCGCAAGCATTTAAAGAGAGAATTTTTAGAGGGCTTCCTTCATATATACTGTGTGATATGGGGACTTGTTACAATGAGCAATGGCTCCTGAGGTGGTCCTCTGCTTAATCACTTGCCTGTTTTTGCATGGTCAGTAGAGTGCCATGGAACCATAACTTCGGGGGCCTGTCATAGCTATCATGGATCTCTATTATCTACCTCTGGGTTTTGTAACTCCGGTAAATTTCCGGGCAAGTCTGAACCGTACACATGTCCCATCTTAGTCCGTTTCGTCTCCAGGTATCTCTTGTTTTCCTCTGTAATGGGGGATATGACAGGAACTCTTCCGACCACGGCCAATCCGTAGCCTTTGAGGCCAACGAACTTTGCTGGATTGTTGGTCATCAGCCGCATTGTGCGCACACCAATGTCTCTGAGAATCTGTTAGCAGCAGATACAAAAACCTTCAAGCTTCTAAGAATAACAGCTACATAATCAAGATGCCACTAGTATTTAGGAGCCCACGTCACAACATATTGCAGAGAATTTGACACCCATAGCTGTGCCGCAATTTGAAACATACTGCAGAACTCATGAGAAATCAGGGCTGGGGAGCAGAAAATGAGTCCTTTGTAGAATGCATATTGGTATTAGAGGCATGAACAGGGAAAGTTTTATAACTTGATGGGATCCTAAAATGTCATTTGATGTCAGTAGGGGTATTTTTTAATTGTATTTTTGTTGGATTGTATCTCGTTTCCAGATGAGCACTCAAAGAAGGTGACACATCGGGTAAAAAGTGGGATCATGAGATGTAGATAATTGAGATTGGTTCAGTCATTACATGAGAATTCCCTTTTAAGATATATTGGCCCAGTCCTATATCGTATGCCAACTCCGGTTCGGATCATACCACATTCCCGCAAGTGGTATCAGAGCCCATCATCCCACTTCCTACCGATGTGGGACTAAATTACCAACTCTATTGTCACCCCCTTCGAACGCTAATCCGGAAACGAGATACTATCAAACAATTTTTAATCCACTACTACGACCTCATCGATCCTCTACATATTGATATAATCAAACCCAATTGTATAAGCATATTTAGATTTTCAACACAAACCTGGCCATTTTCTAGATATCCTGCCCTAGTATGAAGATGGAAGGTTCAAAAGAAGACAGGAGGACCACTTTGTTTTAAACACGTCTCCTTCACTTCTTGATTAATTATGCTTCCTTAAAGGGAATTTATATAGTTATACTTAACTAATGCTTCCTTAGGGAACTTAGATATAATTAGTTCAATACATTCATAAAAATGAGAAGAACAATCAAGAAAGATGACACTTCATAGTTCAATATTGCAGCTTTTACCTGAGCACCAATGCCGTATTCACGAGAATCAACAGCCAACCCGAGTTCCAGATTGGCTTCCACGGTGTCATGACCATGGTCCTGCAAATTGTATGCTCGAAGCTTGTGCCCCAGTCCAATTCCCCTGCCTTCATGGCCACGGAGGTAGACCAGCACTCCTCTACCGGCCTGCTCGATCACTTGCAACGCAAGATCTAGTTGATCGCCACAGTCACACCGAGCAGATCCAAGTATGTCTCCAGTCAAACATTCGGAATGCACTCTCACGAGGACATCCTGCCCGTCCCCAATATCGCCCTGCAAAAATTCAGAAGAAATTTTTAGCGACCCTTGTGCAATTTTGGAGCAGCCACCATTCTTTTCTCGAGCTTGCTCTTCTGCACATGAAGAAGAAAAAAGGTTGAGAGAGTATTGTACCTTTACAAGAGCAATATGTTCAGTCCCGTCTAATAGTGAACGGTAACAACAAGCCTGGAACAGGCCCCATTTAGTTGGCAAACGGGAGACTGCTATCTTGTCTACTAGGTTTTCTCGTTTCCTTCTGTACCTGAAAGGAACAACTTTTCAGAAATACGAAGAATTTACACCAACAATAAATACATCAGGAAACACGAAGCACCATCAAAGAAGGGCGAAATGGATGCGTATAGCACAATGAAAAAACCCAAAAAGCCGTGCATCCCTAAGCTGCGTGGAACGAGTTTTGTGGACTGAAGACGAACAAAGTTGTCGTATAATTGTAACGTGAGAGAGAGACATTAGGAAGTTGAAGCAACACAACAACAAGAATACTAACCAACATAACAAAAATTGTGACAGGCTGAAGCAGACACATACCTGATAAGATCAGTGATAGAGATGATTGGTAAACTGAACTCCTCGGCCATCGCCTTCAAAACAGACGAATTTGCCATGGATCCATCCTCTGGATCTAAAATTGTAGAAAGGACCGATATAGACCGCAACCCAGCTAATGCAACCAAATCCACAGATGCCTCTGTATGTCCAGCTCTCTCCAAAACACCTCCATCCCTATACTTGAGAGGGAAAACATGACCCGGTCTTCTAAAATCCCCAGGTTTAGAATCCGCGGAAGAAAGAGCAAGAATTGTTTTTGCCCTGTCTGCAGCTGAAACGCCAGTGGACGTGCCTACTCTGGCATCCTGAATGGACACGGTATAGAATTCAACTGGGACTACACACTTGGAATTAGATTTCTCATTGAGGATTTATTACATACCACTGTCACTGTGGAAGCTGAAGCAGAGACATCTTCGACTTCAGTAAGAGGTGACATCATAGGAATTCTGAGCCTCTCCAGATCCTCTTCCTTCATTCCTACAGACACAATTCCGGAACCATGCCTGATCACGAAAGCAATGGCCCCAGGGTTCGCAAGAGTCGCTGCCATGATAAAATCTCCTTCACAATCCCCGTTTTCGTCATCTACAACAATCACAAACTACACAGTAACGATTGGGTTAACATGATTTCTGCTGCTCTTGAGAATCATTATCTTAACTTAAAAATGGTCTAGCGGATAACGCTCAAATTGCGTGTGGGTCCGCGGAAAAAGGATAAATTTGTTCTTTGAACCTTGAATCCAAAACTAAAGAGCATCAAACCGGTGCCAGATTGTTCAAATGCAGTTCCGATTCAGATACTTCAATGGTCATGTTATATTATTAAGCTCATTTATGGTTTCACTCGCAAACCCCAAACATAGGAGTCTCCTGATTAACTAAAAGCAGAGACCATCGCGCAAATTGTACAATAAGAAAAAGTAAACTGAACCATTGTAGCATGAACATAGACATATAACTTGGAAAACCTTATCCCATCGATTTGGGGGAAGCAAGCAAAAATGAATTCCTACTTTTGGCCTTTGCTTTGATTGTCATCCTATGGCTGACATCTGCTCCGGATACCCCAAAAAAAATCTGAACAGTAATATTGATAACTAAGCTTATCAGAATACTTGTTGCCGTAGTTAAACAACATACATGTAGTGAACTTTGCTTCGTCTTTTGAGATAAAGGACAAAGAAAGACCAGCCTTGTGATATCCCTTGCTTTCTTATGTACTCTTACTTCCAGCAAGGCTGCACCATCGACGTTTTCTTCGTAAATGCATGCATGAGAAATTAGCAATGTTTTGTTTTGTGATACGTCATGAAGATCTATCAGTACAAAGAAATTCCAATGATCTAGCACAACAATAAATAGTAGGATTGAAAGATACGACTCCGAGCTTATTGCAAGATGATGTAGCAATCATCAAAAAGGAAGAAAGGAATTTAACGATACATGGACCATAGTTACTAGACATAGATATCTAACCTTTCCTTCGCGTAAGGCATTAATGGCCTGGTCAATTGAGGAATAACCTTCAGAAGGACAGTCTGGGTCACCGTCTGCATCGCTGACGAAGAAATCGACTGTTTCCTGAGTTATTTCAGCACTTACGGTTCCGAAAGATATCGGCGATCCATCAAAGCGACCAAGAATAGACCCGTTATCTTTTCCCTTCGAAGAGCCTTCCATAAACTCTGCACCCCCTACTCCATCTCGACCAACTGCATAAGATCCAAATTTCGACAGTGCCTTACTGTGTATACCTAGGAAGGATCTATGGAAGCTGTTTTTGTTTAGATATAGAATCAGAACGCAGATCATACATGTTGTTAAGATATTAAGAAAAGGTAAAAAGAAAAAAAAAAATTGAATTTATCACCTTTGGCTGATGACAGGTTGGGGCAATAGGGGGGAGCTCAGCAATAGGCAATCCATCCAGACAGCCAACTTTCCATGACTGCACAAAATATTTGTACACATCTATATACTTCCCCTGTTCACTTTTTCAGCCTTTTAAAGGTTTTGCATCGTGGAAGTACACCAACCTCATATTCTGGATACGATAAGAACAATGGAACCGCATGCATGGATGAACTTTATCCTTTCATCTTTTAGCCATGAGAAACATCAGATGCATGGCAGGTCAGGGGTAAGTCTGACAAGACTTCGGACTTGGACAACCTCCCTCGGGGAAACCCCCAAGACTTGCACAGGAAAAACTAAAATTAGCTCCGGATAGGAAAATCCAAACCCCCCGGCAGGCCCTAATCAGATGTCAATGTAACTATGCTTGTCATGCAGTACTAGAAAACACCGATCGATCTACAGTTTGTAAGAAAAAAACAAAACTTGTGTACATTTGGCTTCATCGAGCAAATTCCCAAGAGTTCACATACTGTAGTCGTTTTTCTCCTTAAAAGTTTTACATAAAAGTTTTTACATCGTGTCACAGCGGGGAAGTCAAAGAAACGACGACACTGTGAAATATCAACTAAGTAGAAACGTAAATGCATCACGCACAAAAATTACTTATACAAATGCATATATCTCCATTTTTTTTGGTGAGTAAAGCTTATACGTACAGTTAGTAGTTTCTTCCTGCTTGATATCTTGGTGTTATTTGCTACAACCCTGCTATTTGGCCCGTGGACGGACTAGTCCGTCCGCCACGTGACACTTCTCCATTGGTAGGATGCCGACGTGGGTCCCACGTTAACTGGGGGGAGGCCAATGGGAAAGTGTCATGCAGGCGGATGGGCTGACCTGCCCGCGGACAAAATAGCTTTTTCCTATTTGCTATTCTCCTTGATTCTACTTGATGTTACTGTCAAAAATATATATATTTCCTACGAACTGCCATTGGAGAAGGATTTGGACACAGGTCACTTCAATCACATAATGACAAAGTGACTGTAAGACTAAAATGCCATACACTGTAGCTGTAGCGGATATTACTAAATACAGGTTTGCTATGTCCCAATGCTGCCGAAAATTTGGATATTGAACGAATGTAACCGTGGAAAGTTGGAGGGGTACATAATAAAAGAAAAAAAGAAAATCTATCTTGAGGAGGTTTTTGGTCTTTGCATAACATGGACCAAAAGATGCCGCAGTTAAACCCTCCTTAGATATGGAAAAAATACAATTAAAGACTCATAGTTTAAAAAAATTCTGAATTTTTATTTTTGCTCTGTTTGCTCCCTTGTTGTTAACAAACGTTAAAATACGTCTAAAAAGATGATAAAGACTTTCTTGCTCACGCGGACAATCTAAGGTGGGGTAAACTGCTTAAGTTTTCTAACGAGTCTTATTTTGCTAACGATGCAAATCTAAGGAGGGTTTAAATGCACTTTACCCCAATAGATGCATTTGTTTGAGATAATAGTTAAATGATCTTTTAGCTAGGAGCAACCTCCGCACGATAAATTGATGTTTGTCCGCATCATGTCGTGTCAGACCGTTTCAGACATGACACGAAAGTAACAAAATACACTAGGACACAATAAAATTAGTGTCGTGCATCTGTGTTCGTATTTACATGTGCAACATAGGCTGCTAGAACTAGAGGTAGACCTATGCAAATTTAGGAGATTGTAATTTTTTTTTTCTTTTTGTTAATGTTACAGAAAATAGGACCCTTAGCTGAATGGAAGAAAATGACTCAAATAACCATCTTAAAAAATTTGGGATTAAAGGTTCTATAATTGTTTTACATTTGGAGCTAAGGATATAACCAAATTTATGGTTGTTTATTCACCAAATATTATTTTAATAATAGCAAAACTAACGTTTAAAGAAATGAATTATTTATTTGGAAATTCAACTAACAAAAAACATAAAAAAATATTTTCATAGAAATTACTCCAAAAATATGGCCGTGTCGTGTAAGACATGTATTGGACACTCATACATATCGGTCATTCCAGATATACTCAAATATATATTATGAAATACCAAAATGGGTGCTATATCCGTGTTTTGTTGTATCCATGTCCGTGCAATATAACAAATATCACAATAATATCAAACCTTGATCACGTAAAATCAAATGCTATTTTGACGATAATGCACAAATAGACAAAAATAAGACACTTCCATGAAACCTAATAGCCCTATGTGCACATAAATTTTGTCAACTCACAATCTAACGAAAAGAGAAAGAGAACACTCATCATCACAAGTCGTCGGGGTGGAGTCAACGTAAATTGTACTATTGAAAAAAAATAATGAGAAATTTTGACTTACCTCCCACTTGATTTATCCTAATTCAAGGTGCACCCCACAGTTTTGCAAAAATGTACAGTACCTTCCACTTTGGACGGTTTCCGTCAAAAAAAAAAAAATTTGAACCAAAATACCCTTGTCGTCTTTCTCTTTCCTCTCACCCTCTCACCCCCCTTCCCCCTGCGGCAAACGCCCGTGCTCCACCCTTCCCGCCTCCGCTCCCTCCCTCCCCGCCACCGCCTCCGCCTCCGCTCCCCCCTCCCCGCTTCCGGCGGCAGCAGCAACAGCTAGCGGCGATGGCAGCAGCAACAACGGCGGCGGAGGCGGGGAGGGGCGGTGGCCGCGCGGTAGGGGGGGCGGTGGCCGCAGCGGAAGCAACGGAGGCAGGGGGGAGGGGGTGCGGTGGCCGCATGGGGGGGGGGGGGGGGGAGTGGGTGAGAGGAAAGAAGAAAGAAGGCAGGGGAATTTTTGTCCAATTTTTTTTTTAACGGATTCTGTCGAAAGTGGGGGGTCCTGTACATTTTTGCAAAACTGTGGGGTGCACATTATATTTGGATAAATCAAGTGGAGGTAAGTCAAAATTCCTCAAAAGTAATTTCATATTAGGTGTACAAAAAGGATGGAAGATTGTTCATTGCTATCGAAAATGTAACAAATGTAACCGTTTGACTAACTAATTCAAAAAGTCCACAGAGAAAACAAAAAAAAGCCTCCCGTTGATGTGTCCATCACAACTATTGGGCCTTAATGAAAATCCAATACTTGTTGTAACTTATGTTTGGAATTGTTTATCAGAGATTCTTTCATCTTATTTTGAAAATAGTATGAAAATGTTTGATAACAACACTTCAACCATTTTTTTAATTAGTTTAGTTTTAGAATAACTTTTAACAATAATTTTTTACATGTTGTCAACAAGTTGTTTCGTTCTTTTAAAAAAATCAAAGCAAATTAAGGTCAACGTTCGTCCTACACATGAAAAAGCACAGGGCAAAACATTACTTGTAGTTTAAGCACTCTCGCAAGCATATGTTGACGAAACAAATTAAGTGGTACACAAAATAAGCAGTTTTTTGCCACATGTCCATGCGTTGGTGAATGATACGCAGATGCTCATATTTGGTGTTGGTGAAAATTACCTTTTAATTTATCTAAAAAAATGATTGGGATGGATACCATGAAGGATAGTGACAAGAAATGGACAACTTAATACGAAATATTACAAGACTTACTTTCTTGGATGTGTTGTCACGTCCCAGTTCCAAAATACAAAGGAACTTAAAACGAGAACATGCCAGCTAATACGATCTAGAATAAGTTCCAATTTCATAGACTTACTCCAGACGTACTATACTGTAAAAGTATACTAAGCATATGCTAACTAAACTATATCTCAATCCACAGTAATGAACGATAATCAAGAATAAACAAGTGTAATAGATTCGGCCGCCAATACTATGCTAGTTCAATTGAGCTAGAGGAAAGAGTAACCTCTCAAAACTAGGCTATAACATCATATAAATCGTGACACAAATATGAAGTGCAAGAGAAGGTAAAAGGTACGAAGAAGATATAAAATAACACTACCATCAATACCTGAATCCTACAGAAACACATCACAACAAGTATCCGTCTGAAGTCCATTAAACACCTAGAGAGATCATCAGGTCCTCAAAGGGACATAACAAGATACAAAAGAAATATGCATAATATGAATTGAATAAATAGATAGGGGGGGGGGGGGGGGGTATACTAGCCATCTATGTGAATGCATATCGAAGACGACTTTGGTACGCATTAGTAGGTCAAAGGAATAAAGCGTAGCATCCTGCCAGAGGCTTATGTATATACTAGCATACCTCCCGACCGTACCTAACGCACAGTCAATGGCCGTTGCCGGATATATCCTCTAGCAATACACCCATAACCGGGAAACAATAACCCATACTCGGGCAACATTGAGGCTGATGAATGCAAGTGTTTGTCCCATGCGCCTACTAATAGTTTTTTCTGCCCATGAATTTATGCAAGTAGTATACACGATTCGGACACCATATCTCAATGCAAGTTACTAAACTAGACACAATCCAATCACTATATGTACCGACACACGAACCGCTCGCACCGGTAGTGTAAATCCCCTAAAATTTCAATATAGAATTTTATTTTTAACTCTAGTATTCGTATCTTGAGTACAAATATGTATATACAAAGTAATTATTTATTTGTATACAAATAGTTTTACCATATAGTTTTAATAAATATAAAAAATAAATATGTTGTTTCAATATAATATAAGGTAAATATTTTTATTTTGTTTGAATATATAAAATGGGTCACACAAGATTTTAGTCGAACCTTATTTTATAAATATATAAATGCTATTTTATTTTGTTATACATATAAATGTGCTATATTAGAAAATAATGTTTTTTCTTTTGAAAATAATATGTACTATTTTGCATGCAATGTACATGAAAAATAAATTCATGTATATTCGTAAAAAATTAATTTTAGAAAATTATTTGAAATTATTTTTAATTTATAAAAATGTATTTTAAATTATTTGATATTAATGTTTAAATATTTGTGGTGATTTAAATTTGGATTATATTTTATTAAATTAGTTTTAAATTGATTTAAATTAAAGGTGAGATTTATCTAGTGGGGTTTAAAACGGTTATAATCCTTATCTAACTAGGATTTCTCCATCATATTTATAGGGAGCCTTGTCATTGTTTTTCTCCACAAATTTTTTCTCAAGCTATCATCACCAAACTTGTGTCGTGCACCGTGTCTGTGTCCACAACTTTCTTCGTGTCATCCTGTGTTGGCCTCGGGTCCGATCCCGTGTGTCTTTCCACTATACTATATCATTTACACATAAAATTCTATTCCCCGTCTCCGTTTCTGACAATCCCGGACACCGACATGCCCATGTGTCATGCAGGACACAACCCTAAACTCTAATCTAACTGTCACGTCCCACTCTCGTAGGAGCGATCGTCCTCGCTAAGGCGTGATGCCGCGTGAGCCTAGATTGTGCTCACGCAAGGCAGGTCCATAATGGCCGATTACAGGCTAAGCGACGGGGGTCATCGCACAGAAGTCCCAAGCAGAAACATTGAATAATAAGCAGCGAAAATTGGAAGCAAATACAAGTCATGCAAAATACTCTTTTATTAATATTGAACAAGGATTACAATGTGGGCACGAGGCCAAATTACAAGTCTCTCAAGCTTACTTTTCTCTCATATTACAAGTCATTCTGCTCTCTCTTAATTCTTAATACAAGCTTCAAGCGACGAGTGGAAGATTCTTCAGAATGACGATGTCCATACATTATGTCCCGTATAGGTTCTGACTCCATGCGGCCGCACACCTCGAAATGCCAAGGAACTCCATGCCTCGACGCATCCAAGCGAGCTCCGCGCTATCGGGCTTCTACCTGTGCCTGCACATAAAAACTGTGTGGGTGTCAGTACTCAACTGTACTGGTGGAGTGAACTCCTCGCCCACCCATATAAAACTGACACGTTCATTTACTTTGTGCAGCTTAATCCCTTTTGATTTTCTTTCTAGTCTTGCCTTAGGATCAATTTTAGGACAAAGACGTCTTGGCCTATACTTGGCAACGCAACGACAGGGTCGTGCTATACTATATTCGTGAATTCAATACATATTCGAGGCAATGCCTCGCCAAGTAGAAACTTATGAAAACTCGGCCGTGCCAAGACTTTTGCTTATTTTTATGTGCCTCTAGACCATTCTCGTGCCAATGACGTCAAGGGGACGACTCGTGCTGGTCGTGCTGATAGACTTGATCGTGCCTTAAGATCGAGGTTGTACATCCCAAGGATCAACCAGACTTAACCAACTTGTCTTATGGCCTTTCCTGACTTAACTCGAGATGGCTCGATGACGATGCCACATTCATGCCGAAGCACGTGTCCTTGCTATAGCCAAATCTTAGGCTTGGTGTTGTAACGTTGCACACCCAACTCGTGCCGATTCAAGGTTAGCGCTTGCTATAAGTATACCTTGTTAACCCAACTCGAACTTGTTAGTACTCGACGCAATCTAAAGGCATACACGCGGATAGTCGCTCTTATGCCGACACATCTATATGAGTGGTCACTAGCAATGTCAAGCTATCCTGGATCTTTGTATATGGTGACCATTCGTATGCGAGGTATGAGCTCCCACCAAATGACCCACAACTTATATTAAAGCGGCTCACTTCAATCGAGTGATACCGTCGATGAAGGCCGTACAATATCTACAATTCCTCCTAGGCCGACATGAACCCGGTGCCCCGGGATCGTTCAAAAAATTTCTCCTTGCGCACAAGTTGTCCAATGACCATGTAAGACTCAACTCGATCTACCAAGTCCTTCCTTAATCATGACCATGCTTTCCAACCTTCTATCGAGAGATCCAAGTAGCGGGACCGATCTCGACGATAACCAGTCGCGTGGACTTCCTTATCGAGACTCCCAAGTAGCGGGATCGATCTCGGCGATAACCAGTCGCGTGAACTTCTATCCTTTGAAATCCAGGGAACAACTACTAAGTAGTCTTCCATCTTAACTTGAATATTACATGTTCCTTTGTCCGTGGCATGCTTATCCTTAAACCAATCGTGGCTCGTGCCTTAGACTTGACTTGTTTTCTATGCGACGCTATCACTCAAGTCACATACTTTATACGACGAGCCATGAGATCGTGGGACTATATGAATTGACAACCGCAGACAACAGGGACAATACTTGCTATGACTTCGATAGCCCAACCAAACTCTTGTCTAACTTATTCGTACAACGACTTGATTAGCAAAGGCTATGCCAAGCCTTGCATCGAGAGAACGTGCCGTGCACGCGTTCGACTTGAACAACCAAGTTCTTTGGGTGCCTAGACTTACGCCACAAGCTATGCTCTGCAATGTGCACTGTAACTTAACCCGTGGGACGAGCAAGACAATGCCAAGCCCTGGACGATGGGACCGTACATGCTTTATCAAGCATATACGCGGGCGACGCCTATGACTTAGGCTATTCCAGCTTTGTGGAGAATACCAACTATCCTTCTCATAAGCCACAGGACGAAGGACCGAGTGCCATTTTGAAAGCACGCTGAGCAAACTTCTAAGCCGATCGTGGGACCTTTTCACATTCTAACTCAGTCTGACCCAAGTTGGGATTATCCCTTAGCTATGTGGATGTATCTCTTTTTATTATCAAGCCTAATTGTGCATTTGAAAACTTTCATTTTATTAGTGTGAAGGTCAAGGTGAGACAAGTTCACCGAAGCCACCCACCTGAGCGAGTCTTCGAGCAAGCCGTTGTGCGGCTAAGTCCGAACGCCGTCGGCATTTTGATTCCTCTGATTGACTGAGCGCGATGGGGCACTACATCATACACCACTCAGAAAAAGTTTCGTTCTCGAAACTAACTGAGTACTTACTCTTCGACTTATAACTTTGTTCAATATTCTATAACTCTCGCACACACTACGCCTATGCGTTTCTTCAATCCGAGCCACGCTCGCACTACCATCAATCTTTTCTTTAAAACATGATTTTAAAATCCTCGATACTTTTCTATTCCTCAAGTCTCACTTGAATTCAACGTATCACTTAGTTGGATCGTGCACATATTCCAGGCGTCCCCAAAATACATACATTTCAGCCAAGCCTCGTGAAAGAGAATTCGTCATTCTCACTCGAGTCAGATCGTGTACATATTCAAGCGTCCCTGAAATATATGCATGTCATCCGAATCTCGTGAGGGATATTCCCATATTCTTGATTCATTCTATCCATCCATACCAATTCTCAAGATCAATCTTTCCAATTTCTAACTCTTACAACATGGACGTCTTGCCTAACCTGCTAGGCCATTTCTCAAGGCTAAAGTCAATGTCAGGATTGAAATCATAGTTCTCCAACAATAATGCCAATACTGACCCCAATCCTAGGGTCAAACTAAAGTTGATAGTACAGAATTTTCTACCCAAGCTTGCATCACTCAGATTTCTAAACATCGAGCATATATATATATATATATATATATATATATATATATATATATCCTATTCGTACTTGCAATACTTAGTCTAAGGGGTCCGAGTCATTCAGCAAAGCCATCCTATAACGAGTCATGTTCAACCATTTTCTCGAGCATGTTCGACATAATCCACCTATCCATTCCTTCCAAGTCAAGCACGCTATGACACGATTTGTCACTAAACCAAAATTTTCATTCAATATTCTCCAAGTCATTCATCCCAATTCACGTAATTGATCACAAGGTCGTCTGACCTTAACAATATATCATGTCCCGATCTCACGTGAGTCCGATTATCCACGGTCGGCATGAAATTACCATGCAACGCTCCCGCGGAATAATCGTTCTCATCGGAGCGTAACTCTTATTTTGACTCTAGACTAATTCATTCTTGATACGCAGATTGGATGTCCTCAATCCTCAAGTTTACTCAATCATCAATCATAAGTCCGATTAATCCTCAAATCCATCTACGCCTCAAACCACAAGTTGAAGCAATCCAAATTGCCACATCTTGATTTTCCGAGTTTGATCTTTCCCGCGACATGAATCACCATGTCCGCGTTCACGCAGAACGATCGTCCCCAAATCCGACGTGATGCATGGACGAGGCTGGAGTTACGCTCGCACAAGACAAAAACGTCGACATTATGGTTATCGGGCGTAACCATCAAGACACGATCATTTTTATCCAATATTTATTTCATCAAAATCCTAAGCATAGGATCCATCGGAACAATAACATTTTGTACGATCATCATTCCTCGAATCAGAGTACCCTCGAGTTGTCGCATATCGATCTTTGATATGCCTCAATACCATCGATGATATACGTAATCTGACGATCTTCATTTACAACGAATTTCGAGTCGTGCGACTGATGCTATCGTATGAACTGGATAATCTTCTCGAAATTCAAGATAAAGTTTGATCATTATCTCCCAAACTCGTTACATGCTCAATTCATTCAAATCCAAAATCATGTACATTTATCCGACTATCTTAAGTCATCGAACAACAAATTTTATCAATTTGCCTCAATCCTTGCTAATTCAAACCATCGAGCAACATCAATTCTAATCCTTAGAGTCATTCTCAAATATTTGAATCACTTTCATGCACACTATCGTCCAATCGTGCTAACTTTTTGTATACGATTCATATCAATTTTCTCGATCAAGTCATCTGTTCGTACACCTTAACTTTTTTTTTTTCGATTCAATTTATCCTTTCCTTATCACTTGTATTTTGCGTTCAATGCAAATTCCAATCCCGTGCGCGTTGATTCTAATTTTGTTAGAATCAACTCATTGAAATCTTCAAGATTATAACTTACTCAATCATACTCAATCTAAGGCTTTGCATACCCGTCGTTTACTGATAGACTTATTGGCACCCGGCATCCTCAATCGACTAACATCCCCAAGGCTATCCCGTACACCACTCAGGGATGAAGTCATTTGACATATCCTCGAAACAAGTTTCGAATCATACTTCGGATTTCCGTTCGAGCCCAAGCACGCTCATCTATATCACATCGACGATAACATCGTCAGATGGCACCCCTATCGATAGTCATCCTGTATACTCAATCGAGTCTAACTCACTGTCGTCCAACACAATTTGAATCCCGCACTCGACTTTGCTAAGGTCGACACGATTCTTGGTATATATGCCTAACCTGACTTAGCCAACCGTTCTTACTTGAACTTTTGTTCAACCAAATTTCTTTCGTATGATTTTGCAAAATATTTAGACTTATTGTATGGACATATCGTGGGACATTTGAGAGAGAATGCATCAACGATATCAATTTATGGAAACAATATTGCGAAAACATCAGAGTTAAAAAATTCAATCGAAAGTCCAAGGACGTAAAGCCGTGCTCTGATACCATTAAGTCATGCCCTGCTTCCGTAGGAGCGACCGTCCTCGCTAAGGCGTGATGTCACGTGAACCTAGATTGCGCTCACGCAAGGTAGGTCCATAATGGCCGATTATAGGCTAAGTGATGGGGGTCGTTGTATAGAAGTCCCAAGCAGAAACATTGAATAATCAGCAGCAGAAATTGGAAGCAAACACAAGTCATGCAAAATACCCTTTTATTAATATTGAACAAGGATTATAAAATAGGAACGGGGCCAAATTACAAGTCTCTCAAGCTCACTTTTCTCTCATATTACAAGTCACTCTGTTCTCTGTCAATTTTCAATACAAGCTTCAAGCGACGAGTGGCAGATTCTTCGGAATGGCGATGTCCGTACATTATGTCCCATGTAGGTTCTGATACCATGCGGCCGTATGCCTCAAAATGCCAAGGAACTCCGTGCCACAACGCATCCAAGCGAGCTCCGCTCTATCGGGCTTCTATCTGTGCCTGTACATGAAAACTGTGTGGGTGTCAGTACTCAACTGTACTGGTGGAGTGAGTTCCTTGCCCACCCATACAAAACCGACACGTTCATTTACTTTGTGCAGCTTAATCTCTTTTAATTGTCTTTCTAGTCTTACCTTAGGATCAATTTTAGAACAAAGATGCCTTGGCCTATACTTGGCAACGCAATGACAGGGTCGTGCTATACAATATTCGTGACTTCAATACATATTCGAGGCAATGCCTCGCCAAGTAGAAACTTATGCAAACTCGATCGTGCCAAGACTTTTACTTATTTTTATGTGCCTCTAGACCATTCTCGTGCCAATGACGTCAAAGGGACGACTCGTGCTGGTCGTGCCGATAGACTTGATCGTGCCTTAAGATCGAGGCTGTGCCTCCCAAGGATCAACCAGACTTAACCAACTTGCCTTACGGCCCTTCCTGACTTAACTCGAGACGACTTGATGACGATGCCACATTCATGACGAAGCATGTATCCTTGATATAGACAAATATTAGGCTCCAGAATGGTATTGCAACCGTGCACATCCAATCCGTGCTGATTCAAGGTTAGCGCTTGCTATAAGTATACATTGTTAACCTAACTCGAACTTGCTAGTACTCGACGCAATCCAAAGACATACATACGGATAGCCGCTCTTATGCCGACACATATATATGAGTGTTCACTAGCAATGTCAAGCTATCCTGGATCATTGCATACGGTGACCATTTGTATGCGAGGTTCGAGCTTCCACCAAATTTTCATGTCCCGACCCGAGAAATCGCTCGTCCTCGTTAGATTTCACCCGAATCATCGTCTTTGCTGGAGCGTGATGTCGCACGAGCCTGGAGTTGCGCTCGTGCAAGGCAAGATAACAAATTCACATAAGTTTATCTTAAATTTATAACATAAGCAGCGGAAAGAAACATAGTATACAATAAGAATCTCTTTTATTAATAGTGAACTGAAGGTCACAAAGGCTCTGAATAGCCCAACTGAATATGCCAACTGGCTACAATGCTCATGATCTCTCTAGCTCACAAAGGATTACATTGTTCCATACATTATGCCTCTTTATAGCCAACAAGTAGTCTTCGGCCGAACATTTCCATGTTGTAAGTCCGAACACCAAATGCGGCAGCTTCTCTTAAAACACTAAGGACTCCATGTCTTGCGCATCCAAGCCAAGCCCCGCCCCGAGCCGAACATATCCTAAACCTGCAAGCAAACTAGTAGGAGGTTAGTGCTTTCGTCCTCGCTGCACTGATCAAGACCCACTCGCACCCAACCAACACTAAGTACATTTAGTGAAACATGCAACTTATTTGGTGATCTTTCTATTTAGCCTTAGGGTCAGTTTTATGGCAATATTCAAACATAGTAACTTATTATAAATGTGTCCAATATCGTGTTCCTGCAGCAGATACAGTTAGACATAATATAAACATAAGCATAGTGATCGTGCATATTTCCGTCTCGTTTTGTTTAGTCTGTAATCGTTAGAAATATACATAACCAACCATACAATTTGTCACGCCCCGCTCCCGCAGGAGCGATCGTCCTCGCTAAGGCGTGATGCCGCACGGGCCTAGGTTGCGCCCGTACAAGGCTAAGTCCAGAAACGACCGATTTGAGCTAGGCCACAGAGTCGCACAGAGTGTCCCCATTTGCAGCGGAAAGTAAATGAACACAAGTAGAAGCTAATTCAACTCTTTATTGATATTCAAGAAGTTTACAAGCGGCGCTAGGCCGATATTACAAATCGCTCAAGCTCTCTCTCTCTGAAACATAAAAGGCGTGCCAAGTGGCTTACAACATGGAATGATTTATGGCGATGTTCCGATACATTATGTCCTGTATATGGTGCTCCAGCTCCTTGCAACGCTCCAAGGCTCCAGAGATAGCTCCGCGCCTTAGCGCGTTCGAGGGAAGCTCCATATCCGACGACGTCTCTTGCATCCTGCAAGCAGACTGTGGGGTTATCAGTACATTGTTATACACTGGTGGGGAGGCTAGCTCGCCCACAATGCTATCATTACCAAACACGTTCTATTTACTTTTGTGTACCGTCTATCATTCATTGTCTTTCTAATCTTGCCTTAGGATCAGTTTCATGCATATTCCAAACCTATCTCGTGTTGCCGAATTCAAGTGTCACATAAAAATACATGCACGACTTACCCATACTTACCGTCCGGCCTTCCCTGTCCAAAGTAAACCAAGTTAGTCAACAATTCATAAGGAATAACTTAACATATCTCATGTAAACTTTCAATATCAAGGGCGTATCCCTGCCTCGGGTCCTAACATGTCGTAGGCACATTTTCTAACTCGTTTGCTCGAAGTACTCTTGATCATTTTGTGTGTAATATTCAAGCCTATTCAGAAGGTGCTTTGTTCAGATTAACTTAGACTACTTTGATTTCAATGCAAGGACTTGCACGTGGATTGCCCCCAGCAAAGCCCACTTAATCTATATACATCGGTCGCTGGCATCACAAGCCAATTTGGACATGTCTTCCCCCTTGGTAATTTCTTATCTATCATGGCGTGCGGCTTGGTACATCCTGATAGTCTTTTGAAATACCCGGCCTTACGTCCCCTGGTGGCCAAGCCCGCACTCAGGCCTATACGTAAGCCAAACTTTGATTTCCGTCCGGACCGGCACGTCCTTCACACTTTGACTGAGCCACTGGAAATACCCTTATTTCCCCTCTCCCCCGTATACGATAGAGGTGTCCACGACCATTTCATTTTTTTGTCATTTTAACTTAACGGCTGTCTCTGCGCCGTAGGCTAACCCTTAGCCTTAATGCGTTATCGACCAGGTTGGCGTCCGTGCAGCGCTGGTAGCAAGCCCCGTTGTACGTGCCCGTCACACCTGTCGCTAACCATTCTTTCCTTTCTTATCTTTCATTCATTTCACTTGTCTGTTTGTTCATTGATTCATTTCATTCACATATTCATTCATTCATTCATCGATTCATTCATTCACTTATTCGTTCATTCATTTATATATTTTGTAACTCCCTGTGCGGGAGTCGCCTTGGCGACCCATCGGTCCCGTGGCCTTTCAATGTTACTATACTATACTCGGAACGACTATGTCGATAGTCTTCCCATTTCATTGTTGTAAACCATTCATTATTTCATTGTTGAACGCATAGGGAACTTGAACGTAAGCTTGTGCCTTAGCACGAGCGTGGGGTGCGTTGCGAGAGTTCTCATATTTTCCATGTTCTTTTCCATATTCTATACAAGCATACAAGATGGGATTATTCCCTTAGCTAGGTGCATTGAGTCATTCATTTATTAGCATGCGCGGTGTTGACGCCTAGCAATTCTAGCAATAGTGTCCGTATTGTTATGTGTCTAGGCTAAGCAAAGACGGGTTCATCGGAGCCACCCACCTTAGCGATGTTGGCATTGGCCGAGCGATACTCCGAGCGCGCCTTTGAAAGTCTAAGTCTGGATTCATCTTGACGGGCCAATGTAAGCCTTGCATCGATTCTTCTTCAGGTCGATGCCAACTCTTCGGGTCGACGGCTCATTTGAGTCGTTGCACTTGCCGTTTGAATCGGCGTTTCGCTAGGGCGGGGCGGGTTATTACATAATACACCACTCAAAATAGGTCTCGTCCTCGAGACTTTCTGAGTGCAGGTCATCCTACCATTTTTTTAGCTTGTGTCGTCGTGTTTCTTAGACAATTTCTATCGAACGGCTCTATCGTTCGATGGCATCAAATTATGCTCGGTTATCCTTTCAAGTTTTATGTTGCATACGTTTGGTAAATTTTATGGAATGACTGTCCATTCATTTTAGACTTGATGGTACTTATTCAATTGTCGTTCATGCGCATCTCAACACCCACTTGCAGTTGCATTCGACTTCATCATATCGCTGCGTGGGGACTGTGCACATATTCAAGGCGTCCCCCGAATACGTACATTTTAACCAAGCTTAGCGATTAACGAAGTCGGACAAGCTACTCGTGATAGTTTTGATTTGCCGATCGTTTTGCTAATTTCGATTTTAAAACCGAACTCGTGTGCATCTCACTATCGTTTATCTCGGTCATCGAGATGATCCGATTGGCTACTCAAGCATTCTTGTCCACGAAATTAGCATGATTTCTTCTTAGCGGGGTCGACCAAGTCTAAGTAATTTCCGTCCGATTCGAGACTAAGTATCGTACTATCATCGAGTACGTCTTCCAATCAATGATTCAATTCATTATCCCAACTTTACTTGTGCATCATCCATTCCTATCTTTTCCTTCGTTTGGGGCCAATTTTGCCGTCGTTCACGCACACTCCTAATTCCCCGTCCTACTCTAAGTTTTGTTGCCCCAAGTCTATCGTCTGTCCAGACGATACTCTAATGTCAATCGCACAGGTTCAATCACTCAGTATAGGATCGTCCACCTATCCGCTAGGTCAGCTCACAAGGTCATAGTTACAAGTCGAGTCCGTGGCTCATCGTGCAAGGTCGTTGTACGATGCTCGCCCCAAATCCTATGGTCAAACCATTTGTTCGCTTGTACGTGAGTTTCTACCCAAGTTCGTTTCACTCAAATTTCTAAACATCAAGAAGTGCTCGTCCTATTTGCATCAACACATTCTCCGCTCCAAGTTCGAGCTCGTTTAGGAATCATCCTACGATAGGTTGTCCTCAACCAAATCCTCGACATGTTATTATCGTGCGTCCGTAATAACAATTATCGCAGTCTATCTCTTCAAGTATGTTTGATACAATCTACCTATCCAATTCACGTAGTCGATCACAAGGTCGTCTAGCCTTACAATATATCGTGTCCCGATCTCACGCAAGTCTGATTATCCACGGCGGACATGAATCACCATGTCAACATTCCCACAGAATAATTGTCCTCATCGGGACGTAACTCTTGCGTTGCGTCCATACTTGCTCATTTTCGATATGCGGATTGGGTCTACTCAATCCTCAAGTTCAATTATCAAACACACTAATTCATTCTCGAGTTTACCTTCGCGTCAAACCACAAGTCGAAGTAATCAAATTGCCACGCCATCCAAGTTCAATCACTCCCGCTGTATGAATCACCATATCAGCGCTCACACGGAGTGATCGTCCTAATCCGGCGCGACGCATGTGCGAGGCTGGAGTTGCGCTCGCATAAGACAAGAACGTCAATGTTGTGGTTGCCAACGAAGCAAATCTAAGCATTCTCATTTTCATCCAAGCCAAATCAATTCGACAGTCTGATCGTCATGCGTTCAACTAGAAAATCCTCGAGCCAAGTCTATCTTTTGTTCGATACATTTTTAACATCCCAAGTATAGCATCCAACGGAACAATGCCATTTACACGATCGTCATTCACCGAGTCAGAGTACCCCCGAGTTATCGCATATCGATCTTTGATACGCCTCAATACCATCGACGATATGCGTAACCTGACGATCTTCCTTTGCAACCGATTTCGAGTCGTGCGTTGTCACTTCCCGTTCCCAGAATACGTATTCTAAATACATGTACTGCTGGAATGTATTCATTTAATATTTATCATGTATTGTTCTGTATTTAAATTCCTTTAATTTTCTGCTAATTATTTTTTGTATTTTATTTCTGTATTTTACTTTCTGCTTTTATACTCTGCTTTAGATTTGCTATGGGTTCGGCTCAGACTGGTTTAATTATGTTGGTTCATCATGAACCGAAATAAACCCCCACCTACCACCACTCCTTCATTTAAAAGCCCATCCCCTTTCTCTCTCTTCATTACTTCTTCTCATTTCTCTTCTTCTTCCTCATAACTCTCTCACCAACCTAGAAGAGATAGGCAAGTGCCAACTTGCTTCTTGATGGATCCCTTTTTTTATTGTTCCATCATCTTCCTTATTTGATTCTAAGTCTCTTTAGTTCTTGGCATTTTCGATTTCCATGGCTTCTTTATTGTAGATCTAAGTTTGTTGCATTTTTGGATTTCTTAGGTTTTGATCTAGTAAACTTTGTTATCTCCAAGTTTTGATGGTTCCATGTCGTAGAGAATTTTGTTCTACCCAATTTTGACCTATGGAAGTCCATATTTGGGCTTGGGATGAAGGATT
Organism: Iris pallida; assembly: GCA_029216955.1. NCBI lineage: Eukaryota > Viridiplantae > Streptophyta > Magnoliopsida > Asparagales > Iridaceae > Iris > Iris pallida. Next base: position 8,395,346 of record JANAVB010029620.1, read on the forward strand.
TATGGAGCTTGGAAGCAACGGCTTCCATGGTTCTGTTCTCAGAAAATTTGGAGAAGAAGAACAGCCACAGCCGCATTCCTCAGGCGCATGAGATTGTTTATTTCCCAACCTTTCCCACAGCGCATGAGATTATTTATTTTCCAATCATTTCCCTCAGGCGCATGAGATTATTTATTTCCCAATCATTTCCCTCAGGCGCATGAGATTATTTATTTTCCAATCATTTTCCTCAGGCGCATGAGATTGTTTATTTCCCAACCTTTCCCACAGCGCATGAGATTTATTTCCCACAGCCGCATTCCTCAGGCGCATGAGATTATTTATTTCCCAACCTTTCCCACAGCGCATGAGATTATTTATTTTCCAATTATTTCCCTCAGGCGCATGAGATTATTTATTTCCCAATCATTTTTCTCAGGTGCATGAGATTGTTATTTTCCCAATCTTTCCCACAGCGCATGAGATTTATTTCCCACAGCTGCATTCCTCAGGCGCATGAGATTGTTTATTTCCCAACCTTTCCCACAGCGCATGAGATTATTTATTTTTCAATCATTTCCCTCAGGCGCATGAGATTATTTATTTCCCAATCATTTCCCTCAAGCGCATGAGATTATTTATTTTCCAATCATTTCCCACAGCACATGAGAATATTTATTTCCCAATCATTTTTCTCAGGCGCATGAGATTATTTATTTCCCAATCATTTACCACAGCGCATGAGATTATTTATTTTCCAATCATTTTCCTCAGGCGCATGAGATTATTTATTTTCCAATCATTTCCCACAGCGCATGAGATTATTTATTTCCCAATCATTTTCCACAGCGCATGAGATTATTTATTTCCCAATCATTTTTCTCAGGCACATGAGATTATTTATTTCCCAATCATTTCCCACAGCGCATGAGATTATTTATTTCCCAATCATTTTCCTCAGGCGTATGAGATTATTTATTTGCCAATCATTTTCCACAGCACATAAGATTTATTTCCCACAGCCGCATGAATCTTTATTCCTCAGGCGCATGAGATTATTTATTTCCCAATCATTATTTATCTCGTAATGTTATTTCTCGAATTTGGCATTAATTAACATTGATTGCTATCTTGATTAATTATTGATCATGCGTTCCTAGATGGAACTAAGAGACTGGCTAGTCGTCTTATTGAGTTAAATGGAATAAGACACGTTCATATTTGCAATCGATTGGCCAATCCCGAATATTGACATATAGATACATGCAGGCTATAATTTATTTATTTATTTTACAAAGCAGCATGTGTACTTTATGGTCAAGGCATGATTATTCCGTGGTTAGTTTTAATTGTTGTATTACGCTATGTAAGACCTACAACCTAACCGCACGGGTATCGTTGTAGAGTTGAGCATATCGTACTTTGTACGGAAGTACTCATTCTAAAATGACCATGATCCACGGCATGGGATTTCACTTAACATAGAGGCTACTAAGTTAAATAAAATAATGATTGCATGGAGGGAATGGATTTTCGAATTCTTATATGGCAGCCCTCTTTGGGACTATTAGCGCCCAACAGGCCGGCTGGTTCCCACAGATACTGCAAATCTGCCACACGGGCAGGGAGCGGTATCTGCTTATATTATTGAATATTGTATATTGATGACGGACGTCCCGCTGGGACTCGTCTAATTCATGATTGGCGCAATTGATTGATTGGATCGACTAGCCTTGCTTGTCCATAGTAAGAACTGAGAAATTTTTATTGCATAATTTCAGGATAACTTGGGATTCACAGTAGTAAGCCGTAGGAGTTGGATGGCCATTTAAGTTGATTTGTTTGTGTACTGTACCTACTCTGTTACCTAACTGAGATGATCAGAGCATCAGGATATGACGGGCCAACTTCTTTCCTTGTTTGGTTGTGAGGTTGGTTCGAAGTGTCATAATGTGACGTGAATCCCAGTAGCAAGCAGAGATCTATTATTATATTCTCTTATTTACTGGTTTAATGTCTCATATCGCGCTTCCTTACGGTACTTGCTATTAGAGGTCTAACCTCTCTGGTTTTGCATGGCCAGATTTAGAGCCGGTTTCCGAGGACTCAGCTTACCTCTACCTCCAAGATGGTCAATACTAGAGGGATGATCGCAGGAGGACTCGAGTGGGTTCCTTACTTCCCCACTCGTTTTGTTATTTACTTAATATCTTGCCGTTTGGCACCGACATGTTAGTCGGATTGTCTTGTACTTACTTTTACATAATTGTAATTAAGTCAGACTGCAGCTGATAACAATTGTGTACACTTTGCTACATCATCTGACTATGTTTTGTAAAGCCAGATATCAAGAATATTTTGACTGAGCGTTTGGGACGCCTTACTGCTTTATCTTACATGTTTTCTATTTGAACGATTGAGACATTAGATGTGAAGTGACTATAGCGAGACTTTCATGTAGTATGCACCCCCTTGTCTTTTAGACAGCATTGATCGTATTATATGGTATTCATCTACCCGTAATACGTAGCTGGCTGAGTCATTCCCCCGCTCTCCAGTATTCTGGTTCTGGGGCGTGACAAGGTTTTAGTGGTGGCCCATGCAGGTCTAATTTCAGACTTGTGGGGTGTTTTAATTTATAGGATGTCTCAATCACACATGTTTTCCCTTGATCTCCTGATTCGTTATTCTCGATTCTAGCTTGACATTCCGGTATCCTTTGACTTCATTGATCTTTCCTGTCCGATCGTTTGATTGTTCTTTTGTCCCTTTTCTTAGGGGCACTTCGTCCGCATCTGCCAGGACTGGACAACAACAATAAGGGCAACACGGACAACCTGAACATGTTGGTCAGCAACAAGGGCCGGTACTAACTCAAGAGACCATCCAAGAAGAAGTAATAGTAGAAGCAGCAGCTGGATCACAGTATCCGGAGGTTCTACCACCACCAACAGTTCCACCTACCCCAGTAGAAGTGGATACACCAGTCCTTCTGGAGATCATGAGAGGGATGATGGCTACTCAGCAACATCAGATATTGGTCCAGCAACGTATGCACGCTCAGTTACAAGAGCAGAATGTGTTGCTCAACCAAGGATTGCAGACAGCTTTGGAAAGAGGGGCAAGGACAGATTCAGGAGCGTCAGCCAGGTTTTGCAAGTACAACCCCCGCCGTTTCGAAGGTACGGAGGATGCCATCTCAGCAGATACATGGCTTAAGGATATTGAGGCTATTTTGACAGCCGCTAAGGTGCCGACAGAAGAACGTGTGGATCAGGTGAAGTTGTTACTTCAGGATCTCGCACGTGATTGGTGGGAATCAGAGGAAGTAGGCATCAGACGTCCTGTTGCTTGGGACAATTTTACTGCAAGATTCAAGACAAAGTACTATAGAGTTGTGGCACAGTTTGAGCTACAACAGAAGTTTATCAACCTTAGACAGGCTGGCAAGACTGTAGATGCCTATGCAGCGGAGTTCTGCAAATTGAGCAGGTTTGCCCCAGAGATGGTAGCAACAGAAAGCCAGAGGGCTATGAGGTTCCAGCAAGGGTTTCACCTTGAGCTCTTGTAATTGATAGAGGGGCACGATTATCAGACTTTTGACGAAGTATTGACGGCAACCCGAAGGCATGAGATCACCATTCAGAGGATCACGGCGAGGACTGGAGGTCAGAAAAGATCTCACAGTCAGATTGAAGGAGGAGGGAGAGCAGCGCCCCGAACAACAGCACCATCCCTTGGCATTCGCATTCACGATATGGCAATGCGAGGGCCAGCACCACCATCCAGGCAGCAGCAGCAACAGAAGAAGAATCAGCAACCCCCAGCGGGCTGCACTTATTATAGGAAGATGGGGCACACTAGAGATGTGTGTCGGGCATTGAACGGACTGTGTTTGATATATGGAAATCCAGATCATCGGGTTACCACATATTCCATAAATTCGAGGTCAGGAGGACCAGTGCAGCAGTTTCCTGCTCTGCCAGCACCAGGGGCAGGGCAGTATCGAGGACCCGCAGTGGCAGTGAGACCTTTGGCCCAGCGTCCGTTAATGCCACAGGCTCAGATATTTCGACAGCAGGGACCGCCGATACAGCAACACCAGCATAGACCACCCCAGCATCACCAAGGCAGGGGCTAGCGGCAGCACCAGGCTAGGCCGCAGCATGGGAACCAGCAAGGAGGTCGAGGGCAGGCATTCACTCTGTCCTTGGAAGAGGCATTGGCATCGAAAGATGTTGTGGCAGGTAACATTCTCGTCGCCTCTTATCCCGCAGTAGCATTGTTTGATTCGGGAGCATCACACTCATTTATATCTGCACAATTTGCAACACGGCTAGGAATGGAATTCGAGGCATTACCAGGGAGGTTAAATATACTCACTGGTAATGGGCTCGTAGGAGTTAGTAGAGTTATTCTAGCATGTAGCATTGTAGTTTGCGGGCATTCCTTACCCGCCCGGTTGATAGAATTTTCTGTTGGAAATTTCGACGTTATCTTAGGCATGGACTGGCTGAAAGACAGTCATACGACAATAGATTGTCGTAGAGGGAGTGTATCTTTTGATATTCCAGACATGAAGTGGTTCACCTTAGTCAGATCAGTGACAACTCAACAAGAGCAGGGAGTAGTAACGGCAATGGAAGAAGTTCAAGTCCCGAAGGTAGTTGAAGAGTTTTTGGACGTATTTCTCGAAGAACTTCCAGGTCTACCATCGGTTAGAGATATTGAGTTCAGTATAGAATTGGCACCTGGAACTAAACCGATATCAGATCGAGTTTACAGAATGACAGATTCAGAGCAGGCCAAGGTATATCAACACATAGAGGAACTGAAGGAGAAGAAGTTCATCCAAGCTAGCGTGTCACTATGGGCAGCACCAATGGTACTTGTGGGAAAGAAGGATGGGTCATCCAGATTGTGCATTGATTACAGGAAGCTTAACGCGGCGACAGTAAAGAACAAGTACCCACTACCCAGGATCGACGACTTATTTGATCAGTTGAGCAAAGCTAGAGTTTTCTCCAAGATAGATCTTCGTTCAGGGTATCATCAAGTGAGGGTTCGGAAGGAAGATATTTCCAAGACAGCGTTCAGGTCGAAGTATGGGCATTATGAATTCTTAGTAATGCCGTTTGGTTTGACCAATGCTCCAGCAATCTTTATAGATTTAATGAATCGCATCTTTATGCCGTACCTGGATCAATTTGTCGTTGTATTTCTCGACGACATTCTTGTATATTCAACTAGTGAAGAGGAACATGAAGATCACCTCCGAAAGGTGTTACAGGTTCTGAAAGAGAACCAGTTGTATGTCAAGCTCAGCAAGTGTGAGTTTTGGTCGGATCACATTTTATTTTTGGGTCATATCATATCAGGAGATGGAGTAGCAGTAGATCCCAAGAAGGTAGAAGCAGTAGAAAGTTGGCCAGTATCCAAGATCGTAGCAGATGTACGGAGTTTCTTGGGATTGGCAGGATATTACAGAAGGTTTGTATCAGACTTTACGAGGCTTTAAGCACCTATGACCCGCTTGACACGAAAAGATGTACCATTTGTCTGGTCGGCAGAATGCCAGGCATCATTCGAGAATCTGAAGCAGAAGTTGATATCAGCGCCTATTCTTACATTACCAGTTGGACCCGGAGGTTTTACCGTTTATTGTGATGCGTCAGGTAAAGGACTTGGATGTGTCCTCATGCAACATGGGAAGGTGATAGCGTATGTATCTAGACAGCTTCGAGACCACGAGAAGAATTATCCAACTCATGACTTGGAGTTGGCAGCAGTAGTATTTGCTTTGAAGCTATGGAGGCATTACTTATATGGTGACCGAGTGGACATGTACACAGACCATAAAAGTCTGAAGTACATTTTTACTCAGAAGGAACTGAACATGAGGCAGAGAAGATGGTTAGAGCTGATCAAGGATTACGACGTGGAGCTTTAGTATCATCCAGGCAAGGCTAATGTGGTAGCAGATGCTCTCAGCAGGAGAGGCGGCGCATTTATGTTAACAACACAGAGGCATATCTTAGAAGACCTTCAGGAGATGGGCATCGAGGTTATACTTCCTTGTGATGTAGGAGTTCTGGCGAGTTTACAAATTCAATCCGACTTGGTAGACAGGATCAAGGCAGCTCAGGCACAAGACCCAAGGATTCAGAAGCTTAGAGCAGAATGTGAGTCAGGACTCAGAAAGAAGATGCAAATCTATGAGGATGGTACACATAGGTTTGGATCGCGTTTATGTGTGCCTAGCGGAGATATCAGGCAGGAGGTTATGGCAGAAGCTCACAGCTCTCAGTATTCCATACACCCTGGAGGGACCAAGATGTACCAAGATATCAAGCAGCACTTCTGGTAGAACGGAATGAAGAGGAAGATAGCTAGATTTGTTTCCCGTTGCTTGGTATGTCAGTAAGTGAAGGCAGAACAGCAGAGGCCAGCTGGGTTATTGCAACCGCTTCCTATCCCGGAATGGAAGTGGGAACATATTACAATGGACTTTATGACCGGTTTACCGAGATCACCAAGTGGTAAGAATGCTATTTGGGTAATCGTAGATCGGCTTACGAAGGTGGCACATTTTCTTCCTTTTAGAGTAGGTCAATCTACGGAGAAGTTGGCAGAATTGTATATGCAGCAGATAGTCAGGCAGCATGGGGTCCCGGTCAGTATTGTGTCAGATAGAGATACCCGTTTTATATCACATTTTTGGAAGAGCTTACATCATAGCTTGGGTACCAAGTTAAGATTTAGCACGGCTTACCATCCACAGACGGACGGGCAATCAGAAAGAATAATTCAGACTTTAGAGGATATGTTGCGAGCTTGCACCCTAGATTTTGGAGGATCTTGGGAGAGCCACCTATACTTGGTCGAGTTCTCATACAATAACAGTTATCAAGCCAGTATCCAGATGGCGCCATTTGAAGCATTATATGGTAAGAAGTGTAGGTCACCACTAGCATGGGACGATATCGGGGAGAGGAAGATGTTAGGTCCGGAGATGATTGTTCAGACAGTGGAAGTGATTAAAGGAATTAGAGAGCGACTTTGAGTTGCGCAGGATCGACATCGTCATTGGGCAAACCAGCATCGTAGGCCGCTAGAATTTTCTGTTGGGGACCACGTGTTCTTACGGATCTCACCTACCCGTGGGGTCATTAGATTTGGCATTCGCGGGAAGTTGAGTCCCCGATATGTGGGCCCGTTTGTTATCCTTGAGAGGATAGGCGATGTTGCTTATCGTTTATCCCTTCCACCTTCGTTACGAGAGGTGCATGACGTGTTTCATGTATCTCAATTGCAAAGGTATGTATCAGACCCAAGCCATGTCCTTGATCATTCTGAGCTGGTTGTTGGTACCAACCTGTCTTACGAGGAACAGCCTGTGTCTATTTTGGACCGAAGAGAGAAGATACTCAAGAACCGAACAATTAACCTTGTCCGGGTTGCTTGGGGTCATCACTCTTTAGCAGAGTCAACGTGGGAACGTGAGGATGATATCCGATAACGGTATCCGTACCTGTTTGACTCACAAGGTATATTTTCTTCTGTATACCTTGATTGTCTTAACTCCTCATGCTTGTCACCTTATAAGTAGAATTGCTTAATGTTGTAGATTGTTAGATGTAGATACATTACTTGTTATTATCATTGTAGAATGATTGCTTACTCAATTTACTTGTATTTAGGTTAGTTTAGCTTTGACGTTCTATCATGCTTGGATCTGAAATTCCGAGGACGAAATTTTTCTAAGGAGGGTAGAGATGTCACTTCCCGTTCCCAGAATACGTATTCTAAATACATGTACTGCTGGAATGTATTCATTTAATATTTATCATGTATTGTTCTGTATTTAAATTCCTTTAATTTCCTGCTAATTATTTTCTGTATTTTATTTCTGTATTTTACTTTCTGCTTTTATACTCTGCTTTAGATTTGCTATGGGTTCGGCTCAGACTGGTTTAATTATGTTGGTTCATTATGAACCGAAATAAACCCCCACCTACCACCATTCATTCATTTAAAAGCCCATCCCCTTTCTCTCTCTCTTCATTACTTCTTCTTATTTCTCTTCTTCTTCCTCATAACTCTCCCACCAACCTAGAAGAGATAGGCAAGTGCCAACTTGCTTCTTGATGGATCCCCTTTTTTTATTGTTCTATCATCTTCCTTATTTGATTCTAAGTCTCTTTAGTACTTGGCATTTTCGATTTCTATGGCTTCTTTATTGTAGATCTAAGTTTATTGCATTTTCGGATTTCTTAGGTTTTGATCTAGTAAACTTTATTATCTCCAAGTTTTGATGGTTCCATGTCGTAGAGAATTTTGTTCTACCTAATTTTGACCTATGGAAGTCCATATTTGGGCTTGGGATGAAGGATTTATGGAGCTTGGAAGCAACGGCTTCCATGGTTCTGTTCTCAGAAAATTTGGAGAAGAAGAACAGCCACAGCCGCATTCCTCAGGCGCATGAGATTGTTTATTTCCCAACCTTTCCTACAGCGCATGAGATTATTTATTTTCCAATTATTTCCCCCAGGCGCATGAGATTATTTATTTCCCAATCATTTCCCTCAGGCGCATGAGATTATTTATTTTCCAATCATTTTTCTCAGGCGCATGAGATTGTTTATTTCCCAACCTTTCCCACAGCGCATGAGATTTATTTCCCATAGCCGCATTCCTCAGGCGCATGAGATTGTTTATTTTCCAACCTTTTCCACATCGCATGAGATTATTTATTTCCCAATCATTTCCCTCAGGCGCATGAGATTATTTATTTCCCAATCATTTTCCTCATGCGCATGAGATTGTTTATTTCCCAACCTTTCCCACAGCGCATGAGATTTATTTCCCACGGCCGCATTCCTCAGGCGCATGAGATTGTTTATTTTCCAACCTTTCCCACAGCGCATGAGATTATTTATTTTCCAATCATTTCCCTCAGGCGCATGAGATTATTTATTTTCCAATCATTTTCCTCAGGCTCATGAGATTATTTATTTCCCAATCATTTCCCACAGCACATAAGAATATTTATTTTCCAATCATTTTCCTCAGGCGCATGAGATTATTTATTTCCCAATCATTTTCCACAGCACATGAGATTATTTATTTCCCAATTATTTTCCTCAGGCACATGAGATTATTTATTTTCCAATCATTTTCTACAGCGCATGAGATTATTTATTTCCCAATCATTTCCCACAGTGCATGGGATTATTTATTTCCCAATCATTTTCCTCAGGCGCATGAGATTATTTATTTCCCAATCATTTCCCACAGCGCATGAGATTATTTATTTCCCAATCATTTTTCTCAGGCGCATGAGATTATTTATTTCCCAATCATTTTCCACAGCGCATAAGATTTATTTTCCACAGCCGCATGAATCTTTATTCCTCAGGCGCATGAGATTATTTATTTTCCAATCATTATTTATCTCCCAATGTTATTTCTCGAATTTGGCATTAATTAACATTGATTGTTATCTTGATTAATTATTGATCATGCGTTCCTAGATGGAACTAAGAGACTGGCTAGTCGTCTTATTGAATTAAATGGAATAAGACACGTTCATATTTACAATCGATTGGCCAATCCCGAATATTGACATATAGATACATGCAGGCTACAATTTATTTATTTATTTTACAAAGCAGCATGTGTACTTTATGGTCAAGGCATGATTATTCCGTGGTTAGTTTTAATTGTTGTATTACGCTATGTAAGACCTACAACCTAACCGCACGGGTATCGTTGTAGAGTTGAGCATATCGTACTTTGTACGGAAGTACTCATTCTGAAATGACCATGATCCACGGCATGGGATTTCACTTAACATAGAGGCTACTAAGTTAAATAAAATAATGATTGCATGGAGAGAATAGATTTCCGAGTTCTTACATGGCAGCCCTCTTTGGGACTATTAGCGTCCAACAGGCCGGCTGGTTCCCACAGATACTGCAAATCTGCCACACGGGCAGGGAGCGGTATCTGCTTATATTATTGAATATTGTATATTGATGACGGACGTCCCGCTGGGACTCGTCTAATTCAAGATTGGCGCAATTGATTGATTGGATCGACTAGCCTTGCTTGTCCATAGTAAGAACTGAGAAATCTTTATTGCATAATTCCAGGATAACTTGGGATTCACAGTAGTAAGCCGTAGGAGTTGGATGACCGTTTAAGTTGATTTGTTTGTGTACTGTACCTACTCTGTTACCTAACTGAGATGATCAGAGCAGCAGGACATGACGGGCCAACTTCTGTCCTTATTTGGTTGGGAGGTTGGTTCGAAGTATCGTGATGTGACGTAAATTTCAGTAGCAAGCAGAGATCTATTATTATATTCTCTTATTTACTGGTTTAATGTCTCATATCGTGCTTCCTTGCGGTACTTGCTATTAGAGGTCTAATCTCTCTGGTTTTGCATGGCCAGATTTAGAGCCGGTTCCCGAGGACTCAGCTTACCTCTACCTCCAAGATGGTCAATACTAGAGGGATGATCGCAGGAGGACTCGAGTGGGTTCCTTACTTCCCCACTCGTTTTGTTATTTACTTAATACCTTGCCGTTTGGCACCGACATGTCAGTCGGATTGTCTTGTACTTACTTTTACATAATTGTAATTAAGTCAGACTGCAACTGATAACAATTGTGTACACTTTGCTACATCATCTGGCTATGTTTTGTAAAGCTAGATATCAAGAACATTTTGACTGAGCGTTTGGGATGCCTTACTGCTTTATCTTACATGTTCTCTATTTCTGTTTCTTATTTGAATGATTGAGACATTAGATGTGAAGTGACCATAGCGAGACTTTCATGTAGTATGCACCCCCTTGTCTTTTAGACATCATTGATCGTATTATACGGTATTCATCTACCCGTAATACGTAGCTGGCTGAGTCATTCCCCCGCTCTCCAGTATTCTGGTTCTGGGGCGTGACATGCGTTGATGCTGTTGTCCGAGTTGCATATTCCATAATTTTATTTAATATTCAAGATCAAGTTCAACTGCTATTCCTCAAGCTAGTTTCAAGATTGTTGTTCAAACTCAAGTCACAATTCATTTGAATCAATCCGAAATCGTACGCGCGATTCTCTAAGTTTCCTCGATCAAGACCATTCATTTTTATTCTTCGTTCCGAACTATTTTCTAACTCGCGTTGCCCATTGACAAGTTGTCCAGCGACATCTCGTTCGGGACTTTTGAAGTCACGACCAACTAAGTGTGACACGTTCTAAGGCTTTGCACGATCGCATCGCTTGCCGACATACTCGTACGATCCGTAACTCCTTTAGTCTCGCTCGAACAATTTCTATGACGTCCATACACCACTCAGGGTTCGAGCCACTCGACTAGTCGTCGACACTCATTCTTATTCATCTTCGAACCTATCACATACACCACTCGGATTCAAGCCATACGATCTAGTCCTCAATCACGTTCGCGTCATGCGCTAAGACATCTTTCAGACTCGTTCGATGAATTTCTAGCGTAATCACTCACGTCGCCTCGACGTACTAAGTCGTTCGCACAAATCCTCAAAATCCAAGCCAATCTTTTGGGTATGCCTAAGCGTTAACTCGATAGCGTTTCTATCGATAGACACTCAAAGTGTATCTCCGTTCTCGATCGAGCGATACTTGATATCGCTCGTAACCCGATTGCACCCAAAAGTTGAGGTGCGCGACACGCGGCACAACTTAGCCAGAAGGCCGTGTGCATAGCCATCCCGTTCGAACTATACTTCGGTCTCGCGTACTCATTCTCTATTGTCAGTGTAAGGTTATTCAAGCACATCTTGTGTTCTGCTAACTCTTAGCATCGGTTCCTTCCAGCTCAAGTACGTCGTGGTTCGGCACAAAGGCCTTCGCCTATCGATCCCTTCTATCGAGTACTTGTATGAGCTTTTGAAAATATTAGACTTATTGTATGGAACATCCCAAGGCACAACGAGAGAGAGCGTACACTTCTTTTGTTTCCAACCGAGCTTTCAAAACTGAGAAAATCGAAATGAAGTCCAAGGACGTGAAGCTGTGCTCTGATACCAAATCTGTCACGCCCCGCTCCCGCAGGAGCGATCGTCCTCGCTAAGGCGTAATGCCGCACGGGCCTAGGTTGCGCCCGTGCAAGGCTAAGTCCAGAAACAGCCAATTTGAGCTAGGCCACAGAGTCGCACAGAGTGTCCCCATTTGCAGCGGAAAGTAAATAAACACAAGTGGAAGCGAATTCAACTCTTTATTGATATTCAAGAAGTTTACAAGCGGCGCTAGGCCGATATTACAAATCGCTCAAGCTCTCTCTCTCTGAAACATAAAAGGCGTACCAAGTGGCTTACAACATGGAATGATTTATGGCGATGTTCCGATACATTATGTCCTGTATATGGTGCTCCAGCTCCTTGCAACGCTCCAAGGCTCCAGAGATAGCTCCGTGCCTTAGCGCATTCGAGGGAAGCTCCGCAACCGATGACGTCTCCTGCATCCTGCAAGCAGACTGTGGGGTTATCAGTACATTATTATGCACTGGTGGGGAGGCTAGCTCGCCCACAATGCTATCATTACCAAACACGTTCTATTTACTTTTGTGCACCGTCTATCATTCATTGTCTTTCTAATCTTGCCTTAGGATCAGTTTCATGCATATTCCAAACCTATCTCGTGTTGCCGAATTCAAGTGTCACATGAAAATACATGCACGACTTACCCATACTTACCGTCCGGCCTTTCCTGTCCAAAGTAAACCAAGTTAGTCAACAATTCATAAGGAATAACTTAACGTGTCTCATGTAAACTTTTAATATCAAGGGCGTATCCCTGCCTCGGGTCCTAGCATGTCGTAGGCACATTTTCTAACTCGTTTGCTCGAAGTACTCTTGATCATTTTGTGTGTTATATTCAAGCCTATTCAGAAGGTGCTTTGTTCAGATTAACTTAGACTACTTTGATTTCAATGCAAGGACTTGCACGTGGATTGCCACCAGCAAAGCCCTCTTAATCTATATGCATCGGTCGCTGGCATCACAAGCCAATTTGGACATGTCTTCCCCCTTGGTAATTTCTCACCTATCATGGTGTGCGGCTTGGTACACCCTGATAGTCTTTTAAAATACCCGGCCTTACGTCCCCTGGTTGCCAAGCTCGCATTCAGGCCTGTATGTAAGCCAAACTTTGATTTTCGTCCGGACCGGCACGTCCTTCACACTTTGACTGAGCCGCTGGAAATACCCTTATTTCCCCTCTCCCCCGTATACGATGGAGGTATCCACGACCATTTCATTTTATTTGTCATTTTAACTTAACGGCTGTCTCTGCACCGTAGGCTAACCCTTAGCCTTAATGCGTTATCGACCAGGTTGGCATCCGTGCAGCGCGGGTAGCAAGCCCCGTTGCACGTGCCCGTCACACCTGTCGCTAACCATTCTTTCCTTTCTTATCTTTCATTCATTTCACTTGTCTGTTTGTTCATTGATTCATTTCATTCACATGTTCATTCATTCATCGATTCATTCATTCACTTATTCGTTCATTCATTTATATATTTTGCAACTCCCTGTGCGGGAGTCGCCTTGGCGACCCATCGGTCCCATGGCCTTTCAATGTTACTATACTCTACTCGGAATGACTATGTCGATAGTCTTTCCGTTTCATTGTTGTAAACCATTCATTGTTTCATTGTTGAACGCATAGGGAACTTGAACGTAAGCTTGTGCCTTAGCACGAGCGTGGGATACGGTGCGAGAGTTCTCACATTTTCTATGTTCCTTTCCATATTCTATACAAGCATACAAGATGGGATTATTTCCTTATCTAGGTGCGTTGAGTCATTCATTTATTAGCATGCGCGGTGTTGACGCCTAGCAATTCTAGCAATAGTGTCCGTATTGTTATGTGTCTAGGCTAAGCAAAGACGGGTTCATCGGAGCCACCCACCTTAGCGATGTTCGCATCGGCCGAGCGATACTCCGAGCGCGCCTTTGAAAGTCTAAGTCTGGATTCATCTTGACGGGCCAATGTAAGCCTTGCATCGATTCTTCTTCAGGTCGATGCTAACTCTTCGGGTCGACGGCTCGTTTGAGTCGTTGCACTTGCCGTTTGAATCGGCGTTCCGCTAGGGCGGGGCGGGTCATTACACAATTCACGCATCCAACCAACCAAACTTAGACATATGCATAAGGGTGGCAGGCCCTATGCCTGCACCCAACTCTAATCTCAGCCCACCGGCCCTATCTATATGAAGGTCACGATGTTTCGTACCGTAATAGACTTGGCATCCTTATGTGTAAGCCTATGATCGCTCCAGTACGGGTTACTAGCCCAATATCTGAAGGATCCCAAACTGATATTATAGCTTATCACAACACTGGCCGATCACAATCCGTCCTAATGATGTGCACCATAAATACCATACATAATTTTTTCCTAGGTCGAACGGTCTCGATGCCCTGGTCGTAACCGTTCGAGGGAAGTCGCACCCGTGCACGGGCCATCCGAGTCCATTGACCATGCAATACGCACCATAGCAAACAAGTCATATCATTCCAGCAAATCTCACGTTCTATAAACATAATCCGTCATCACTACCTCAAGTTCCATCAACATTATGCCCCAACACATCCATATTGATGCACGATGCCCAACGGCTTTATACTTCTCGTATCTTATACCCAACGCGTTCCATTCATAAGTTATTCGTATAACGACAATTTCGTAGCAATTGTGCCATAACTGCATACCTCAATGCACGAAGTATATCTTTCAATGTTACGATAGGTTCTGCGGCATTGTACCACAACTTGTCCTATTTTGCTTACTTAGTCATTTCGTAGCTTCCGTGCGCACAGGCACATTTAACGTCATAATCAGTGTTATAGGCCTAGTGTTCAATATTCTTGGAGTCGTGCACGTGATGCACATCTCGGTATTGTCTTTCAATGTTCTACCATCACCGTCCTACCGCGACCTGTACACTTGATGTACGTCGCTTCAATTGTTCAATGTTCAATGTTCTATCTTAATGTTCGACACATACTAAGACCTTTAACCGTTCGAGCCACACTCGCTAACTTAATGGCAACTTATGCATACAAGGATACATTTTATTTGACGTAAAGGAGTAGGGAGAGAGAGAGTCAAGAACCCGCCCACCTTAAGTCGATACGTCTTATCGTTTTGTCGAGCTGAAGCAGCTCGATTCCATAACTTGCTTGTATGGCTAACTCTCCTGACTTATCCATTCCGTTGAACTATTCGACTGATTCGACCTACCGTGCCCATGCCACGATCTATTGCAAGGCGACGATTTGGTTTTGGGACACCTTAGTGAACAAGACAAATTGTCGACCCCTATGATTCAGCGTAAAAGCATAGCCTACACACCAGATCAATCGAAATCAATACTTTGTTCAAACCGAACTTATGCTTTACATTGATTCACATCGATACTTCATCGGGTCAACGCAACTCTTCGAGTCAACGACTCATCGTAATTCACTGTGCGGAGCGGGGTATTACATAATATACCACTCAAAATAAGGTTCGTCCTCAAACCGAAACCAACACTCAATCCAAGTTTTTTGCTAGATCCTTTAACGATCTTGTGTCGCTATCGTTTGAATCATACAACTTAGTTTGGACCATACACATATTTTAGTAGTCCCACCGATATATGCATTTCAACCAAGCTTAGTTGTAGGATATCGGGACAAGGCTAATAGGCTTAACTTAAATTCTGAAGTACTAGCCATTTCGTACTCGACTTGGTCCGATCTTAGCGTCTATTTCCAAAAATACTTCTCGTATGCATTATTCTATAAAACGTGATTATCTTCCAAACATTTCTGCGTATAACTTAACTCAAAATCGTTACTTCGATCCCATAAGTTTCTCGCCGCCCATCTAATGCACGCATTGCATTAAGTTATTGCGCATCCGATCGCAACAATTCTTTGTAATGCCTATTCGTCAAATCATTTTCTATCTTTCGCACAACTCAATTCCATATTCAACTATTCCCGAATTTATCTCAATGACATGGACTAAGTCCAACATGTCCAAACTTCCTTCACCTACAATCCGTACTATGTATCGTATGCAACTATTCCAACATGATTCACGTTCTCGAAATTATCTACGCATCGTGCCTGGGGCTACCCCAGCTAGGTAACTTATCCAGACATCATGCTCGCGTTCTCCTGACACAAGAGGTCAACTTGAGTCTACGATGCTCAAAGGCAATAATCTTTTCGACCCAAGGTCTCTTACAATACGCTCATCTCTGATTCTCGACCGAGTACGAATCCTTTACTCAATTTTTGAATCAATCCCGACTAGTTCGTTTCGTAACATAGAATGTGCGCTCAACACATATAACCTAATTATTACTTAAACCGATCTATGACATAATTTTTAGGGTCATTCTACTATTCGTCACTCTCGCGCATTGTAGAATTCTTGCAATCGCCTTACCGCATCATTATGCTAAGTACGTTCCTCAACATCTATTTGATCATCGACCAACCAAGTCTATTTATATACTTATTCGATCGATCATAAATTTTCTTTTCTGACCATATCATTCTAGTCGAAGGCTACTACTTGCTAACTTCCGAAACACGATACTCACTCGCTTAGACTTATCCTCAATATGTACTACATTATTCTTCATCCTCGACGAAATTTCTTATACGACTTTATTGGGTCATCCTGTGGGACTTCAACATTCACTTGATTTTGACGGTCAAGTCTTCTAGGGTCATCTGCCCCAAAACTGCGCTCGATAATTGAAGATCATCAACGAGGGACAGTTACTACGAACCATGTCATATCCTATCACGGAACCAAATCAATTCCTGACAATTTCTATGAGACTTTATCCAGTCCGACATAATTTACCAATCCATAATTTATCTACCCTCGTACAACTAATGCGCCATTTACTACTTGAATCACTCATGCGCATTGTGTGCCGTTATTACTCAAATCTTTCATGCATTACCGTTAACAATATCGCTAACCGAACGATCGTCTCGTGTACGAGTCTATCTACTCACGGTCAATATTTGACACACTCTATGCTTATCACAACAATCCTCAAATTTACCTTCGTATCAAACCACAAGTCTAAATCCAATTTGCCACGCCTTGTAAGTTTGACCATCCCCGCTGGACATGAATCACCATACCAGTGCTCATGCAAAATAGTTATCCTAATCGGCATGACGCATGTGCGAGGCTGGGGTTGCGCTCGCACAAGACAAGAACGTCAACGCAGTGGTTATCCACAAAGCAATCAAGATACTTTCGTTTTCATCCAAGTAATATCCATCCACTCTCAAATTCTCCAAAGTATTCCTATCATTGTCATCCAAATTAACATCAACTTAACTTGCATCTTATTCATCCAACAATAATGCTCAACATAATTTTCGTTCATTCGATCAGAGTATCTCCGAGCTATTACATATCGTCTTTGATACGCCTTAATACCATTGTCGATATGCATAACTTGAACATCTTCCTCTCTCATAAGCTCCAATTCGTTGCAATCACTGTTATCATCCGAACTCGAATACGAATCAAGTCTCACACGTATCAAGATCTATTTTATTGTAACTAACTATCATCACCGAGACACGATTTCCAATTCATATATCCATTCTCATATTCATAACTCGTACTTCCAAATTGTGCTACCGACTCATTGTGCTAACTCAAATTTGTTCGCACGATTTCTTCGAACCTACTCAACTCGTTCCGAACAAGTCTTCGTACTAACTGAATGCAAATTCGACTGAGTCAACTATTTTCTTAATGCAAAATTTCCTCGCTATTTTTAGTCTATCGTTCGGCTTACACTCAACGAACTCTCGTTCGACATATCATCCATGGATACGACTTCGCACATAATTATTCAACTCAATTCATCGAAGCATACTTGCATCGACTTCTATCGAGTTATTTCCACTCGAGTCTCGATACTACTCCGTCCATTGAGGACAAACCTATTGTAACCGACACAATCATCTTGATGCATTCTATTGCAAGTCACCAAACGGCTTAACATAGCTATTGCTAAGTGATATTGCATATGCCACTCAGAAATCGAGCCTATCGTTATCAATATAATACTTCGCTACACTGATCGCACAAGTGGTATTACATATACCACCCAAAATTGAGTCACTACACGACATTACACTTCACATAGGTCCAACGTTTATTTCAAATCAACCATCATGTGTAGCGATATCCTTTTCGATCCCAGCTCTAGCGTTCGCTTAATCTAGTTGGCACAACAACTGGACCAACATACACAGTCGTTCGTTCAAGTTTGACATTCATTCAAATCTAACCGTGCCTTGGCAATCATATCGATTACACACGCAACATTCACTTATTCAAAGTACAATGCGACATTCGGCCAAGATAAACGTTCGCCTACTCAAACTCGACTTAGCAACCAACTCGACTCGTTATTATTGCATCCGTGATCTTCCAATCTCACTCATTGCAACTTGTGCAACAATTTATTCTTGATACTTAAGGTCTACTTAATCTCGTTCAATATATCGCTATCCTTCATATAGCCACATAATACGCATCACCTCATATATCGACTCATTGCACTTTGTGCAACCAACAACACGCATTTCTTCGCAATTGTGTGACCAATAATACGTATCTTATTTCATTTTATGCAACAAACATTACCATATTCGTTGCACTTCGTGCAACCAATGACTCGCAACTTTGTTGCACTTCAAAAAACTAATATTTTGTAACTCGTTGCACTTCGTGCAACCAATATTCTCCGATAGCACTCGGAGACAGCATGATAGTCATGACATACTTGTGGCAGACGTATGCACTTAATATAAACTTATTGTATGAAACATCCAATGTGGCATCGAGCAGATCCATGAGCCATGTGGTTGCGAAAATAACTTAGAGTCAATTGATTTTCGATATCGAAGCAACTGAGGGTCAAAGAGATTCGTTCATGGTCCAGAAGATGGAACTGCTTTGATACCAACTTGTCACGCTTCGATCCGAGAAATCGCTCGTCCTTGCTAGATTTTATCCGAATCATCGCCTTTGCTGGGGCGTGATGCCGTACGAGCCTGGAGTTGCGCTCGTACAAGACAAGATAACAGGTTCACATAAGTTTATCTCAAATTTATAACATAAGGAACGGAAGAAAATAGAGTATATAATAAGAATCTGTTTTATTAATAGTGAACTGAAGGTTATAAAGGCCCTGAATAGCCCAATTGAATATGCCAACTAGCTATAACGCTCATGATCTCTCTAGCTCACAAAGGATTACATTGTTTCATACATTATGCCTCTTTATAGCCAATAAGTAATCTTCGGCCAAACATCTCCATGTTGTAAGTCCGAACGCCAAATGTGGTAGCTCCTCTTGAAATACTAAGGACTCCATGTCTCGGCGCGTCCAAGCCAAGCCCCGCCCCGAGCCGAACATATCATGAACCTGCAAGAAAACTAGTGGGGGATTAGTACTTTTGTCCTCGCTGCACTGATCAAGACCCACTCGCACCCAACCAACACTACGTACATTTAGTGAAACATGCAACTTATTTGGTGATCTTTTTATTTAGCCTTAGGATAAGTTTCATGGCAATATTCAAACATAACAACTTATTATAAATGTGTCCAATACCGTGTTCCTACAACAGATACAGTTAGACATAATATAAACATAAGCATAGTGATCATGTATATTTTCGTCTCATTTTGCTTAGCCTGCAATCGTTAGAAATATGCATAACCAACCATACAATTCACGCAGCCAACCAACCAAACTTAGACATATAAATAAGGGTGGCAGGCCCTACGCCTGCACCCAATCCGAATCTCAGTCCACCGGCCCTATCTATATGAAGGTCACGGTGTTTCGTACCATAATGGACTTGGCATCCTTATGTGTAAGCCTATGATCGCTCCAGTACGGGTTGCTAGTCCAATATCCGAAGGATCCTAAACTTATTGATATCATAGCTTATCACAACACTGGCCGGTCGTAACCCATCCTAATGATGTGCACCATAAATACCATACATAATTTCCTCCTAGGCCGAACGGTCCCGGTGCCCCGGTCGAAACCGTTTGAGGGAAGCCACACCCGTGCACGGGCCATCCGAGTCCATTGACCATGCAATACGTGCCATAGCAAACAAGTCATATCATTCCAATAAATCTCACGTTCTATAAACATAATCCGTCATCACTACCTCAAGTTCCATCGGCATTATGCCCCAACACATCCGTATTGATGCACGATGCCCAACGGCTTTATACTTCTCGTATCTTATACCCAACACGTTCCATTCTTAAGTTATTCGTATAACAGCAGTTCCGTAGCAATTGTTCCACAACTGCATACCTCGATGCACGAAGTATATCTTTCAATGTTACGACAGGTTCCGCGGCATTGCACCACAACTTGTCCTATTTTACTTAGTCATTTCGTAGCTTTCGTGCACAAAGGCACATTTAACGCCATAATCAGTGTTATAGGCCTAGTGTTCAATATTCTCGAAGTTATGCACGTGATACACATCTTGGTATTATCTTTCAATGTTCTACCATCACCGCCCTACGGCGACCCGTACACTTAATGTACGTCGCTTCAATTGTTCAATGTTCTATCTTAATGTTCGACACATACTAAGACCTTTAACCGTTCGAGCCACGTTCGCTAACTTAATGGTAACTTACGCATACAAGGATATATTTTATTAGACGTGAAGGAGTAGAAAGAGAGAGTCAAGAACCCGCCCACCTTAAGCTGATACGCCTTGTTGTTTTGCCGAGCTGAAGCAGCTCGATTCCATAACTTGCTTGCACAGCTAACTCTTCTGATTTAGCCATTTCGTTGAACTATTTGATTGATTCATCCTACCTTGCCTATGCCACGATCCATTGTAAGACGACGATTTGGTTTTGCGGACACCTTAGTGAACAAGGCAAATTGTCAACCCCTATGATTCAGCGTAAAAGCATAGCCTACATACCAGATCAATCAAAGTTAATACTTTGTTCAAATCGAACTTATGCTTTGTATCGATTCACATCGATACTTCATCGGGTCAACGCAACTCTTTGAGTCAACGACTCATCGTAATGCACTGTACGGAGTAGGGCATTACATAATATACCACTCAAAATAAGGTTCTTCCTCGAACCGAAACCAACACTAAATCCAAATGTTTTGCTAGATCGTTTCACGATCTTGTGCCGCTATCGTTTGAATCATACAAGTTAGTTTGGATCATACACATATTTTTAGGCGTCCCACCAATATATGTATTTCAGCCAAGCTCAGTTGTAGGATATCGGGACAAGGCTAACATGCTTAACTTAAATCTTGAAGCACTAGCCATTTCGTACTCGACTTGGTCCGATCTTTGCGTCTATTTCAAAAAATACTTCTTGTATGCATTATTCTATAACACGTGATTATCTTCCAAACATTTCTGCATATAACTTAACTCAAAATTGTTACTTCGATCCTATAAGTTTTTCGCCGGCCATCTAATGTACGCATTGTATTAAGTCATTGCTCATCCCATCGCAATAATTCTTTGCAACGCCTATTCGTCAAATCATTTTCTATCTTTCGCACAACTCAATTCTATATTCAACTATTCCCAAATTTGTCTCAATGACATGGACTAAGTCCAATATGTCCAAACTTTCTTCACCTCCCAAGTAGCGGGACCGATCTCGACGACAACCAGTCGTATGGACTTTCTTATCGAGACTCCCAAGTAGCGGGACCGATCTCGGCGACAACCAGTCGTATGAACTTCTATCCTTTGAAATCCAGGGAACGACTACTAAGTAGTCTTCCATCTTAACTTGAACATAACGTGTTCCTTTGTCCGTAGCATGCTTATCCTTAAACCAACCGTGGCTCGGGCCTTAGACTTGATTTGTTCTCTATGTGACGCTATCGTTCAAGTCATATACTTTATATGATGAGCCTTGAGATCATGAAACTATGTGACTTGACAACCGCAGACAACAGGGGACAGTGCTTGCTATGACTTTGATAGACCAACCAAACTCTTGCCTAACTTATTCGTGCAACGACTTGACTAGCAAAGGCTATGACAAGCCTTACATCAAGAGAACGTGTCGTGCACATGTTTGACTTGAACAATCAAGTTCTTTTGGTGCCTAGACTTATGCCACAAGCCGTGCTCTGCAATGTGCACTGTAACTTAACCCGTGGGACGAGCAAGGCAATGTCAAGTCCTGGACGATGGGACCGTGCATGCTTTATCAAGCATATACGCGGGCGACGCCTATGACTTAGGCTAATTCCAGCTTTGTGGCGAATACCAACTATCCTTCTCCCAAGCCACGGGACGAAGGACCGAGTGTCATTTTGAAAGCACGTTGAACAAACTTCTAAGTCGACCGTGGGACCTTTCCACATTCTAACTCAGTCTGACCCAAGTTGGGATTATTTCCTTAGCTATGTGGATGCATCTCTTTTTATTATCAAGCCTATTTGTGCATTTAAAAACTTTCGTTTTATTAGTATGAAGGTCAAGCTGAGGCAAGTTCACCGAAGCCATCCACCTGAGCGAGTCTTCGAGCAAGCCGTTGCGTGGCTAAGTCCGAACATCGTCGACGTTTTGATTCCTCTAATTGACTGAGCGGGACGGGGCACTACACTAACCCTAGCTGCTTTGCTCTTTACCGCCGCTGCCGCTGCCTTTTTATCGGGGTGCCCCATCATCATCATCTCTAAGTCGGCAGACACCGTCGATTCCACTCAGCCCCGCTCCACCATCGTAGCCCACAGAACCCCCATTACTGCCAGACCCTGGCTATTGCCATCCTGCCCGCCACACTAAGAAAAACTACCACCAACATCACCATCTCCTCCGACATCCAACCCCACCAGTCGCCGCAACCACCGACATCACCACCACCACTGCCAAAACTACGCCACACCTCGGCCACTCGCCGGAAACCCTTATCACTACCAAAGCCAGCCCCACCACTTACCCATGCCTCCACACCACCATCTCGACTCCGTGACCAACCACACTCACCGAAAGCCTAGCCTTCTCCAAGCCGTCATCCTCCGCTACTCAATGATCGGGGCCGTCGAGTTCCTCCCCACTCCGACCGACGAACTCAGATCTGGATAGGAGACCTCCGTCTGCACCAACTCTCCCATCGTGTCTCGGCTGGACGTAGCTAGCATAAGAGCCACCATCGTTGCCCACTTTTTACTTGTTGTTCCTTCCGTAGGGGCCTCCCCCATGACCAAATCCACAGTTTTCAGAGCCCTTCGCGGTGCCGCACGTCGCCGTCGGTAGAGCACCAGAGTAGCGCCGCCCCCGTCGATCCCCGCCAGCTGAAGCAGCTCCGCCAACGAGTGCTAGGACTTGCTGTACCGGAGCATCACTCCACTCCATGAAGATTTCCTGACCCCTTTCTCTTTCTACTCTCTATTTTCCTCTCACACACTCGCTCGCTCATCTTTTCGCTCTTTCCTTCTTCTAACTCCTTTTTACTTTTTGCTTTTTCTTCTTTCAATCTCTCTCGTGAACCAAGAGAGAACAATTGTTATTTCCTTATTTCCTTATTAATATTATTTACTATTATTATTATCATTATTTTCTTATTAGTTACCATTAGTATATATGGTATATGTTTTATTGCATGTATATTTGTATATTAGTAGGATAAATATTATTATAGTCTTTATATTCATTAGTATTTATTATATATATATATATATATATATATATATATATATATATATATATATATATATATATATATATATATAAAATTTTTTGAACGAAGGGACTTTATTGATGTATCAGGCGCAAAATGCCGAAGACTATACAAGTAGGCGCGCCAAGCGCAAAAGGAAGCCTAAAAACTGAGACCAAAATAGACCGAGTACAACAAAAAGTGTCAGTCGGACTAGAGCAGCGCCTGCCAAAAACATGCCAGTGCGTGGGAGCATCTACTGCTGATGCGGAGACACTGCCGGAGGACTTCCCTGAAAAGCTGTTGAAGGTTGAATTGGTGACCTTCGTACCTAAATTTGTTTCTATTCTTCCATAGCACCCAAATGCCAGCGGCTGCGACGATCTGATGCCCATGATAGGATCCCCAGCTGGCAAGGTGATCGTTGAAGCTCCCAGTATGGGGGGCCTGGCCATATCTCTGTGAAAGACTGGACCATAACTGGTAAGCGATGATGCCATGGAGAAGGATGTGTTCAGTTGTTTCTGATTGGTGTGAAGTACAATAATGACACTTGGACGCTAAGCTGTAGCCGATGGAGGTAAGAAAGTTGTCGGTAGGTAACTTTCGGTGGTATGCTCTCCAGATGAGGATCGACCATTTGTTAGGGATGCAGGAGTGCCAAAAAGGAGCGATCAACGGAGCAGGCGAGTCGGTGCCTCTCACCATCGTCTTGGCAGAGGCTATCGTAAAGGTGCCATCGGGCATGGGGG
Source organism: Iris pallida (assembly GCA_029216955.1). Classification (NCBI taxonomy): domain Eukaryota; kingdom Viridiplantae; phylum Streptophyta; class Magnoliopsida; order Asparagales; family Iridaceae; genus Iris; species Iris pallida. Next base: position 8,419,866 of record JANAVB010029620.1, read on the forward strand.
ACCACTGTAGGTTGTCGGGGTTCTCGATGATAAATGGTTCAGCGAGGTTGCGACCATGAAGGATCAGGCACCAGGATGCAGAGGATCGATTGTTGGCGGCGGTAGTCACGGGGTGAGAATGTTGGAAATATCTGGCCTTCATGAACCTAGTCCATATGGAGTTGTCCATGCGAAGCTTCCACCACAACTTCATTGAACATGCGTCGATGATGTGCGCTAATCTGGTAAAGCCAAGTCCTCCCGCATAGGTGTATTTGGCCATATATATATATATATATATATATATATATATATATATATATATATATATATATATATATATATACATAATTAATGTGTCTAAATTATATTGTAACAAAATATAGAATTTGGGTTTGGGCGTACACCTAGTTCAAGATTGCTTAGAAATGCTAATATATATTATTATATTATTTTATCTATTTAAAAAATAGATTTTTAACTAAAATTTTATTTTATAAAATTAGGGTTTTTAGCCTAAAAATGATTTTTGATTTTTTAAAGTATTCATCTAAAAACATCTTTTGACTAATAAAATCTAGTTTTCAAATATTATAAAATATTTTCTAAAAATAGTATAAGTACTATTTTTCTTCGATAATCATCACTGATCGTGCCTAATCGTGCATTCCTATTACCTTGCGAATTCGGACCCCTTCACATTGACCATGGCTATTGGACAAATCGGGACTTGTCAGATCATCGCACAGCACCAAACAAGATACCTTGCCATATTTACTACTTATATATCCTACATCTTTACTGTTTGGTTACTGTATATTTACTACTTATTTATTTCAAGTTCATTCAGTTGTATCCCTGTTAACTGTTTATGGTTTACTTTATTGTGCTTCCAAGTGCAAGAGTGTTAGTCAGTTTTTCATTATTTATCTTTAGATTATGCATATGGCCCAAGAGTGTTACGACCCGCACCTGAAAGTTCAGACACGAATACGTGAAAATACATCCAACCTACGCCATAGAGTCGGCGGTAGTAAGTTGTCTAATTCTCATGTATATACAATCCAAACAACATAATATAAATCATGATATCCAGATTCTAACTCAATCACAAGTACTAACAGTTATATATGAAATAGAAATGAGAAGTCCAAAGAGTCCAACCCAGATAGTCAAATATAGTAATCCTCAGAAAGAGTACAGCTCAAATGTCATGACAATGGAAATCTAATCAACAGAAAGTAAAGGCTAAGCTAAACTAAATATCCTCTAGTAGCACGTCTACTATATCATCTCCTGCATCTCCAGATATGCCATGATTTGCCTCAGGTGTGCCATAGTAAGTGGAACATCAATGCTCTAAGTCATCGCCTAAAAATGTGGTTATCCAGTCAGAATTGGAACAAGTACAATACAGAAACCACTACTCATAACATGATATAAATTATATAACAGGAAATAGAAGATAGGATACAGAAATGTAACGATAATCATGGTAAGCTGATAAAATAAGCAAGAGATCATGGCAGGTGTCATAAGCAATATGAATGCAAAAGTTTTAACTACACTTAGTGAGGTTGAAGTACTACTTCCTATATGTGATCGGGATGAGGGATCTACTTGGTACGACTCAATCATATGTGTCGCGTATGATTAGCTATTCGTCAGAAAACATAAAATACTGGGCTTTGATCATATATATACTAAAGTACTTTGCGTCTAACTAGCAATCATGGATTCAAATCATGGTAAGAAACATGAATAAAGTAATCTTGGAAACATGATAAACAGGAAAATAATAATCATGACTGGAATCAATAAATACTAATTTTGTGTAATAATTGTGACAATAATCATGGCATGCACATCTAGATCGTGAAATACAATAACTATCAGAAAATGAGAGTATTCACTGTAAGTACTTGCCTCGGGTATCTGAAGTCGACGTGCACAACACGAATGTGTCGACACAAAAAGTATCACAATTTAAAGTCTAGAATAATAACTCCAAAGATCACATCATCCCAAATAAGTCGTCATCCAATAAATTTTCAAGATCGTATCCGTCATCCAAATATCTCAATAGTAGTCCATAAAGCCGATGATTGTTTAAGCGATTGAGCAAAGTCACAAATTAGAAAACACACGATTAAATTATGATTAATACGATAATAGAAGAGAAATACAACCCAATATTTATAATTTATTATTGAAAATATTTATAATATTTGGAAGCTAGGTTTTTTATCATGCCCCAGTCCCAAAATACATAGGACTAGGAATGCAAGCACACCATCTAATACAATCTAGAATAAGTTTTCAATTTAATAGACTTACGCTAGATGTACTACGCTGAAGAAGTGTACTAAACTATGCTATCTCAACTATATCTCAATCCACATGTAAGTAAATAAAATAAGAATAAATAACATGTACTATAGTCGACCGCCCTATAATACACATGTCCGAGCAAACTCGAGAATAATATAAGTTTGTAAACTAGACTAACAAACAAGGTATAACAGAAAAGAAAATAGAAAGCACAAGAAAATGATAAAGTAACACTACAAGAAATACCTGAAACTTGCAGCCGAACTCATATCATCCACCTGTCTATACTATAAGCTCAGCAACAACCTGGAGAGATCACCAGGTCCTCAGAGGGACATAACAAGATACAATAGCTAGCCATAATATGAACAGTAAAAGTAATATACATGAACATGAATATAACTGATTAGGGATACTAACCATCTAAGTGTATGCATGTCGAAGACTACTTTGGTATGTATGAGTTGGTGAAGGAATAAAGTATAACATCCGCTAGAGATTTATGTATATACTAGCATACCTTCTAACCGTGTTCTGATGCGTGGTCAGCAACCGCTACGGATATATACTCTAGCAATACACCCATAAACGAAAAACTATGAACCCAAAATCGGTCAACTATGAGGCTAAAGGTGGTTATCTCATACGCCTACTAATAGTCTTCTCCGTCCATATCTTGCACCAGTCATATCCATGACTTGAACAATACATATCTCAATGCAAGTCACTAGCGATACTCACACTAACTCTATATGAACCGACACATGAACCGCTCGCACTGATGATCAATCAAGTGCGTAAGCCCGTACAAACACAATGTAACTCACTCAAAGTATTGTGTCACGATATGTGTACAGTCATAGAAGTTATTGAAAAATAACTTTAACACGAGGAAGTCTACTAGTACGCTAGGTCACATACACACCCACTACAGCACCCAAGTCATACTTGGATGCTCTCCTAACACATCTAATCCTAACACCCCACAATACGTCCATGTATAACAGAAAATAAAATAAGATTACAGTGGCATGGTATCTTGCTTAGATTTGCAACAAAGGAAGAAAGTATCGATTCGGCGTCACCCTCCGCATTCTCGGTCTCACGAACTCCTATAAATTTATACAAGTAATATTAATAATCTTTATAACACTATTACTATTATTGACATATCTATCTATACATACTAAGTAGGCTTATCTACTATATATTAGTTATAATAACAAAATTAGTCATAATATTCCTATTAGGGCTAACAAAATTCCATAAAATATATGTATAAATATTCAATATTAATTCTGAAATATATCATTAATATTCTAGAAATAAATAATGTATTTTTAATAATGCATACAAACTATTTAGAAATGATTTAGAATTTATTTCATGATCAAACTAACATCCAAATTGATAAATCAACGTTATTATAACTTATTTAACCATGAATAAAATAACTTTAGTATTTTGAAATAAATGGTAAACAATTTTCTAAATTAACATATATTCATGATCATGAGTCGATGATCAATGATATAGAGCATTGGTTGCACAAAAAACTATTTTTGGGCTCACAAGATGGTTATATCGATAGTCCGTTTTATGACATAATTTTGTCCTTTAAAGATCGAATTATTCAAGCATTAAAACAAAAAAATTATGAAAAAATCATTGAATGAGAATTGTAGGTAATTGAAATATGGTCGTTTTCATATATGATATTAATGGTAAAAGTGAAGTTATACAGTTCAAATCTATCCCACAATGAACAATATCGATTCTGAACACACTTTGGTAAAACGTGTGCCCCGACCAATCTATAAAGAACTTCGATATAAAATTTTATATAAAGGTAGTAGACACATAGGGAAACGCAAAATTTTTGGTCCCACGAAGTTTTGATGTATAGAAGTGGAGAAAACACACTTGCAAGTCGGCATACCAGTTGTGCCTCACAGATTTGATCAATTCGTGTTGTGCACATCCGAAGAAGTTGTGGTCGACTTGGGGCTTGTTGTGGTGAAGGGAAAGATTGTTAGGGTTGATGTCATGAAGGTGGAAGGAATAAAAAGGATGGGGAAGAGAGGTTTTTACTCGGTTTCCCGAGAGGTGGTGTGTGCGGCTTCGAAAAAAACCCGCTCGGGTTTGTACGTGAGAAAGGGATGGACGGGCAAAAAATATGGGTTTTATATATAGGGAATCAAATAATTAAGGGCTAGGATTGATTTAGAGGAGGTTTGGAGGAGATTTGATATTTAAATCAAAAGATGAAAAAAGATGTGTCCAAAAAGGATTTAAATAAAATCCATTTTAGGAAAGTTGTTATGGAGTTTGATTTTAAATATATTTGATTAATGTGGCTGCACATTTGTAATGTCCCAAATTCGGGATACGTATTTAGTGTACGTATACGTGTTTTGGACCCATATTATATTTAGTCATGATTAGTTATCTTGGTTTATTTTGCATTGCCTTGGTTTTACTGGCATTGATAGTTCAATTGGTTTTAATGGTTCATTAGTTTATTTTTAGATTAGTGAGGCTTGGTTTATTTCATGATTCATTTGGTTTAAATTGCTAGAGAGAGAGTCTATTGGCCTTGACTTGGTTCACCATGGTTTATCTTGGCTTGGTTTATTTTGGGTTTGACAAGGAGAACCACTACCACCCTACCATAAATATCAATTTCCCTCTCTCTCTCCTCATTTATTTTCTTCATCTTCTTCCTCATTACTCTTTCCTCTCCACCATTAACACACCACCAACCTAGGCAAGTTGCATCGTGCTATCACTTGAGGGCTACATTTTATTTGTCTAATAGCCTTATTAGCTTATTTTAAGCAACATTAGAACTTGGGTTTTTTCTATTTGGAGCTTGGAATTTTGTAGATCTAGGATTGAAGTATTTTTGGATTTTGGTGGTTTCGATCTATAAAACTTGTTCATTTTCATGTTTTGATTGTTCCATGTGGAAGAGAATTTAATTTTACACAACTTAGACCTTTGCAAAGTGGATTTTCGTTGAGATTTGACCTAGTTATGGTCTTTAGAAATTTCGAGTTCCATGGCCATTGCTCTCAGCTTGGGGAAGAAGACCCCCTATCCCGAGCGAAATCTAGCTAGCCCAGCGCTCTTTAGCACTGGCGCCACTCACCCGGTCTAGCCCAGCGCTCCTTAGCGCTGGCGCTACCCAGCCCAGCGCCTCTTGGTGCTGGCGCTTTCCATTTCCCCAGCGCAATCCAGTGCTGGCGCAATCTAGCCTGGCGCAACCCAGCCTAGCGCGGTCCAGCTTGCCCCCTCCCAGCGCAATCCGCCCTGGTGCAATCCGGTGCTGGCACAATCCAGTGCTGGCACAATCCAGCCTGGCGCAACCCAGCCTAGCGCGGTCCAGCTTGCCCCTTCCCCAGCGCAGTCTGACTCAGGCGCAACCTGAGGCATACGCAACCTAGCCTTGCGCAGTCTAGTGCCTAGCGCAACATGACTTGGCCTGACTCTTCCTGGCGCAACCTGACCCTGGCTGTCCAGTGCAGTCTAGTCTTGGCACCTATTTGCATTATGTTCTATTTCATCTTCTTTTAGTGCATGGTATTTTCTGTTTATATCCTTACGCCTTTTTGATACGACATTGATATGAGCACAATGTGAGTATAGCATGGTTGATGTATTGAATTCTGTGAGCAACTTGATAGTGACCCATGGTGGTGCACTCCAGATAAGTGAATGCATAGTTTATTGAGCGCCGTTGCGACGGCTCTATTGACATGATAATGTAATATTGACCTGGACACCGTGGGTGACTTGTGAATGTATTGATAAATGAACCAGTGTGTCTTGTACCATGTCTAGGGCATGGATCCATGAGTACCACGGTCAGGGGTACATATTGAAATTAACTAAGGCTAATAAGTAGAATAATTCAGTAGTCATGAAGAGATGTTCCCCAGTTACAGGCGATCCCGTTATTCCGGTCGTAAATGTTTTGACTTGTAGCCCCTTGACGAGTAGGGCACATTTTCAGCCCACTGTTATGTGGGGCACCCTCCATTGTCACTTTAATGATTGAACTCTACTGTCACCCTAGTGTATTGTTCTCTATCTGATTGTTACTTTAATGATTGAACTCTCTGATTTGTTACTATAAAGTTCGCCTGGATAACCTGGATAGCTGCAGGGCCTGTGACTACTTGGAGCATCTCATTGCATCTTGCTAGTAGCTAGGATTGTGATAACCCTAGTTAGTTAATGTAGAAAGCCGTAGGCAATGATTGGCCGTGATTGTTTGGATGGAGTCTAGCCCAGTATAGTATTGTCTAGAAGTGATTGATTGAAAGATTGTACCAGAATGATTGAATGATTGTCACTCCAGATTGTTACTTTAATGATTGTACTCTATTGTCACTCTAGCGTATTGTACTCTTCATAGTCACTTTTATCATTGTACTCTCTCATTTTTACCTTAATGATTGTCACCTTTAGCAATAAATGATCAGAGACTAAGTTCTGTTCAGGCGAAGGGTTACAATCTCGGTCCTTGTTTGGTTTAAGGATTGTAACCTGGCTTCCGGAATAGTACCTTCATCTTCTCTTCATATACTGCCCAGCTATAATTTATTTAGTATGATTCTCCAGTTGTCTTATGTCAATGATGCTTCACTTAATTATTTTCTCCGATTGGGATAAGTGCATTGGTAGTGCACAAACCCCAATCTGTGTTACTTATTGCTGTTTTCTTACATATTGAATGCTAATAATTTGTTGGTTTTAGTCCTTAAGTGAAGCCTCCTTTGTGGCACTTGCTCTTTCTGGGGTCTGACCCAGCTGGTTTTGTATGGCCCGATACCGGAGCAGCACCAAAGGGTCTCCCTGCTTTTCAGCTCGATGGTGGTCACCAGGCGTAACCAGGGCATCGAGTGGGTTTCTTTTTGTTCTCCCACTGTAATATTGTAAATTATTCTTTTGAGACGTTTAGCCGACGAGCAAGTGTTAGCTCGATTGCAGCTTTTACTTATTGTCTGCCTACGGGCTGTAACATAATTGACAAGCCCCGGGGGTTGATCATGTATGACTGAACTCTTGCTAGTCCTAACATTTTGTAACGACTAGCTTCATGATCATTTCGAATATGTAATGTATAGGACGCCTTACTATTGTGATTTGGTGGTCTGACATCTTGTAACTATTATTAGTTGGTTGAGATTGAGACAATAGGCTATTTTATGACCTTAAGAGACTGATGGATTGTAGTGAAACCCTCACATATCTAGACAGCCGTGACCGTATAGCGGCGTGGATTCCATTCCGTTATACGTAGCTGGCTATGTACGCCCCTGCTCTCCAGTATTCTGGTTCTGGGGCGTGACATGGTTTAAGTGGTGGCCCATGCAGGTCTTGTCAATCAAGAAATGTGAGGGTTTACCGGATAGATGTCTCAATCAGTACTCTCCTTTGATCTCTACTCGTATCTTCATATCTCCTTGAATTCCTGACTCGATATCATGCTTGTATCATTGATCTATCCTGGTCCTTCTTTAATATCCCTGATGTCACTGCTTCAGTGACATCGTTCCTGTTGATCAGCCAGAAGGAGCTCAGTCCTTAGCAGCAGCCTTCCGAGCCGTGCCTCCTGGAGAACCAGTACCGCCAGTTCAGCGCGTCCAGCCAGCAGGGTCAGAGGATGGAGACTTGGTGGGACTCATCCGTGAGTTGCTTGCGTCCCAAGATCGTCGAGGAGATGCCCTGCACCAAGTAGTACAAGATGCTATGAGTGGAAGTGGTCCTCGAGGGAACAGTGCGGTCAACAGTTTCAAGCGCCTGAACCCTCCATTCTTCGATGGCAGCGAGGATGCCATTGCTGCCGATGCTTGGTTACAGGATACAGAGGTGATTCTCGAAGCCGCGAAGACTCCAGAAGACGAGAAGGTGGCTGTGGTGCGCCTACAGTTATTGGATCTAGCCCGCAGTTGGTGGGCCGCACAAGCAGTGGGATTGGCAACACCTGTCTCCTGGGCAGTGCTCAACGAGAAGTTCCAGACCAAGTATTATGATGCAGTGGCTCGATATGACTTGTAGACCAGGTTCAGTAATCTTAAGCAGATGGCGAGGACGGTCGACGGTTATGCGGCCGAGTTTTTCAGACTCAGTCGGTTTGCTCCCACCTTGGTGGCAACCGAGTTTGACAGAGCGCAGAGGTTCCAGCAGGGACTTCACCTGGAGATTATATTGGCAGTAAAACAGTTCGAGCATCAGACCTATGATACGGTGTTACGAGCAGCGATGAGGCACGAGTATACCTCCCAGAGAATAGTGGACAGGACCGGAGGTCGGAAGCGGTCCCATAGTCAAATGAACCAGTCTTCGGCACCACCCCCAGCGGCTAGGACTTTAACTATTGAAGCTCCGAGGCAAGCAGCTTCAGTTACGTCGGACCAGTACTCAACCCCAACGTACTCTTAGCAGAAACAGAAGCAAGCACAGTCTTCCGCCGTAGGCTGTTCTTATTGTGGGAAGCCTGGACACGTGGAAGCAGAGTGTCGTAAGGTGTTGGGATTGTGTTTATTATGTGGAGCACCGGACCATAGGGTGGGGTCCTGCCCATTCAGAGTTGATTCAGCATCGATAGTATCTAGTCCTTCGATTATGGGACCAGCACCAGCACCAAAACCAGCTCCAGTTCACCAACCACAGCAGTTCCCGTTCCCAAGGCCATTGCCGACTCAGGCCCAGACTTTCCAGCAACAGAACCCGCGGCAACTTGCCTTAGCCCAGGCTCAGGTTCAGAATTGGCCGAGAGGTATATGTGTCCTCTCATCTTGCTTTTCTACCGTCATTATACGGGGTGCATGACGTATTTCATGTATCCTAATTGCGACGGAACATCTCGGACCCGAGCCATATCCTAGGTCATACGAAACTGGTTATTGGTACCAACCTTTTCATATGAGGAGAGGCTCGTGTCCATGTTTGACCAAAGAGAGAGACCTCAAGCGCAAGACTATCAGTTCAGTCCGTGTTGCTTAGAGTCATCCCTCTTTGGGAGAGTCAAACTTGGGAGCATGAGGATGATATCTGATCAGGTCATCCCGGCTGGTTTGACTCGTAAGGTGTAATATCTTCCTTATGCCTTATGCTTCGAATCCTTGCTTGCATGAATGATTGTATGATTGATTGGTAGTGGTAGATTGCCTATGATAGAATAGCTTTCCCTTACATCTCTAGTCTCTTGATTAAATTCCGAGGACGGAATTCTTTTAAGGTGGGTAGGATATAATATCCCAAATTCGGGATACGTATTTAGTGTACGTATACGTGTTTTGGACCCATATTTTATTTAGTCATGATTAGTTATCTTGGTTTATTTTGCATTGCCTTGGTTTTACTGGCATTGATAGTTCAATTGGTTTTAATGGTTCATTGGTTTATTTTTAGATTAGTGAGGCTTGGTTTATTTCATGATTCATTTAGTTTAAATTGCTAGAGAGAGAGTCTATTGGCCTTGACTTGGTTCACCATGGTTTAGCTTGGCTTGGTTTATTTTAGGTTTGACAAGGAGAACCACCACCACCCTACCATAAATATCAATTTTCCTCTCTCTCTCCTCATTTATTTTCTTCATCTTCTTCCTCATTACTCTTTCCTCTCCACCATTAACACACCACCAACCTAGGCAAGTTGCATCTTGCTATCACTTGAGGGCTACATTTTATTTGTCTAATAGCCTTATTAGCTCATTTTAAGCAACATTAGAACTCGGGTTTTTTTTTTCCATTTGGAGCTTGGAATTTTGTAGATCTAGGATTGAAGTATTTTCAGATTTTGGTGGTTTCGATCTATAAAACTTGTTCATTTTCATGTTTTGATTGTTCCATATGGAAGAGAATTTAATTTTACACAACTTAGACCTTTGTAAAGTGGATTTTCGTTAAGATTTGACCTAGTTATGGTCTTTTGAAATTTCGAGTTCCATGGCCATTGCTCTCAGCTTGGGGAAGAAGACCCCCTGTCCTGAGCGCAATCCAGCTAGCCCAGCGCTCTTTAGCGCTGGCGCCACTCACCCGGTCTAGCCCAGCGCTCCTTAGCGCTGGCGCTGCTCAGCCCAGCGCATCTTGGTGCTGGCGCTTTCCATTTCCCCAGCGCAATCCAGTGCTGGCGCAATCTAGCCTGGCGCAACCCAGCCTAGCGCGGTCCAGCTTGCCCCCTCCCAGCACAATCTGCCCTGGCGCAATCCGGTACTGGCGCAATCCAGTGCTGGCACAATCCAGCCTGGCGTAACCCAGCCTAGCGCGGTCCAGCTTGCCCCTTCCCCAGCGCAGTCTGACTCAGGCGCAACCTGAGGCATGCGCAACCTAGCCTTGCGCAGTCTAGTGCCTAGCGCAACATGACTTGGCCTGACTCTTCCTGGCGCAACCTGACCCTGGCTGCCCAGCGCAGTCTAGTCTTGGCACCTATTTACATTATGTTCTATTTCATCTTCTTTTAGTGCATGGTATTTCCTGTTTATATCCTTACGCCTTTTTGATACGACATTGATATGAGCACAATGTGAGTATAGCATGGTTGATGTATTGAATTCTGTGAGCAACTTGATAGTGACCCGTGGTGGTGCACTCCAGATAAGTGAATGGCATAGTTTAGATATGAGCACAATGTGAATCCACACCGCTATACGGTCACGGCTGTCTAGATATGTGAGGGTTTTACTACAATCTATCAGTCTGTTACGGTCATAAAATAGCCTATTGTCTCAATCTCAACCAACTAATAATAGTTACAAGATGTCAGACCACCAAATAAACAATAGTAAGGCGTCCCATACATTACATATTCGGAATGATCATGAAGCTAGTTGTTACAAAATGTGAGGACTAGCAAGAGTTTAGTCATACATGATCAACCCCCGGGGCTTGTCAATCATGTTACAGCCCGTAGGCGGATAGTAAGTAAGTACAATCGAGCTAACACTTGCTCGTCGGCTAAACACCTCAAAAGAATAATTTACAATATTACAGTGGGAGAACAAAAAGAAACCCACTCGATGCCCTGGTTACGCCTGGTGACCACCATCGGGCTGAAAAGCAGGGAGATCCTTTGGTGCTGCTCCGGTATCTGGCCATACAAAACCAGCTGGGTCAGACCCCAGAAAGAGCAAGTGCCACAAAGGAGGCTTCACTTAAGAACTAAAACCAACAAATCATTATCATTCAATATGTAAGAAAACAACAATAAGTAACACAGATTGAGTTTTGTGCACTACCAATGCACTTATCCCAATCAGAGAAAATAATTAAGTGAAGCATCATTGACATACGATAACTGGAGAATCATGCTAAATAAAATATAGCTGGACAATATATGAAGAGAAGACGAAGGTACTATTCCGGAAGCCAGGTTACAATCCTTAAACCAAACAAGGACCGAGATTGTAACCCTTTGCCTGAACAGAACTTAGTCTCTGATCATTTATTGCTAAAGGTGCCAATCATTAAGGTGAAAATGAGAGAGTACAATGATAAAAGTGACAATGAAGAGTACAATACGCTAGAGTGACAATAGAGTACAATCGTTATAGTAACAATCTGGAGTGACAATCATTCAATCATTCTGGTACAATCTTTCAATCAATCACTTCTAGACAATACTATACTGGACTAGACTCCATCCAAGCAATCACGGCCAATCATTGCCTACGGCTTTCTACATTAACTAACTAGGGTTATCACAATCCTAGTTACTAGCAAGATGCAATGAGATGCTCCAAGTAGTCACAGGCCCTGCAGCTATCCAGGTTATCCAGACGATCATTATAGTGACAATTTAGAGAGTACAATACATTAGAGTGACAATAGAGTTCAATCATTTAAGTGACAATGGTGGGTGTCCCACATAACAGTGGGCTGGAAATGTGCCCTACTCGTCGGCAGGCTACAAGTCCAAACATTTGCGGCCGGGATAACGGGATTGCCTGTAACTGGGGAACATCTCTTCATGTCTAGTGAATTATACTAGTCATTAACCTTAGTCCATTTCAGTAGGTACTCCTGACCGTGGTACTCAGGAGTCCCCTCCTAGATATGATGGAAGACAGGACTGGAATATTTGTACAAGCACAATCGCCCACGGTGTCCAGGTTACTTATACAGGTCAGGTCATGTCAGGTAGCCGTCACAACAGCTATTCAAGATATATCAGGTCAGGTTATCATGCCAAGTGTACTTTGTCAGGAGTGCGCCACGGCGGGCCACTATCATGTCATGTCAGTTTGTCATTCAATCATGTCAATCAAGTTCAGGATAAAAGACGTAAGGATATAAAATGGACGTAAAATATACAATAAAGGGATTACAAAACATGGGCAAATAGTAATAAAATAATAGTACACAGGGCTATTGGAGAACCATGCGGCTCAGGAAGATTAGGCTCATGTGGCTGGATCAATGCGGGTCAGAAATTGAGCCCATGCGGCTGAATAGGGTCAGGTGCATGCGGCTAAAAAGGAAAAGGCTTATGCGGTCAAAGGGGTATCAGTCATATGCGGCTCGGAGATCCACTCAGTCATGCGGCTGAGAAAGGCAAGACATATACGGTCAGGAGGATAGGAACTCATGCGGCTGGCGGGGGATGGGTCCATGCGGCTGGCTGACCAATCAAGTACATGCGGCCGGGTAGGAGCAACCTATGCGGCTGCGGGGAGCAATGACTATGCGGTCAAGGGAAGCAAACCCATGCGCTGGAGACTGCGGTCTATTCGGCTCAGTCCAATACGACTGGAAATGGGCAGGTCTTCATGCGGCTAGGATTCAATCAAGGGTTCTTGTGGCTAAAATAACCAATCAAGTCCATGCGGCCCGAGTTAAGTCACATGCGGCTAAAATAATGGTCCTAAGTCATGCGGCTGGGATTGAAAGTTCATGCGGCCGAGGATTAAACCTTCATGCGACTGAGGAGTTAGTCCCTGCGCCATAGGCCATGCGACTAAACAGTGCAGCAAGACTTATGCGGCAGGAAGGAAACTTGCCGCATAAATACTATGCGGCTAAGTTCATGCGGCTATGAACAGTTCTTCTTCTCCATCCTTCCGAAGAGAAGAACTCTTCAAGCCATGGCTCCCAAGCTCCATGAACCTTTCATCCAGAGTCCAAATCCAAACTTCCATAGGTCAAAATGGGGTAGAACGAAATTCTCTACAACATGAAACCATCAAAACTTGATAATAACAAGATTAAGTAGATCAAAACCCAAGAAATTCGAAAATAGTATAAACTTAGATCTACAAGAATCTAGCCATAGAAAGTAGAAATGCCAAGTACTAAAGTAAGTTAAAATGCTGTAAGGAAGAGAATGAAGCAATAAAATTAGAGTTCCTTCATGAAGCAAGTTGCACTTGCCTAGACCTCTCTCTCCCTCTCTCTGGTAGGTAAGGAAGTAAATGAGGAAGAAGAAGATGATTAATAAAGAGAGAGAAAGGAAGTGGGGTTAATAAATGGTAGTGGTGGTAGGTAGGTGGTTCCCCTATTGGTTCATGATGAACCAAGGCAAAACCAAGCCAAGCCGAACCAACCAAGGAATAAACCAAGCCAAGATAAACCAAGGTGAACCAAGTCAAGGCCAATAAACTCTCTCTCTCTTGCAATTTAAACCAATTGAATCATGAAATAAACCAAGCCTCACTAATCTAAAAATAAACCAATGAACCATTAAAACCAATTAAACTGTCAATGCCAATAAAACCAAGTCAATACAAAATAAACCAAGATAACTAATCATGACTAAATAAAATATGGGTCTAAAATACGTATACGTACACTAAATACATATCACGAATTTGGGACATTACACACCCAATCCAAATTCAAGTGGCCACTCTCATGGCACACCCCAAACATATAACACCACTCATCCCCTACAAAACACCAAATGATTCATCCAGCCCACCAAATATTTTTAGTAAAGCCATATATCTATATTACTTATTCTCCTTTCCTTCCTAATACACTCCAAGGCCCATTCTCACACTAGCAACAACTTACTTCTTTCTCTCCTTAAGCAAAACATACACACAAACCCTTCTTCTTCTACTCTTCGTTCAATAGCACAAAATGTCTTCCTAAGTGAAATACTCACACAACGCCAACACCTAAATCCACCTTATAATTACTAGGTGATTACCATTGTTTTTGGTAGTGTTGTTCATGTTCAAGTTGTATGCATGTTTTCTTGAAAACCATAGTTTAGATAAATTGTTTTCTAAGTTTACAAAATTCTTTTTGAAATTAGGTATATGTGTAAATAGAAATGTATTTGGGCCCTCAAATTATATATTAAATATATATTTTTTTAGAGTCCTTAAAGAATAATATATAGGATATTTAGGATTGGGCAACTAAGTGTAAATAAATATTAAGCAATCACATTTCTAAGCCCAGACCCGAACCCAAAAATGAGAAGCACACTAACTAGGGACCTTGGGTTTGGATTATTGGGTATTAGTTATTGGCACCACCCACTCTATTAGACCCGACCCATCTTAATCCCATTTATATTGAAGCTGCAGCAACAACTAAAATGAACCCTAGCCGCTAAGAAAAGTCTCCTTTCTTTCCCTACCCACTGCTCCATTGTTGTGAGCATTATTTCATGAGCATAGACTCTTTTCCTTCCTCCATACTTTCCCTATTCTTCATCTTTCCCTTCTCTTTCTATGCTCGTCGTCGCTGCCTGGGCTACTGCCGCAGCCTCCAACGCCGTCCAGGGAACTACCCTAGTGGGGCCTCCAGCTTCGGCCACTACCCCTAGGGCGGCCAACAACATACTGATGTTCTTGCTGCTATTATAGCAGCGTCGAGCAGCTACTGCATGCAGCTGCCTCTGTTGTTCTTACAACGCCGCCTCGTACCACCACTCGCAATGTCGTCACCGTTAGCATCATCGTAGCATTGGCAGTAGACCCATATGCTACCACACTGGCATCACCCTCGTACGATGGCAGCAACAAGATATGCCTCCCCGCACGTGAGATCGCGGCCGCACTCACCGTAGACACCAGGTACAGCCTCGGCCGGCCGACCGCCACCGCACGGTGGCTGTATACCGCCCAAGGGCACCTTTGCGTGGCCACCCTACCTGGCCACAGTCCCCTACGTAGCAGGGAGTCGACTTCGAGTTCAGAATTGAATTCTCGTCGAAGCGCACGTAGATCGAAAGTCAGAATTCACGTTTCGTGGCAGCGACTTTGCACGTATTCTATGGGTGATCCGACTGTTTGATCATCCATCTAATTCTTTCATCTCAATCTAGATATATACCCCTTCGCTCACCTAAAATCTTAACTGTTAATTCGATCATTTGATAGATCAAAACCGGCCACCAAGTTGACCGTTTAAATTATATTTATTTTAGACAGTTTCATGGAGCCAATTTTGGAAATTTGTTTCTCTCTCATCGAAGATCCGATTGATGAACTACCAACTCCGCTGTACATCAGTTATAACCACCTTCGTGCCATAAATTTTTTAGCTTCATAGGATGTCGTTTGGTTGGTTGGCGCCAAAGTTGGCCTCTCGAAATCGTAATTTCTAACTTTTAAAATTCTAATTTTGAATCCGGGACTCAAAATTCCAATTCTGACGCCACCAACGGACTCATGGCATCGTTTTGCTTAAAAATGTTATATAGTTTGCTAGATTTGGAGGACATGGGCTCCATCACGTATTTTCGTACAAACTGGGTCCCAAAGTCCGGGTCAACGGGTGATTTTGAGATCGGCTCATCAGAATCCAATTCTGGATACCGTTGTGTTCGTATCACTATTCTGGACTCGTGAACATATAGTTTGCTAGGTTTAGATGACTTTTATCCTGGCATATTTTTCGGGACTCAGGAAATTCGATACGCCGGATTGTGCAAAAAATTCGACGCGCCGAATTGTGCAGGAATTTTGACGCACCGAATTTTTGACGTGCTGGAATTGCATAGAATTGCCAATGCGAGGATTTACACTATTTTTGCCTATTTAAGTTATTTTGTAGCTAGAATCTTGTAAAACTCAAAACATGAAAGTTGTAGATCTTCGTCTTGGCTTCGAGAATCTTCGTGTCTTATTTTAACTAGAGTTTATACGCGATTGATAATTTCAATCACCCATGAATGTACTTGATCTTCTTCGTGTACTTGGCCTAAATTGGGACGACCCGACTTGAAAGCTTGGACTTTAACTTGAACATGATAATATGATCCCGTCTTGATAATCTTGTTAGTGGCCTGTCGAGGCACACTCCTGAGAAGACCTCTTGACATGACAAGTAAACCTGACATGACATGTGTAATCTTGATTGTTGTTACGACAGTTATTCCTGCCTGGTTAGTGTAACTCTTGTCTTGACTCCGTGGTTGATTTTTCTAATTATGGTTGTATAAGCTACCCGTCTCAACTTGCATCATGTCTAGGGCATGGATTCCTGATTACCACGGTCAGGAATTCATAATGAATCTGACTAGGTTAATAACTAGATTGATCAAGTAGTTCATATAGAAAGATTTCTCAGTTACAAGCGATCCCGTTATCCCGGTCACACCTGTGGACTTGTAGCCTACCATCGAGTAGGGTGTATTTCCAGTACACTGTCATGTGTTACACTCCAAATGTCATGCCCCAGAACTAGAATACTGGAGAGCGGGGGACAGACACAGCCAGCTACGTACATTGAAGTGAATCCTACCTCGCAATATGGTCACGGCTGTCTAGATGCATGAGGGTTTACTACAAGCCATTAGTCTCTTAGGGTCAAGAACAAGCCTAGTGTCTCAATCTCAAACAAGCAATTAAACATAATAAGATGGTAGATCATCAGACATACAAAGTAAGGCATCCCATACATTACATATTCAGATGATCATGAAGCTAGTTATACAAAATGCGAAGACTAGCAAGAGTTTAAGTCATACATGATCAACCCTAGGATTTGTCAATCATGTTACAGCCCGTAGGCAGACAGTAAGTAAAGTTGAAAATGAGCTAACACTTGCTCGGCGGCTAAACGCCTCAAAAGAATATTTTACAAGGGAATGGAAGAGCAAAATAAGAATCCACTCGTTGCCAGGGTTACGCCTAGTGGTCACCAACTGGCAGGAAGGCTGGAAGATCCTCGGGTGCTACTTCGAAATCTGGCCATACAAAACCAGCTGGGTCAGACCCCAGAAAGAGCAAGTGCCACAAAGGAGGCTTCACTTAAGAACTAAAAACCAGCATATTAGCACATAAGATCATAGATGAAATAACAAAAGACATGAATTAGAGAAAACAGGGTGATAAACGATAAGATGACTAAAGGACTATTCTGGTAACCAAGTTACAACCCGTAAACTAAACAAGGACCGGGGTTGTAATCCTTCACCTGAACAGAACTTAGTCTCTAACCAATTATCGATAAAGTAAAGCATACACAAGAATGTCCAGAGATAGCCATGTACTGGGTCTGGACAAGACTAGACAAGATGGGACTCCATCCAACATTCACGGCCAAGCAATAGTACGGCTTGATAGTTAACTAACTAGGGTTATCACAAGCCTAGTTACTAGCAAGATACAATGAGATATCTCTACGGCCACAAGCCCTACAGACTATCCGGGTTATCCAGACGCAAGGTTCTTGCTAAGAGTTATCATGACTTGTTAGGTGACTTGAGTGCAACACATGACAGTGTGCATAGTAATCGTTTCATGAAGTGCCCCACATGACAGTGAGCTGAAAATGTGCCCTACTCGTCGGCAGGCTATAAGTCCACCAGGGAAGGCGCCCAGATAACGGGATTGCTTGTAGCCGGAGTATCTCACTATATGAACTACTTGATCAAGCTAGTCATTAACCTAGTCAGATTCAGTATGTATTCCTGCCCGTGATACCAGGGATACAAGTCCTAGACATGATGCAGACAAGACTGGTAGCTTATAGAAGCACATTCAATACAATCACCCACGGTGTCAAGATGAGAATTTACTTAGCATGTCAAGTTAGCCGTCGCAACAATGTTCATGAGTCACATGTCAAGATTACTTGTCAAGGGTGCACCACGACGGGTCACCATCATGTCATGTTACTTGTACTTGTTACTTGTTAAAAGTACGCCGCGATGGGCCACCATCCTGGTTTACTACTCATTAATCATCATATCGTGTTCACATATCATGTCTTGCAGCATGTCATTAAACAAGATAATATGTAGGTAAAGAAGAGACATAATCCTGAGTGCACCCTAACGGGCCACCGTTAAGAAAGAGAATCATGGCATAAAGTGTACAGTACAATAAAGCCGAAAAGACATAACAACTTGCATCATAAAAGAAGGAAATGTAAAAAGGGGAAAAATGCCAAGACATCATGCATCCAAGGGCTATGCGCCTACATGAAGGCTAACATAAGCCAAGTCATGCTAAGCCTTGCCGTGGCTCGTGCAAATCGTGTCACAATCTTATATTAGCAGTACGTAGAAAATTGTGCCATGACTAAGCAAATCGTGCTAAGTCGCGTCGCGGCTTACACGAGTCGTGTCATGCTTAGCCGTGGCATGCACGTGCCATGTCGTGTCATGTCATGTCATGCCAAGCTGGGCACACATGAGTCGTGTCATGATCGTGTGAGCAACTCATGGGAAAATCATGAAACAACTTGGCCAAAAGGATGCAAACCCAAAAGATCACAAAAGACTGACCACTATGCGCCCAAAGTGGGGGGGAGGCTATATGCGCCCACTATGGCAGATTCTATGCGCCCACTTGAGGATGGTTATGCGCCCAAGTAATGGAGCAAGACTCTTGGCCAAGTGCCAAGGAAAAGGGCAAGGTGCTGTGACTTGTTTAGAAAGTTCATGCGCCAATACAAGGCTATGCGCCCACATGGGGATGCACCTATGCGCCCAAAGGGGGCGTACATATGCGCCCACATGAGGGAAAGACTGCTTTGGGTGCATGGTAAGTTCATGCGCCCAAGCACTGTTCTTCTTCCCGACAGATCTGAGAAGGAGAACGCAAGGAAAGCCATAGCTTCCGAGCTCCGCCAAATATCCATCCGGAGTCCAAATTCGGACTTACATAGGTCAAAATGGGGTAAAACGAAATTCTCTATGACATGGAACCATCAAAACATGCAAATAAAAAAGTTAAATAGATCAAAACTTCAAAAATCCAAAATTTGTAATTTCTTAGATCTACAAAAATCTATGTTTCAAAATGAAAATTTTCAAGTTCTAAAGTGGTTTAAAATCATGCTAAGAATCCATTAGAACCATAAAAATGGGTTCTCAAGTGAGAGCAAGGTGCACTTGCCTATGGAGGGAGAGATGTTTTAATGGAGAAGAAGAAAGAGTTATGGAGAACAATGAAGAGAGAGAAAGGTAGGTAGGTTTTTAAATGGGGATGGTGGTAGGTAGGGGTTTATCATGATGAACCATGGAATTAGACCAAGCCAAACCAATAATGAACCAAGTTAAACCATGACATGCCATGATGAACCTAAACAAGATTAAACCAAAATTAGCTAGCAAGACAAGATAAGTAAAAATACGGATCAGGATTCCATACACGTATACTGGAAATACGTATAGCGGAAAACGGAGGTGACAACTCTATCCACCTTAAAAGAATTCCGTCCTCGAAATTTAATCAAGAGGCTAGAGATGTCGAGCAAGCTATACTAATCACAGGCAAGTTATAACTAAGCAATCAATCAAGCAATCATTCATGCAAGCAATAAAGTTGAAGGCATAAGGTATAAGAAGACATTATACCTTACGAGTCAAATAGGTCGGGATATCGCGATCGGATATCATCCTCACGCTCCCACGTTGACTCTCCCAAAGAATGATGACCCCAAGCAACACGGACTAACTTGATAGTCTTGTTCTTGAGTATCTTCTCTCTTTGGTCCAATATGGATACGGGTCTCTTCTCATACGAAAGGTTGGTACTAACAACCAATTCCGAATGATCAAGGACATGACTCAGATCCGGGATATACCGTCGTAATTGGGATACATGGAAGACATCATATACCTCACGTAGCGACGGCAGAAGAACGAGACGATATGACACATCACCTACTCGCTCTAAAATGTCGAACGACCCTATATACCTAGGACTAAGCTTTTTTCGCATGCCAAAATGAATGACGCCATGGGTAGGCGAGATCCTAAGGAATAAATGGTCGCCGACAGAGAATTCAAGGGGACGCCGATGAGAATCGGCCCAATGACGCTGGCGATCTTGAGCAACTCGAAGATGATCTCTGACTTGTCTGACCACCTCAATAGTCCGCGTTACCATTTCTGGTCCAAGCATTTGCCTCTCACCGATATCATCCCAAGCCAAAGGAGATCTGCACTTCCTGCCGTACAAGGCTTCAAAGGGTGCCATCTGGATACTGGCCTGGAAACTATTGTTATAGGAGAACTCCATGAGATGCAGGTAATCTTTCCACGAACCACCGAAGTCGAGTGTACATGACCGCAACATATCTTCAAGAGTCTGGATCGTGTATTCTGACCCATCTGTCTGCGGATGGTAGGCTGAACTGAACATGAGACGAGTCCCCAAGCTCTCTTGAAGACTCTGCCAAAAGTACGAGATGAACTTCGAATCTCTATCGGACACAATACTAACTGGTACTCCATGCAATCTGACTATTTTCCTGAGGTACATCTCTACAAGCTGATCCGTCGACTGATCGATTCTGAAAGGGATAAAATGAGCTACCTTCATGAGTCTGTCAACTATAACCCAGATAGCATCTCTCCCAGCTGGGGATCTAGGTAGTCCAGTCACAAAATCCATGGTAATGTGCTCCCATTTCTATTCTGAGATTGGTAAAGGTTGAAGAAGTCCAGCGGGTATCTAATGTTCAGCTTTAACTTGTTGACAAACCAAACAACGAGAGACAAACCGGGCTATCTCCCTCTTCATACCATTCCACCAAAAATGCTGTCGAATATCACGATACATCTTTGTACCGCCGGGGTGAATCGAATACTGGAAACTGTGAGCTTCTGCCATGATCTCCTGTCTGATATCTCCACTGGGTATACAAAGACGCCTCCTATGTCGGAGTGTACCACCTTCATGAATATATAATTGTGGTCTTCGCTCTGCTACACATTCTGTCCTAAGCCGCTGAAGCTTAGAATCTGCTGACTGAGCCAACTTGATTCTCTCAACTATACTGGACTAAACTTGCATACTGGCCATCAATGCCACACTGGAAGGAAGAATAACTTCAATACCCATCCTCTGAAGATCTGCTAACAACTCTGGCTGTGCTGTTAGAAAATAAACTCCAGCTCTCCTGCTCAATGCATCTGTAACCACGTTGGCATTCCCAGGATGATATTGCAAGTTGATGCCATAATCCACAAGTAGCTCTAGCCATCTTCTCTGACGCATATTGAGATCCTTCTAGGTAAACACATACTTAAGACTCTTGTGGTCGGTGAAAATCTCCATCCGATCTCTATATAAATAATGCCTCCAAAGTTTTAATGCAAAAACTACTGCTGCTAATTCCAAGTCATGGGTAGGATAATTCCTCTCATGGTCACGAAGCTGACATATTGCATTAGCGACTACCTTACCATGTTGCATCAATACGCATCCCAATCCTCTGCCTGAAGCATCATAATAAACTAAAAATCCTCCAGTCCCATCGGGAAGAGTAAGAATAGGGGCCGTCATCAATCTCTGCTTCAACTTCTCGAATGAACTCTGACACTTTGCTGTCCAAGTAAACTGCATATCCTTGTGGGTCAACTGCGTCATCGGCGTTGAAATCCGATCAAAGTCTGACACAAATCGTCGGTAATAACCGACTAATCCAAGAAAACTCTGAACTTCTGCTACGGTTCTGGACACTGGCCACATCTCTATGGCAACTATCTTCTAGGGGTCTACTTCCACTCTACCTCTGGTGATGATGTGACCTAAGTACGAGATACGATCTAACCAAAACTCGTACTTACTGAACTTCGCGTACAACTGGTGCTCTCTGAGAATCTGAAGAACTACACGGAGATGCTGCACATACTCCACCTCACTCTTGCTATAGACTAAGATGTCGTCTATAAACACTATCACGAACTGGTCAAAATAGGGCATGAAGATACGATTCATGAGGTCCATGAATACGGCTGGCGCATTGGTCGCTCCAAATGGCATAACAAGGAACTCCCAATGTCCATACCTCAATCTGAATGCTGTCTTCGGGATGTCCTACTCTCTGACTCTGATATGATGGTACCCTGACCGTAAGTCAATCTTCGAGAATACAGCCGCTCCCTTGAGCTGATCAAATAAGTCATCTATCCTTGGTAAAGGGTATCTGTTCTTGATTGTTACATAGTTCAAGGTACGATAATCAACACATAATCTTGACGTACCTTCCTTTTTTTCACAAAAAGCATCGAAGCTCCCCAAGGTGATCCGCTAGCACGAATGAATCCCTTGGTTCTAAGTTCTTCAATCATCTTGTACAAGATCTCCAACTCTGAAGGCGCCATCCTATAGAATCTCTCTGACACTAGTGTTGATCCGGGAATCAAATCAATGGTGAACTTGATCTCTCTCTCTGGAGGCATGCCTGGAAGTTCTTCGGGAAATATATCAGGAAACTCTTCTATAACTTTGGAAAACTGAACTGCTGTTGCTACTGCTATCTGCAACACTGGGGAAGAAGGTTCTACTCCGCCTCGGAGAAATGAAAACTCTAGCTCACCAGAAATACTAAAAATAATCTTACCGATTTGGCAATCTATTCTAGCATACTGGTCCCTCAACCAATCCATTCCTAGGACCACATCATAATCGGCCATCGAAAACTCTATCAACCTAGTGGAAAACTCTCTACCGCTAACTATGATTCGACACGAGAAAAATACTCTATCTACTCCCATAAGACCGTTACCAGTAAGTATATTGATCCTTACTGATAATGAATTGGGCTCTAGTCCTATCCGTATTACGAATCATGCAGACATAAATGAATGCTACGCACCCGAATCAAATAATACTGATGCAGGAAAAGAGTTAACGAGAATGGTACCTGCCACCACCTCACCTGATGCCAATTCCTCCTCTACGGTCAAAGCCATCGCTTGACCTTGCCCTCTGGGTGCTGGTCCCCTCTGCTGGAAACCTCTCTGGCGGTTCTGAACCTGAGCTTGGACCTGGGCATACTGTTGCAGTCTCTGCTGCTGGAATACTTGAGCCTGAAGCGGCAATGGCCTCGGAGGCTGGTACTGCTGCTGCTGCACCGGTACTGGTCCCCTCACCGAGGGATAGTCTGGGCCGATGAGGACGAACCAGCTCTCTATGGACAGGACCCTATCATGTGGTTCGATGCCCCATAAGCCAAATACAGTCCTTGTGCTCTGCGACATTCTGATACTACATGCCCTGGCTTCCTACAATAAGTGTAGCCCATTGGGAAAGACTGCCCCCGCTTCTGCTGCTGAGGGTTCGTCGGAGTCGAGTGCTGAACCGACGTAACTGATGCTGCCCTCTCGGAGCTCCAATAGTCAAGGCCCTAGCTGCCGGGGCTAGGGCTGAGGACTGGGTCATATGACCATGGGACCGCTTTCGTCCTCCAGTTCTGTCCACTATTTACTGAAAGGTATACTCATGCCTCCTAGCTGCTCATAAAATAGCATCAAAAGTCTGATGCTCAAACTGCACCACTGCTAGAATGATCTCTAGGTGGAGTCCTTGCTGGAACCGCTACGCTCGGTCAAACTCGATTGCCACCAAGGTGGAAGCAAACTGACTCAGTCTTAAAAACTCGACCGCATATCCATCGACCGTCCTGCTCATCTGCCTGAGATTGTTGAACCTCGTCTGTAGGTCGTATCGAGCTACAACATCGAAGTACTTGATCTGAAACTTGTCACTGAATATCACCCATAGAACAGGCGTCGCCAACCCAACTGCTATCATCGCCCACAAGGTGCGGGCAGGTCTAATAATTGTAGGCACACTACAGCTACCTTTTCTCCTTCTGGAGTCTTGGCTGCATCCAAGATAATCTCGATGTCCTGGAGCCACGCATCAGTTGTAATAGCGTCTTCACTACCTTCGAAGAAGAGAGGATTAAGGCGCTTGAAACAGCTAGCCACATTGTTCCCTTGATAACCAACACGACCCATGGCATCTTATACTGCCTGGTGCAGGGCATCGTCTCGACGATTTTGAGATGCAAGCAATTCTCTGATGAGACCCAACAGGGTTCCATTGTCAGGCTCTGCAGGCTGGACTGGCTGAACTGGTGGCTCTTGACCCCCAGTAGGTACGACTCTGGAGGCTAACCCTGAGTGCTGGGCTTGGACTCCAGGTTGCTTCTGGTCTACGGGAGGTGCTCTGCCTTGCCGATCGGTAGGACCAGGAACAATGCCGCTGAAGAAATGACATAGAGAACAATAAGGAAGGACCATGATAGATCAAGGATGTAAACATGTGATCAGGTCAAGATTTTAGAAAGATTTAAAAGACACGAGTAGAGATCAAGGACGAGTGCTGATTGAAACATCTATTCAGTGAAACCCTCACCCATCTTGATTTACAAGACCTGTATGGGCTACCACTTAAACCGTGTCACGCCCCAGAACCAGAATACTGGAAAGCGGGGGACAGACATAGCCAGCTATGTACATTGAAGTGAATCCCACCTTGCAATACTGTCACGGTTGTCTAGATGCATGAGGGTTTACTACAAGCTATTAGTCTCTTAGGGTCAAGAACAAGCCTAGTGTCTCAATCTCAAACAAGCAATTAAACATAATAAGATGGTAGATCATCAGACATACAAAGTAAGGCGTCCCATACATTACATATTCAGATGATCATGAAGCTAGTTATACAAAATGCGAAGACTAGCAAGAGTTTAAGTCATACATGATCAACCTTAGGATTTGTCAATCATATTACAGCCCGTTGGCAGACAGTAAGTAAAGTTGCAAACGAGCTAACACTTGTTCGGCGGCTAAACGTCTTAAAAGAATATTTTACAAGGGAGTGGGAGAGCAAAATAAGAACCCACTCGTTGCCAGGGTTGCGCCTAGTGGTCACCATCTAGCAGGAAGGCTGGAAGGTCCTCGGGTGCTACTGCGAAATCTGGCCATACAAAACCAGCTGGGTCAGACCCCAGAAAGAGCAAGTGCCACAAATGAGGCTTCACTTAAGAACTAAAAACCAGCATATTAGCACATAAGATCATAGATGAAATAACAAAAGACATGAATTATAGAAAATTGGGTAATAAACGATAAGATAACTAAAGGACTATTCTGGTAACCAAGTTACAACCCGTAAACCAAACAAGGACCGGGATTGTAACCCTTCACCTGAACAGAACTTAGTCTCTAACCAATTATCGATAAAGTAAAGCATATACAAGCATGTCCAGAGATAGCCATGTACTGGGTCTAGACAAGACTAAACAAGATGGGACTCCAACCAACATTTACGGCCAAGCAATAGTACGGCTTGATAGTTAACTAACTAGGGTTATCATAAGCCTAGTTACTAGCAAGATGCAATGAGATATCCCTACGGCCACAAGCCCTGCAGACTATCCAGGTTATCCAGACGTAAGGTTCTAGCTAAGAGTTATCATGACTTGTTAGGTGACTTTAGTGCAACACATGACAGTGTGTATAGTAATCATTTCATGAAGTGTCCCGCATGACAGTGAGCTGGAAATGTGCCTTACTCGTCGGCAGGCTACAAGTCCATCAGGGAAGGCGCCCAGATAACGGGATTACTTGTAGCCAAAGTATCTCTCTATATGAACTACTTGATCAAGCTAGTCATTAACCTAGTCAGATTCAGTATCTATCCCTGCCCGTGGTAACCAGGGATACAAGTCCTAGACATGATATGGACAAGACTGGTAGCTTATACAAGCACACTCAATACAATCACCCACGGTGTCAAGATAAGAATTTACTTAGCATGTCAAGTTAGCCGTCGCAATAGCGTTCACGAGTCACATGCCAAGATTATTTGTCAAGGGTGTACCACGACGGGTCACTATCATGTCATGTTACTTGTACTTGTTACTTGTTAGAAGTGCGCCGCGACGGGCCACCATTCTGGTTTACTACTCATTAATCATCATATCGTGTTCACATATCATGTCTTACAGCATGTCATTAAACAAACTAATATACAGGTAAAGAAGAGACATAATCCTGAGTGCACCCTAATGGGCCACCGTTAAGAAAGAGAATCATGGCATAAAGTGTACAGTATAATAAAGCCGAAACGACATAACAACTTGCATCATAAAAGAAGGAAATGCAAAAAGGGGGAAAATGCCAAGACTCGTGCATCCAAGGGCTATGCGCCCACATGGTTCTATGCGCCTACATGAAGGCTAACATAAGCCAAGTCGTGCCAAGCCTTGTCGTGGCTCGTACAAATCATGTCACGATCTTATATTAGCCGTACGTAGAAAACCGTGCCATGACTAAGCAAATCGTGCTAAGTCGCGCCGCGGCTTGCACGAGTCGTATCATGCTTAGCCGTGGCACGCACGTGCCATGTCGTGTCATGTCATGTCATACCAAGCTGGGGCACACATGAGTCATGTCGTGATCGTGTGAGCAACTCATGGGAAAATCACGAAACAACTTGGCTAAAAGGATACAAACCCAAAAGATCACAAAAAACCCAAATGAATGTTGCTGACCACAATGCGCCTACTTGAGGGTGGTTATGTACCCAAGTAATGGAGCAAGACTCTTGGCCAAGTGCCAAGGAAAAGGGCAAGGTGCTGTGACTTGTTTAGAAAGTTCATGCGCCAATACAAGGCTATGCGCCCACATGGGGATACACCTATGCACCCAAAGGGGGCATACATATGTGCCCACACGAGGGAAAGACTGCTTTGGGCACATGGCAAGTTTATGCGCCCAAGCACTGTTCTTCTTTCCGACAGATCTGAGAAGGAGAACGAAGGAAAGCCGTAGCTTCCGAGCTCCGCCAAATCTCCATCCGGAGTCCAAATTCGAACTTCTATTGGTCAAAATGGGGTAGAACGAAATTCTCTACGACATGGAACCATCAAAACATGTAATAAAGAAGTTAAATAGATCAAAACTTCAAAAATCCAAAATTGGCAATTTTCTAGATCTACAAAAATCTATGCTTTAAAATAAAAATCTTCAAGTTCTAAAGTGGTTTAAAATCATGCTAAGAATCCATTGGAACCATCAAAATGGGTTCTCAAGTGAGAGCAAGGTGCACTTGCCTATGGAGAGGGAGAGGTTTTAATGGAGAAGAAGGAGTTATGGAGAATAATGAAGAGAGAGAAAGGTAGGTGGGTTTTTAAATGGAGATGGTGGTAGGTAGGGGTTTATCATGATGTACCATAGAATTAGACCAAGCTAAACCAATAATGAACCAAGTCAAACCATGACATGTCCTGATGAACCGAAACAAGATTAAACCAAAATTAGCTAGCAAGGCAAGATAAGTAAAAATACGGGTCAGGATTCCGTACACGTATACTGAAAATACATATAGCAAAAAATGGAGGTGACACCAAGTCAGCTAAATTCTTTTAATTTTTGATAAACTTTTGCAACCCCGCCTGGATAACCTGGATAGTCTGCAAGGCTTGTGACTGCTGGAATATCTCAACTGTATCTTATTAGTAACTAGGCCTGCGATAACTCTAGTTAACTAATGATAGCAAGCCGTAGGACTTAATTGGCCGTGCCTGAATAATTGTCTCATGATTAACGTAGGAATTATATTTCACCGCTTGTTTTCTTAATACAAGCTAGTATGTTCTTTAAAGCATGTCTTTATGTTATTTAATTATGTTCTTTTATCAGTTCTCATATTCTTTTTTTATGCTAGTTTTAGTTCATAAGTGGAACCTCTCTTGTGGTACTTGCTCTTCTGGGTTCTGATCCAGCTGGTTTTGTATGGCCAGATTTTAGAGTAGTACCCGAGGATCTACCTGCTTTCCAACCAGATGGTGAATACTAAAAGTAACTTGGCAACGAATGAGTTTCTTATTTTGCTCTTCCACTTTATTGTAACTTATTCTTTTGAGGCGTTTAGCCGCCGAGCATGTGTTAGCTTGTATTGCAACTTTAATTTTTGTCTGCCTAAGGGCTATAACATGTTTGGCAAATCCTAAGGTTGTTCATGTATGACTTAACTCTTGCTAGTCTTCACATTTTATATGACTAGCTTCATGATCATCTGAATATGTAATGTTTGGGATGTCTTAAATTATATTTCTGATGATCTAACATCTTGTAACAATTATTTGCTTGCTTGAGATTGAGACACTAGGCTTATTCTTGACCATAGGAGACTGATGGCTTGTAGATAAACCCTTATACATCTAGACAGCCGTGACCATATGACGAGGTGGGTTGCACTTTAATATACGTAGCTGGCTATGTCTGTCCCCCGCTCTCTAGTATTCTGGTTCTGAGGCATGACACGGTTTAAGTGGTGGCCCATGCAGGTCTTGTCAATCAAGATGTGTGAGGATTTTATTGGATTGATATCTCAATCAGTATTCATCCTTGATCCCTACTCGTGCCTTCTAATCTTTTTAATTCTTGACCTGATAACATGCTTATATCCTTGATCTATTTTGGTCCTTCCTTATTGTTTTCCATGTTATTTATTCAGTGGCATTGTTTTTGGTCCTCCCGATCAACCGGGAGGAGCACCTCCAGTGAACCAACAGCAACCTGGGGACCAAACCCAGCACTCTGGAACAACATTTCGAGTCATGCCTTTCGAGGATCAAGAGCCGCTAGTTCAGTCCAGCATAGTTGAGAGAATCAAGATAGCTCAATCAACAAATTCTAAGCTTCAGCAGCTTAGGACAGAATGTAAAGCGGGATGAAGAGCAGAGTTATGTATTCACGAATATGACACTCTCTGACATGGAAGGCATCTTTGTGTACCCAGTAGTGACATCAGACAAGAGATAATGGTAGAGGCTCACAGTTCTCAGTATTCAATTCATTCTGGTGTCACAAAGATTATTGTGATATTCGTCAGCATTTCTGGTGGAATGGCATGAAGAGGAAGATAGTTAGGTTTGTCTCTCATTGTTTAGTTTGCCAATAAGTTAAAGCAGAACATCAGAGACCAGTTGGACTTCTTCAACCTTTACCGATCCCAGAATAGAAATTGGAGCATATTATCATGGATTTTGTAACTGGGTTACCTAAATCCCCAGCTGGAAGAGATGCTATATGGGTTATAGTTGACCAACTCACCAAGGTAGCTCATTTTCTCCCTTTCAAGATTAGTTAGTTGACGGATCAGCTAGCAAAGATATACCTCAGGCAGATAGTCAGATTACATGGATGCCAGTCAGTATCGTATCCGACAGAGATTCGAGATTTATGTCGTACTTTTGGCGGAGTCTTTAAGAGAGTTTGGGAACTCGTCTCAGGTTTAGTTCAGCTGATCATCTGCAGACAGATGGTCAGTCAGAGAACACGATTCAAACTCTTGAGGATATGTTATGGTCCTGTACACTTGATTTCGGTAGTTCGTGGGAAGATCACCTGCACCTAGTGGAGTTCTCCTACAATAATAGTTTTCAGACAAGTATTCAAATGGTACCATTTGAGGCACTGTATGACAGGAAATACAGATCACCTTTAGCCTAGGACGATGTAAGCGAGAGGCAGATGCTTGGTCTAGAAATGGTTATACAGACTATCGAGATAGTCAGACAAGTTAGAGATCATCTTCGAGTTACACAAGATCGTCAGCGTCATTGGGCCTATTCTTATCGGCATCCTCTTAAGTTTTCTACCGGCGACCACGTATTCTGTAGGATTTCGTCTACCCGTAGAGTCATTCGATTTGGTGTGTGGGGAAAGCTTAGTCCTAGGTGTATAGGGCTGTTTGAAATTCTCGAGCGAGTAGGTGATGTGTCCAATCGTCTCGCTCTTTCACCGTCGTTATGTGAGGTACATAACGTATTTCATGTGTCCCAATTGCGACGGTATATCTCGGATCCGAGCCATATCCTTGATTATTTGGAATTGGTGGTTAGTGTTAACCTTTCGTATGAGGAAATGCCCGTATCCATATTGGACCGAAGAGAGAAGGTACTCAAGAACAAGACTATTAATTTAGTCCGTGTTGCTTGGGGTCATCACTCTTTGGGTGAGTCAACTTGGGAACATGAGGATGATATTCGATCACGATATCCACACCTGTTTGACTCATAAGGTATAATGTTTTCCTTATGCCTTATGCTTTGAATTTCTTGCTTGCATGAATGATTGCTTGATTGATTGCTAGACATAAATTG
Source organism: Iris pallida (assembly GCA_029216955.1). Classification (NCBI taxonomy): domain Eukaryota; kingdom Viridiplantae; phylum Streptophyta; class Magnoliopsida; order Asparagales; family Iridaceae; genus Iris; species Iris pallida. The sequence continues at coordinate 8,450,507 of JANAVB010029620.1, forward strand.
CCTGTAGTTAGTATAGCTTATTCCGACACCTCTAGCATGTTGATTAAATTTCGAGAACAAAATTCTTTTAAGGTGGGTAGAGTTGTCACTCCCGTTTTTCGTTATACGTATTTTTCGTATACGTATACGGATTTCTGACAATTGTCAGGTGACTTATAGTTTGACTTGTCTTGATTATCTTGGTTCAATCTTGACTTGGTTTGGTTCACCTTGGCTTAGCTTGGCTTGGTTTAGTTTTGGGTTGGTTTGAGATGAGAGGGTTGGTATATAAACCAACTACTCTCTCTCTGTTCCATTATTATCATTTTCTTCTTCTTCTTCTTCTTCATATTTACTCTGTTGGCCCATTGGTCATGGTCAAACCTGATTTTAATAATTGATCAAACTCTGTTTCGATATAAGGGCTACTCAAGTTTATTTTGACTCTTGGACACTGCCAGAGAACTGCTACCCATTCTGTTCAAGATCGAAGCTGTGTTTGCCACTCGAGTCTGTATTTCTTTTATGCAATATAATTTTCACATTTCTTGAGTCTATGAATACATTGTACACTGAGTCGTACTGGCAAATAGGCTACCCTAAAAATATTTTTAAAATATCCCATGTTTTGAAAAAAAAGCCCCCTATTTATAAAAAGCTCCAACTGCTTAAAACAATTTCAAAAATACCAAAAATCATTTTTGCAAAAACCTAACAAAACCCTGATAGAACTCGGCCCAAGTTCGGTCAGAGTTCGGTTAGTGAACGTTGCTTTTTGAACTTGGTCCTCCTGCAGTTATGGATCTTGTCGAGGTTTTCTCATAGAGTTCTGTCCGAATTCTGACAGAGTTCTGCCTTTGGAAAAGCTATAAATAGAGAAGGATTTCGATCATTTCAACTCACTCATTCACTTTCATCTCTTCTCTTTAAAGCCTACTGCTCTCTTCCAAAGTGTTCTAAGCTTTAATTTTCAAATCCTAAGCCAGTTACAATCCTCTAGTCGATTTGCCAGTGCGGTATGGTCTAGAAGCTTCAGAGCGATTGTAATCAAAGGCTTGATTGAAGAAAGATACTTCACAACTGAAGTTGGTCGAGTACTTCGGATCAAAGCTCGTGTTTGTAGAAGTTGCAAAGACTTCGTATGAAAACTTGTGGTATTTTCTAATAGTGGATTCAATTGGAAGCTAGAGTTCTTCCGACTGGAATAGTCCTTGCAAGAGGAAACCAGTATACATCACCGTCTTTGCATTTGCTTTCTGATCTCTGCTTTTACATTTATTTACTTGTGATATTTCTCTATGATCTTGCTGCTAACTTTTTAAATTTGCAATATTTCGCTGCCTACTTTATTCACCCCCTCTAGAGTATTGTGTTTTATAATTCGTTCCTATAATTGGTATCAGAGCGGGTTATACAGGTAAAGCATGGTAACATTATAGTTTTATTTTTATTATTATTCTTAACTGTTACATAGATCACAGCATAACACATGGCAACTGTGAAGTTCACAAGTGAAGGCCATGCCACAAACAGACCTCCACTATTTGACGGTACAAATACACCTATTGGAACACACGAATGAGTTTCTTCTTGAAATCTCTAGATTTTGACTTATGGTCTATTGTTATTGATGGCTACAAAAAGCCTCATCGTATTCTTATTGAAGATATTTTGGTTGAAAAACCCTATGATAAATATATTGCGGATGAAAAGAAAAAAGGCCAGTCTTGACGCACATGCTATTAACGCTTTATTTTGTGCTTTAGACATGATTGAATTTAACAGGGTGTCTACATGTACAACATCAAATGAAGTGTGGAAACTTCTCGAAGTAACCCACGAAGGAACAACACAAGTAAAGGAGTCAAAGATCAGCAGACTTACTCAGGAGTATGAGGTGTTCAAGATGAAGCCAAACAAATCTGTCATCCAGATGTTTACGAGATTTTTGGATATTGTAAATCCTCTGTCATCATTAGGCAATGAGTACATTAACCATGAGAAGATTCATAAACTGCTGTAATTTTTCACAAAGAACTGGATTCCAAAGGCTATAATAACCATTGAAGGGAACGACCTTACAACCATGTCTATTGAAACACTCATGGGTAAGATACTCACTCACGAGCTAGAACTTTAAGACTTTGAAGATACTACACCAAAGGAGAAGTCAGAGAAGTCGATCGCATTCAAAGCTCAACATAGAAGAACTGTCGAAGATAATTCCAACGACAGTGACTCTGACACTGAGGATAGCCTGAAGTTGCTGCTTCCTACCCTAAAAAGTGTCACTTACCGAATCATCGGAACACGGTCAAACCCAACGCTATCAGATCTAACCAAACCAAACCTTTACCCAAAAAGACAAATAGGCATGCATTCTTTTACACTAGAAAACCTAGACCTACCAACAATACACAATACACTGCATTCAACACTCAACATGCTAGATGTCACTAATGTGGCACCATTGGTCATATTTCTTCTACATGTAGAGTTAGAAAGCTTGTTGATTTGAAGATTTGTGTATGGATACCAAAAACTAACATATCAGGACCCTACAAAAAATAGGTACCAAAGTTTTCATCTGCAAATTCTTTTATAGGTGAAACACCATTCACATGCTAGAAGCAAATGGATCCTCGACAGCGGTTGCTCACGGCATATGACTGGTGATGCTTCATTATTTGTAACACTATCGAAGAAGAATGAAGGATACGTTTTCTTCGACAATAATTTAAAAGGGTACATAATTGGTATCAGAAATATTGGTAAGGCCCCCTACCCTGTGATTAAATATGTCTGTCTAATTATCGAGTTAAAACATTATCTGCTCAGTATAAGCTATTTAGCTAACCATGGTTATGGTGTTAACTTCGTCAAAGACAAATGTACTATAGTTGATAGCTCAACAGGTAGTACTATCTTTGAAGGTATCAGGGAAAACAATATATATGTTTTCTATTTGTTAGAAGTTGCTAACAAAGCAGGTAGATGCTTGATGGCCAAAAGTGATGAGAGTCAACTATGTCACATGAGACTCGGTCATACAAACATGGACACAATTTCTAGATTATCCACAAAGAAGCTGGTACGAGGCTTACCAGACATTTCTTTCAAGAAGGATACGGTATGTAGTCTATGTGAAAAGAACAAAGCTACCCGATCCACTTTTAAGTCCAAGAACGCTGTAAGTACCACTATACCTCTACAATTACTGCATATGGATTTATTTGGACCTAGTAGAATTGCTAGCCTAGGTGGTAAGTTATATGCTTTTGTAATAGTAGATAATTTTTCTAGATACACGTGGGTATATTTTCTTGCACGCAATAACGATGCATTATCAGAATTCATCACCTTTTGCAAGAAAGTTTAAAATAAAAAAGGTTTCATGATTACTCGTATTCGAAGTGATCATGGCGGTGAATTTGAAAATACAGAGTTCAAGTAATTTTGTGACACACAGTTATTTGCATGAGTTTTCTTGCCCTAGGACTCCACAACAAAATAGAGTTGTGGAACATAAGAACATGACTCTATCCGAAATGGCTAGAGTTATGTTAAACCAGTTTAGTCTACCTAAATACCTATTGGCTGAAGCTGTCAATACAGCGTGCTATGTTCTCAATAGGGTTCTAATTCGACCTATATCGAAAAAGACTCCCTATGAGCTATGGTTTGATAGAACACCCACTGTTTCATATTTCAAAATATTTGGTTGTAAATGTTTTATTCTTAATACTAAAGACAATCTGGAAAAATTTGACGAAAACGCCGATGAAGGTACCTTTTTAGGTTATGCGACGAAAAGCAAAGGGTACAGAGTCTTCAACAAGAGAACCATGATCATCGAAGAATCAATAAATGTTACATTTGACGAACTAAATCAACATTCAGTCGATGATGATGATGAAGACATAGTACACCAAGTACAGCTCCTACTGAACCTTCACACAAAGCACCAGCTGATTCTCCAAGCAAATCATGTACAGAACCAAAAGTCGAAACCAACAATCCAGAGGATATGCCAAAAGAAATGAGATTTTTGGAAGACCATCCAAAGGACTTGGTAATTGGTGAGATTACCAGGGGTGCAAGTACTGGTTCCTCTAGTAAAGATATAGCTTCCTGTTTTGCTTTTATTTCATAGCTTGAACCCAAAAATATTGAAGAAGCATGTAGTGATAATGTTTTGTTAGATGCTATGCAAGAGGAATTGAACCAATTTGAACGAAATCAAGTCTGGAAACTTGTTCCAAGCCTATTGATCATTCGGTCATTGGTACCTGCTGGATATTCCGAAATAAACTGAATGAGAATGGCTTAGTGACTCGTAACAAGGCTCGACTCGTAGCTCAAGAATACAATCAAGAAGAAGTATCGACTACGATGAGACTTATGCCCCAGTTACGAGATTAGAATCCATTTGCATGTTATGTGCATTTGCATATTTTCATAACTTTAAATTATTTCAAATGGATGTCAAAAGTACATTTTTGAACAGTTTTATAAAAGAAGAAGTTTATGTAGCTCAACCTCCATGTTTTACTGATTTCAAAAATCCTAATTATGTTTTCAAGTTGAAGAAAGCTTTATACGGTTTGAAACAAGCCCCTCGTGCTTGGTACGATCGTCTAAGCTCTTTTCTACTTGACAACGATTTTATAAAAGGGAAGTTTGATACTGCACTATTTATAAAATCTTTTAATGACAACCTTCCTTTAATTCAAATTTATATAGATGATATCATTTTTGGATCTACTGATGAATCTCTCTGTCAAGAATTTTCAAGTGTATGCAGAATGAGTTTGAGATGAGCATAATAGGAGAACTGAAATTCTTTCTCGGACTGCAAATCAAATAAACCAACAATAGAACGTTCATTAATCAAGCTAAGTACACAAAAGACTTATTAAAGAAGTTCGATCTGGAAGCAGTCAAACCACTTGGCACTCCGATGGCAACTTTAACTAAGCTTGATATTGATGAACAAGGCAAACCTGTCGACATACGTAAGTATCGAGGTATGATTGGTAGTTTACTTTATTTAACTGCTAGTCATCCTAATATAATGTTTAGTGTTTGCTTGTGTGCACGTTTTCAGGCTAACCCTAAGGAATCACATCTGTGCGTGGTTAATCGTATCTTCCGATACCTTAAAGACACTTCTTCTGTCGGCTTATGGCACTACTAGAATGATTCATATTAGTGACGTCCAAAAACGTCGCTAATAAGTAAAAATACGTCGCTAAATTCATAGACTTGATATCGATGCCGATAGTTTATATCCACAAGACCGTGCTTGTCTACTTTCCAACCTTGACCTTCAATCGGATCGAACCAATCACACCTGAATAACACAATCTTAGTAGGCTCTATTCTATAACTATATGTCAGCTCCACAATCTCCCGTAGGATGCCATAGAAATCGTTGCCCGCATCAACAGCTTTGTAGTTCGAAGTTCTGATACACAAACAGTTATTTTTGGTGGAATCGAGATCCACAAAGTTGTCTCTGATCGGGCATGTTGTTAACTTGAACCTAAATCCATTAAAACAGTAGCTTGGCCATATTTTTATAGCATAAATTGGTCCCTTGGCTAGCGTTCTAATAACTCATTCTCAAGTCTTGCGTATGGACGATCGACCTAAATACCACAAAAAAATAAATTAAGCTTATTCTCAAGTTCATATACAGAAAGGTAATTACAGAGTTCTCAAGTCTTATATATGCACTCAACTATGATGGAAAATAATGCCTTATTTCTGTCTTATTTCTTGTTTTAGTTCTTCTTCTGTTATGTGTGGCCTACCTGACCTCACATCATTATTAAATATGCTGAAAACAACATCGTTCAATTAATGTAGTAGTATAATAATCAACACTATTAAAATAATGTAGACGTATTAATTACTTACCCCTCCAGCTTCTCTACTTCATCATCGTCGCAGTTGAGTAATACATACACCTGACCAGCCCTTAGCGCATCATCGTTCAGATATCTCTTCTTTATTTTACCCGATGGCTTTCCTGGAGCATTGAATACCTTCAGTATTGTATCATTACATTCATGATCTCCGTCGTAGTTTCTGGAAGCTCTCTTCTATTAGTTGCAACATGAGGCTTGAAATACATCGAACAAAAGTTTGTAATCTCCTCGAGAACATAGGCTTCACAAATAGAACCCTCGACCCATGCCTTATTTTTTACCTTTCTTTTTAGGTGATTCAAATGTCGCTTGAACGGGTACATCCATCGATATTCGACGGGTCCACCAACACGTGCCTCATAGGATAGATGAATCGGCAAATGCTCCATAGAGTCGAAGAATCCAGGAGGAACACCATCTCTAGCTTGTACAGTGTTATCGCAATTTCCTTCTCTTGTTTTTTTAGACGATCAACGAGAAATTTCTTAGAACAAAGATTCCTGAAGAATATGCTAAGCTCCGTCAATGGATCCCAAACTGCCTGCGGTAAGAATTCCCGAAATACAATCAAAATTAACCTCTCCATGAATACGTGATAATCGTGGCTCTTCATACCCGTCAATTTGTTTTCCTTTGGATTGACACATCTTCTCAGATTTGACACATATTCGTCTGGAAATTTTAGGCCCTGGATCCACCAACAAAGTCTCACTTTATCCTCCTTATCCAGTAAGAAAATTAACTTCGGCAGGAACTGTTTTCTATTCTCCTCTATCAATTGCAACGCAGGGCGTTTGCATATTTCTTCTAAGTCCAACCTGGCCTTGGGATTGTCTTTCTTTTTTCCCCTTTACGTCCATCATAGTATTAATTATGTTATCAAACACATTTTCTTAAAATGCATGACATCAAGATTATGTCTGATCAGATTGGTACTCCAATATGGCAGATCCCAGAATATGCTCCTCTTTGTCCAGTTATGATCTCTACCAAATCTATCGCACTTGTACCCAGTTGTAGGATTTTTGATAACACTTGGAAAATCTCTAACCTTCTCCCATATTGTGGCTCCGCACCACCTTGGCGGTGGATCACCCTTTTCTACAACGCCGGTACGGAATGCATTCATGTTTCTTCTGAACGGATGATCTTTTGGCAGAAATTGTCGATGACAATCAAAGAAGCACGGTTTTCCTCCATGTTTTAAGCGGAAAGCCTTAGTATGGTCCATGCAATATGGACATGAGAGACGGCCATGAGTGCTCCATCCAGATAACATTCCATAGGTCGAAAAGTCGTTGATGGTCCACATAAGGGTTGTCTTCATCTGAAAATTCTGCTTCCTGGAAATATCGTACGTATTAGCGCCTACTTTCCATAACTGATTCAACTCATCTATCAAAGGATGTAAGTACACATCAATATTCCTCTTGGGATTGTTCGGACCAGGAATTATAACGGTTAGAAATATGTACTGAGTCTTCATGCACATCCAAGGCGGTAGGTTATACGGAGTGACAATCATAGGCCAACACGATTACTGGGATCCCGAAAGACCAAAAAGAGTAAAACCGTCAAAAGATAGCCCCAACCTGATATTACACGGATCTGAAGCAAAATTAGGATATACTCGATCAAAGTGCTTCCACGCTTCTCCATTGGATGGGTGATCCAACACTCCTTCAATCTGTTTTCGTATATGCTAACTCATATTTTCGGCCGTCTCTTTCACCATAAATAATCTTTGCAACCGCGACGTTAAAGACAAGTAGTACATTGAATCGGTCGATCTTCTTGCACCGTAGACCTTCCTGTACTAGTTGTCTTATAGAGAACAGCACCACAAAATCTGCACATATTTGCGTCCTTGTCGTCTTTGTAGTACAGCATGCATCCATTACGACAAGAATCAATTTTCTCGTATTCCATCCAGAGCGATATCACCATCCTCTTAGACCGATAGAAGTCTTTAGGTAACTTAGCACCCACCGGCAAGATCACTATAATCAACTCCAACACTCGGTTGTAGCATTCTTGCGACATGTTAAAATCTGACTTAATGCTCAACAGTCTTGTAACCACCTCCAACGGTGAATGATCCTCGCAACCAGGATACAATAGAGTCCTTATATTCTCCAGCAACTCCATGAACTTTGTAGCATCGACATTCGGTGCCTCCTCAGCTGCATCATGAACGAAACTAGGCCCTGCAGCATCGAAAACCATGTTCACGCATCCGTCGTCGTATACATGATTATCTGAAACTAAATTAGGTCTCGCATGCATATACGGCTCAACATAAGGCTCCGGCTTTGATGCTAAAGACACAAGTTCTCCGTGTGCGGTCCACTGATAGTAATTAGGCGTGAAACCCCTTGAGTACACATGATATGTCACTTCCACTTCTGGATAATATTTTACGTTATGACATTTCACACACGGACACTTAATTTTGGTATCGTCCATGTACTAAGGGAACGTCTTAGCAAACTGCGGAAGCTGCTCTACTCTCGCTATGTATTCATTCTGCACACCACACATATCATCAGGACGACGATTGTACATCTATAAACGATTCCGTAAGTAGTAATTCATATCCACTTGAAAATAATTTTGCAAAGATGGACACACATGTTCAGCACAGTAACTAGTCAAACTGGGTGAAGTTGAGTTGACTAAGTCAATATCTTGGACAAACCAGTCAAACTGGGTGAAGTTGACTAAGTCTAGGCAATTATCCTTCACTAGACATAGACATGGAACAAACACCGATATTTGCAGTGTTCGAACTTCCTAGTGTATATTATAGTAGAGAGACATGGTAACCGTGTGTAGGGGTGCAACTCGGGCGGGTTGGGTCGGGCTTGAGGTCAACCCGAGCCCAACCAGATGAATCATAAGCCTAATCCGAGTCCAAGCCCGGCCTGACATCGGGTTCAACATATGACGCCCAAGACCAAGCCTGGAGGATCGGGTTGAATTCGGGTTGGGTCGGGTCCATCGGGTAATATTGACCAACTATTGACTTTCAGACAACTGGTAAACTCTAGTTTGATTTCGGGTCAATTCAAGTCACTTTTAGGCTAAGTTTAACTTTCGGTTGACTTTCGTTGACTTTTGGTCAAAACGGTCAACCGAGGTCAAAACTAGTCTAAGAGCACTAATCCTAACCATTACCAACCAAGACAATCAATTTCTAACCATATCCTAACACCTTAGACTCATACCTTAGCTTCTAGGCAATTACCTTAACTTACCCTATTACCTTACCCTTTCATAGCTAGGGTAAATCCTAATTATCTTGTGATACCATCTTGGTATCACAAGATACCTTAACCTGTCACGCTCACTCTAGCCCACATCTAACTCTAATATAAAACTTCTAATATAAAATCTTACTAACATATCTTCCACAATTTTCTCACTCTCTAACACAAACTACATCCTATTGCCAAACCTTTCCTTAATATATTATCTAACCACTAACATACTCTTCTAACTAAACACTCAACTCACTAACTTACTAACAACACACACTTACAACATGAAGGGGGTTAAGTGACTATTTTTGATGAAAAGGATGAATGGATGAATGAATGGTGAATGGGAGAATGGATGAATGAATGGTGAATGGGTGAATGAATGAATGAATGGGTGAATGAATAAATGAATGGTGAATGGGTGAATGCATAAATGAATGGTGAATGGGTGAATGAATAAATGAATGGACTGCTATATATGATAGATGAATTGATGGATAAATAAATGGATAGATGGTGAATGGGTGGCCGAATGAATGATACTGCTGCTACTTGCTGCTGCAATTGTTGCTGCATATGCTGCTGCTGCTGCTTATGCTGCCTAGCTGCTGCTGCATATGCTGGCCTAGCTGCTACTGCATATGCTGGTCTCAATCCCCCTTCAACCACCATGAACACCACCACAAACCACCACTACAATACCACAACTACAACCACAACCTACCACAACAACTCCATCCATTCTCACTCAAACTCACACACAACCAATAAACATATATATACATATATCAAGACACCTATTTATATATATACACTCTCAAATATAAAGAGAGACACACACAATATTTCGGGTTCGTCGGGTAACCCGACACATGAACCCGAGCCCAACCCGATTGTCGATCGGGTTCAAATATTTTAACCCAAATTCGAGCCCGAGCCTGAGTATCTTCAACCCTAATCCAACCCATTAACGGGTTTATCCGATTGGGTTCGGGTTTAGCCCGCCCAAGTTCCACCACTAACCGTGTGTCCGTGTGTGTGTGTATGTGTCCGTGTGTGTGTGTGTGTGTCCGTATGTGTGTGTGTGTCCATAGGAGAGGAGGAGGAGGAGGAGGAGGGAGAGGAGTTAGGTTAGGGTGTACCTGAGGAAGAGGAGGAGGAGCTCGGATTGGGGGAGGAGGAGCTCGATGGGGGGGGTAGGGGTCGCCGGGGGGGGAGGGAGTCGCCGGGGGGGGGAAGGAGTAGCCGGGGGTCGAGGAGAAAAATAAAATTCTAAAATTTTCGAGTGAGGGGGAAAAATGAAGCAGTGTGCCCTAAGTAAAAAAGTTAGCGACGTCAAGATGACGTCGCTAAACATCGCAAATATTTTAATATATGGCGACATATTTAATAATATATCGTGGAACGTCGTTATTCAGTGACGTATTTTATCTCCTGTCGCTGAACGTCCCTATTCAGCGACGTTTTGTGATGTCTATAGAAAGGAGTCGCTATATTCGATATTTAGCGAAGTTATTTTATTCTGTCGCTAAATTACGTCGCTAATAGAGCATATTTTAGTAGTGTGGTATCCCAAAAGTACGTCGTTTGACCTAACCGGTTATTCGGATGCTGATTTTGCTGGATGCAAAGTAGATAGAAAAAGTACTAGTGGCACATGTCATTTCCTAGGCAAAGCTCTGGTCTCTTGGTTTAGCAAGAAACAGAATTCTGTCGCATTATCAATGACTGAGGCTGAGTATATTGACGCAGGATGTTGTTGTGCACAAATGTTGTGAATGAAGCAAACATTAGAAGACTTTGGCTTAATGTACACACACATACCCATTTTTTGTGACAACACTAGTACTATCAATTTGACTAAGAATCATTTATATCACTCTCGCACTAAGCATATTGAGATCGACATCATTTTCTTAGAGATCATCGACAAAATGGAGATATAAACCTTGTCTACATAGACACTGAGAATTAATTAGCTGATATCTTTACAAAATCTTTAGCGGAAGATCGCTTCAATTATTTACGTCGAGAATTAGAAATTTTAGATATCAATAATATTAATTAATTTTGTTTTATCAATTATTTTTTAATACTCAAAAACTGTTTTTGAGACAAGCCTCAAAGGGTCCGTCAGTCACCACAACTACGGTCGAAGCGAAGCGGTATTTAATTATTCCCCGATGAACTCCCGTTAGCTGGGACAGTACCCCTACAGCTAATCTGAAATAGTCGCTATGTAACAAAATTTAATTTATAAAATAATATTAACTATATTAATTAAAATTTAAAATTATTGAACTTGGTATTAAATAATTGAAAGGAGATGATGAAAAGAATGTGGCCCGCAATTTTTTTTTCAAAATTCATCAAAAGAACCCTAGGTAAACTCGGCCCGAGTTCGGCCAGTGTTCTGTTGGTGGTATGAGCTTTTAAGTCAGAACCCTAGGCCCCCTTCTCTTCATCTCTTCCAAACTCCTCTTTCAAACAGCAGCTGCCGCCCGAGCCCTCTCCAAATCCTAGAAACTCTCCAACCTATTGCTTTCATTCTACTTGGAGATTTCAATCCAAAATTTGGATTCATGCGAAGAATCTTGATCTCTACTACATACTCAATTCTTGAAAGGTATAACATTCTCCTCCTATCTTTTTCAATTCATTAGTTTCAATTCAATTTTGGGAGAAAATGCCTAAGGGATTCACTCCATCCAAGAAAAAGAAGAAAAATGCCAGTAAAGAGGCATCGTCTTCGAATCCACCAGAGGATTTCCTTTTTTTTCTCGGTCCAATCGACCGACGGTGCGTTCAATAAATTTTTTTGAAACTCATGATCACTCATTGTTATGGTACGCTGACTTTGCCATGCGTAATATATGCACTGGAGCCCCGATTAAGTGGACTGTCTTTCCTGACCACCGTCCATTATTTTAGGTATTAGGATTACACCGACATGTTACCCTCAAATACCCTATAGCTACTAATGCCCTTAGACTGTTCTACTGTAACTTTGTTTTAGACACTTTCTCTGTTAGAACTTGTGTCGACAGCATCAACATCGAGTTCGATGATACCATCTTAGCAGAAATCCTTGGTGTTCCTAACGAAGGTGTCCCGCTTGATGATATCACTAAGTTCGATTTCTCTGATGGCACGGCTCTTATCAGTTTCAAGAACGACCTTTGTGCACCTGCCCGTGTTCGTTCTGGAAAGTTCAAGGCTGCAAACTTGAACTTATTTAACTATGAGTTACATCTCATCATCTATTCCACTATTCTTTCTAAATCGACTTCAAAAGATGATGTTACAAATCTTGAACTGTCTGCCCTCTATCATATCATCAAGGAAATTCCATTTTTGGTTCCCAAGACTATCATTCAGATGATTGGACGTTGTCGCGGAAGAGATCAAAATCTCTTTTATGCATGTTTATCCCACACATCTTTCAGCATTTTGATGTTGATCTTTCCACTTGTGCTCTGGACCCTGAGCCCAAGTATCTCCAGCTGTCACGTCGCAGCACAGCCATTCCTCATGTACCTTCTACTGCTCCGGCTCCACCTCCTCAGGCTTATCATATGACTTTTGAGGGTATTCGTCAGCATCTCTCTGATCTGCGGTCATTCATCACTGACACATCCAGGGAATATGAGTTCCGTGATGTGAGTCGATTCTAGGCACTCGCCAACTCTTTTGCCGATCTCTGTTTCATCCAGACTGGTCATTCTGCCAGTTCTCTTTCCAGAGATCCAGCTGTCTCCGGCTACCGCTATGAGGATGAGGCGGTATACACTCTCTTTCATCCCGGTAACGCATATGACTGGTACCGTGGTTCTAATGCTACTCCACACCATTCTGGAGCTGGCACTTCTGGAGCTGGTCCATCCGGACATGGTGGCCGTGCTGGCACTGTTGATGTTGATGATGATTCAGAGGATTTGTGATCTAGACACATTGTATTTTGTCTTGATGTCATTTTTTGAGATTTTGTTATATTAATGTTTACTTGGAAATGCTCTGACATTCCAAGATATCATTAGTACTCTATCTTTTAGTTTATTTTGTACTGAGATTGTGATTGACTAAGGTGATGTATGGTGAACATCTTTTTATTCTTTGCTAAGCATATTTTATTTTAATTTAGCATTTATTTCTTGTTATAGCACTAACTCTTTATGCTTCAATATAAACTGCCTGTGAAATGCTTATTTTTTTCTATATATTATATTTGTATTTCTTCACTGACTGTTCCTTATGCATAAATTGCGGGGAAGTTTTCTCTTTACAATTATTTTGCTAAGTGACAACGGGAGAGAAATAGGATCTAACATCTTATGTAGGATACATGAACATTTTTTTTAGGATACAGTACAATTTTGATTATCTTTCAAATCTTATTGATCAAGATTTTATATCGGTCAAGGTTTTTCAATTATCAAAATTGGAGAGATTGTTGGCCCATTTGTCATGGTCAAACCTGATTTTAATAATTGATCAAACTATGTCTCGATATAAGGGCTACTCAAGTTTATTTTGACTCTTGGACATCGCCAGAGAACTACTATCCATTCTGTTCAAGACCAAAGCTGTGTTTGCCACTCAAGTCTGTATTTTCTTTATGTAATATAATTTTCACATTTTTTGAGTCTAGAAATACATTGTACACCAAGTCGTACTGGCAAATAGGCTACTCTAAAAATATTTTCAAACTATCCCATGTTTTGAAAAATAGCCCCCTATTTACAAAAAGCTCATAATTGCTTAAAACAATTTCAAAAATCCCAAAAATTATTTTTGCAAAAATCTAACAAAACCCTGACAGAACTCGGCCCGAGTTCGGCCAGAGTTCGGTTAGTGAACGTTACTTTTTGAACTTGGTCCTCCTGCAGTTACGGATCTTGTCACGACCCGCTCCCGAATAATCGAACACGAGTCGGACACACCCAACCTTCATCGTTGGACAGGATGAAGTAAGCTGTACCGATCTCTAAGGAAACTACAAGTCCAGACATACATGAATATAAACCACAGCATCTATATAAGCGAATCCCAGAATCAAAGTACATGTCTAAGAGTTATTACATTCATCCAGCTAAAAAGAAAAGTAAAGTCTGACAGTCTCAAGTACAATGAATATAAACTGCTAAGGGAAAGGTACTAGGCCTCCTCAGCCTCTAAGTCCAGTACAGCTCCATCTGGCTCTACTACGTCTATAGGCTCATGGCTATAGTATGTGTCACACAAAGCCTCCATCTCACCTGCAACATATCCTAGTCAGGAGCGGAGCAAAGTACAGTTCTAGGTAATGAGCAAGAACATCATGATATAGAAACGCGTACAGGAGAACATAAAATATAAAATACAGGAAAAGAACATGAAGGTACAGGAATATAAGTACATGAAATAAAGTATAGGAATGTAAACCATGAACCTGAAGTACATGACATGTGCATAATATTTGAAATACAACTAGCCTATGTGACCGGCTGGGGTGAGTACAGGAATATGTACAGGAGTACATGAATATCGGTACGGCTTAGGACCCGCGTGCACAGTACGAGGCCTAAGCTATCTACCCGGGGTTTGGTCACATAGCTAGTGTATTTTTTCTCCCCGATACAAGTAAGTACAAGAACAGGAAAGTACAAGGGTACAAGATATCGTGTCACATCGTGTCACCAAGAGAAGTACAAGATATATAAATGCACAAAATCATAGAAAGTACTTGCCTTGCTCCAAAAAAGTACGGGTAATGAATAGAGCTGAATATCTTCCTGTTTAATTGTTTACAAGTTGGTTAATATCTAACAAATTCCATTTTAGTTATCTAGTAAATCTAACCATATATAAGTATCTATAGAATACTCTAAATGAATAAAACAAATTTTATTTAAACAACTAACTTAGAGTATAATATCACTAACTGTTCATATTTACTAACTAATTCAGCTAACAGAACTCTAGGAAAGGATACTAGTGGTCCACTGCACTAGGGTGATGGGTTGGCACTTATTTAGTTCATGAATGCTATATGCAACTCCAAGTGAAAACCATCACCCATAGAGGTGGTTTAACCTATAATGTAAGCCTAAACCAGCCTACTGATCTCGACTGTTCACACAGGTAAATCATTCCCTCATAACAGTCATTAAATGATAGAGCTTAAATCTAAACTGCATCATCCTCACAGTCATTTATCCCTAAGCAGATTGGTTAAACCTGAGGTGATTCTAAAAGATTTCAATAAGGAACAATGGATTGCTGTTTAGATTGTTAAAGATTTAACAAACTACAAAAATTATGAGTTATCTACATGAACAGGTTGTGGCCCTCAAGTGGGGATTAATTCTCAGCAAGGATATATGTGAGAACAGTAAACAGGGGTCCACTCTATAATTTACACTGATCTAGCAGATGTTCAATGCAACTGCTAACCAAGCAGAAATACTATAAGGGAAAATCACTCGGGTTCAACTAGGTTTGGAACACTGATGCAGCTATAGAACACTTGATACCTAGAAGTAAAACAGAGTTAAGTTACTCGGTTGGAAACACTAATACCTCAATCTAAAATAATAGGTGCCACTACTAATAACCCAAGCAAGTTTCCCATACTGAACCACATCCACTGCTTCCCAAAGAATTTAATATGGCAAGCTGAAATCCTAGCATAATTCTGAAATAATCAGATTACAAGGTTAGAAAGAAACCCCTCACCCTAAAATCAGTATTGAAAGGTCAGAATAGTCACCAGGAGTGAAGTTTAAGGTGAGCATGGATAACTCCTGCTACTAAAATAGAATAGTACCACAGAACCACGTTTGGAATATAGGATTTTGAATCCTGATATAAGTTCATCAACACAGTTGAAAAGTAAACTGGCAATCTCAATACTCTACTCCAACTGAACTAGATGATTGAATCATAATAGGCCAACTATCAACCTAGTATCAATTCCTGAACTTAGGAGAATTCCTTCACAACCATACCTACTCCAAAACAACTTAGGCATATGCCATATCATTAGATTACAACTGAATTATTAAAAGATTAGAGAGTTACCTCTACGATATCAAATCAGGGTCCAAAGACTGATGATCAAGGAAGAATTCACGCTGAACCGATCGCTGGAACCAATCTTCAAAAGAGGAACATCAACAGAGCAGCATCATCACCATCTCCATGAGTCTCCTCCTCGAGCTTGTTTGCAAAAAAAATTTTAGGGAAGAGAAGAATTGATTGAGCACAATCAAGAAATTGGGGATCTGCTGCCAATTAAATAGGCAGTTAGAACGTGGTTTGGAAAGAAAGCAACAATTGGCGGGAAGAACCAATTGTTACTCAAAAATTTGCACAAGGTTGTTAGAGAGGTTGGGAAAGAATCTCAAAAAAATTGCTCTCTCTCTCTCTCTCTCTCGGTCCGTTCGATAAAATTCAAAACCAACGGTTAGTTTACAGTATGGAATTTGTAAAAGTGTGAGCTATGGCTAAAAGCCCAAACTCAATGGATCAAAACCAAATGATAAATTGTTATGATAAGCTGGCCCAAGCCTTCAAGCCCAAAATAAAACAAAACTAAAGTTTTCACAAAAATGCATATTGAGTTCAACCTAAAATCATAATATCTTTTTTTTTAAAATAAAAATTCATGAACTTGAAAATCATAAAGTCCCTAAATTTTGTGAAAGGTGGGATGACAGATCTTGTCGAGATTTTCTCATAGAGTTCTGTCCAAATTCTGTCCAATTTTGACAGAGTTCTGCCTTTGGAAAAGCTATAATTAGAGAAGGATTTCGATCATTTCAACTCACTTATTCACTTTCATCTCTTCTCTCTAAAGCCCACTGCTCTGTTCCAAAGTGTCATAAGCTTTAATTTTCAAATTCCAAGCCAGTTACAATCCTCTAGTCGATTTGCTAGTATGGTACGGTCTAGAAGCTTCAGAGCGATTGTAATCAGAGGCTTGATTGAAGAAAGTAACTTCACAACTGAAGTTGGTCGAGTACTTCGAATTAAAGCTCGCGTTTGTAGAAGTTGCAAGGACTTTATATGAAAACATGCAGTATTTTCCAATAGTGGATTCAACTGGATGCTAGAGTTCTTCCGACTGGAACAGTCCTCACAAGAGAAAAACCAGTATACATCGCCGTCTTTGTGTTTGCTTTCTGATCTCTGCTTTTACATTTATTTACTTGTGATATTTCTCTGTGATCTTGCTGCTAACTTTTTAAATTAGCAATATTTCGCTGCCGACTTTATTCACCCCCTCTAGAGTATTACGCTTTACGATTCGTTCCTACATACTCCTCCACCAACCCTAGGCAAGTACAACTTGCTCTATGGAGAACATGATGGATCTCTATTTTTATTTATTCTATCTTCTTCTCTGCATGATTCTAAGCATCTTAAGAACTTGGAAATTTCGGTTTTGATGGATAGATTTTTCTATATCTAAAGTTTTACCTTTTCTTATTTTTCT
The DNA here is from genome assembly GCA_029216955.1 of Iris pallida. NCBI lineage: Eukaryota > Viridiplantae > Streptophyta > Magnoliopsida > Asparagales > Iridaceae > Iris > Iris pallida. The sequence continues at coordinate 8,468,155 of JANAVB010029620.1, forward strand.
TGGTTTTGATCTCTAAAATTTGGTATTTACGAAAACTAGTGGTTCCATGTTGTAGAGAATTTGATTTCATGTAGTTTTGGCATTTATTTCGCGTGATTTCGAGTTCGAATAAGGAAGTTATGGCCGTGGCAAGTTTTTGGAACTTCCATGACTGACCATGCTATTTGGGGACAACGATCCCCATGCACCCGGGAGGCCATACGCCGAGAGGCCATGCACCGTGAAGTCCTGGCAGCGCATCCTTCGACTCCGTATGTGTCATGTGCGTAGGTTTCCTTTGCACATGTACTGGAGACGCGTCGGATTGTCTAGAAATTCGACGCTCCGAATTGTGCAGAAAATTCGATGTGCCGAATTGTGTTAGAAATTTGATGTGCCAAATTGTGCAGGAAATTTGATGCTAGATTATGCAGGAAATTTGACATGTCAGATTGTACAGGAAATTCGACGTGCCGGATTGTGTAGAAAATTCAACGTGCCAGATTGTGTAAAAATTTGACGCGCCGGATTGTGCAGGAATTTTGACGTACCGTATTTTCGACGCACCAGATTTTTGATGAGCCAAATTTTCGATGCGCCAAATTTTTAACGCCCCAAAATTGTCCAGAATTGTCCATGCGCGGATTTGTACCATTTTGCCTATTTAAGTTATTTTGTAGCTAGAATCTTATAAAACCTAAAACATGAAAGTTGTAGATCTTCGTTTTGGCTTCGAAAATCTTCGTGTCTCACTTTAACTGAAGTTTATACGTGATTGATAATTTCAATCACCGATGAATATACTTGATCTTCTTTGCATGTTTTCTGTACTTGGCCTAAATTGCGACGATCCGACTTGAAAGCTTGGACTTAAACTTGAACATGATAATATGATCCCGTCTTGATAATCTTGTTAGTGGTCCGTCGAGGCACACTCCTGATAATAACTCTTGACATGACAAGTAAACCTGACATGACATGTATAATCTTGATTGTTGTTGCGATAACTATTCCTGCCTGGCTAGTGTAACTCTTGTCTTGACTCCATGGTTGATTTTTCTAATTGTGATTATACAAGCTAACTGTCTCGTCTTTTATCATGTCTAGGGCATGGATTCCTGTTTACCACGGTCAGGGATTCATAATGAATCTGACTAGGTTGACGACTAGATTAATCAAGTAGTTCATATATAGAGATTTTCTAGTTACAGGCGATCATATTATCCCGGCCACACCTGTGGACTTGTAGCATGCCGTCGAGTAGGGCACATTTATACCACACTGTCATGTGTTGCACTCCAAGTTAGCTAAATTCTTTTAATTCTTGATAAACTTTTATAACCCCGCCTGGATAACCTGGATAGTCTGCAGGGCATGTTACTGCAAAAATATCTCAACTGCATCTTTTTAGTAACAAGGCCTGCAATAACCCTAGTTAGCTAATGATAGCAAGGCGTAGGACTTGATTGGCCGTGCCTGAATAATTGTCTCATGATTAACATGGGAATTATATTTCACCTCTTGTTTTCTTAATGCTTGAATTTATGTTATTTAATTAAGTTCTTTTATCAGTTCTCATATTCTTTATATATGCTAGTTTTAGTTCATAAGTGGAGCCTCCCTTGTGGTACTTGCTCTTTTGGGTTCTGACCCAGCTAATTTTCTATGGCCAGATTTCGAAATAACACCCGAGGATTTACCTGTCTTCCAGCCATATGGTGAAACTAGAAGTAATCGTAGTAACAAATGGGTTTCTTATTTTGCTCTTTTACCCTATTGTAACTTATTCTTTTGAGGCATTTAGCGGCCGAGCATATGTTAGCTCGTGTTATAACTTTAATTTTTGTCTGCTTAAGGCTGTAATATGATTAGTAAATCCTAGGGTTGATCATGTATAACTTAACTCTTGCTAGTCTTCGCATTTTGTATATCTAGCTTCATGATCATCTGAATATGTAATGTTTGGGATGCCTCACCTTATATGTCTGATGATCTAACATCTTGTAACAATTATTTGTTTGCTTGAGATTGAGACACTAGGCTTGTTTTTGACCATAAGAGACTAATGGCTTGTGGATAAACCCTCATACATCTAGACAGTCGTATCCGTATGGTGAGGTGGGTCGCACTTCAATATACATAGCTGGCTGTGTCTGTCTCTCGCTCGCCAGTATTCTGATTTCGGGGGTGACAATATCATATCATAGTTGAGTCACGAAATCAAGGGTTTACTGCAGCCAGCTACAAACTGGCGAGACATAAGTTCTCGGTAAAGTGACTTCATATATACAAATGATTTTCGAATATTATAGTGACTACGTCCTTTTTGGCATACGTGTCACTCCATTTTTTTTTAATTTTCAGAAAATTGTAAATTTATCTTTTAATTAATGATTATTTTGTTTATTTTAAAGAAAAAATCCTCAATGACTATTTTTGGAGGAAAATTCGAATTTATGATTTTGGGAGAAATTTTTAGGTTGTTACAACCAATTGGAATGGTCCCCACTCCCTAACAAATTCCCTAACATCCCTAAACTAATTCCTAAAAAATCTGTAGCTTATTTGTAATTTCATTTAGAGCAGAGGGGCTTAAGTGTAAACTTACCCTAATTTTTCTTCTCTGTTTATATAACTGTGAGAGGAGAGAGAATGACAAAAATCATTCTAATTTTTCCTGGAAGCCGAGAGCTCCTCTCTCCCAATTTCTCTTTCTTCCCCAAATTGTGTCCAAACCCTAACCCTAACTCCAGCCTTGAAGAAGCCGGCCATGGCTGCGGCGGCTCTCCTCCTTTCGTTGGCGACATCATAACTCAGCGGCACCACCCTCCTCCGATGAACAGCGGAGCCACCCCGGCCTAGGGTTCATGAGCGGCGGCTGCTTCTCTATCATGACGACGGCGAGGCACTTCCTCTCAGGCAACACACGATCGCCTACGGCAGCGCTCGACTGCATGGATCTCCTACAGCGGCGACTGAGTTGGCTTCCAATCATCTTTTCGATGGTGGAACGACCATTCTCGACGATGACTAGGCGATTGTTCGACGAGTCTCTAGCTTCCATGGCGGCGGCGGTCTAGGCATTCTCTTCTCGATGGCTTTGGATCTTCTCGGTGGCTTATCCTCTTATTCCGGCCACCTTCTTTCGGGATCCATTTTCCTTCCTCCACCGTGTGTTTGTCGTCTCCTCCGATCTAGCAATTTGATGCTCGGTGAGTCTAGTCGGACACTTAAATTCTTCAAATATGGATTATGGAACCGATCTTGTTTAAAATTCCTAATTAAATTCTTTCTTCTTTGTTCCGATCGGATCCAAGATTGATAGCTCGACGACGGAGTCGATCGGTTCGACTGAGGTCCGAGCTCCTGTCAAGAACGACGTTAGCGGTGGAACGTTGATCGGGTTGACTGTTTACATTCGATTGATCCACCTCCTCGATGATAGCTCGACGTCGTCAGCTCTGTTCAAATCAGTCACAGTCGAAGTCTGAATTCTTGACTCAAGATCTGTCCGTGTCCAGAGACGCAAGGCAGTGTCAGATACAATCGGTCATTGATCCATTATTCAGTCATGACCCATACTCCTTAGGTACATCCTACTCTCTTTTAATGCTGTGGTGGTTCTGCTACGATTTTTTTTAATAAAATGGTGTGGCCAGGATCGGGTTGAGTGAGTTAGTGTCCTGTGTGCATAGTCATGATGATGTTCGTGTCCAACCAAGGGTGCGTGTCCAGGTGCTGATTATATCCATTTGGCTCATGTTCGGGTTGGGGTCGTGTGTAGAGATTGGCTGGAATGGAGTTATCAAGTGCAACATTTTTTCTATTAAATTTATAGTCAAATTGGTTGTGTAAATCATATTTTAATTTTATCAATTGGTTTGTATAATTTTTATTTTGTCAATTGCTTGTATAGAAGCTATTTTGATTTCATTATTTGCTTGTATATATATTTTACTGGCAATTGGTTCGAGTATGTCTGTTGGTTGAGAGGAGTAGCCGTTGGGGTTATGGCTAATTGAGCTGTAGGTTTTGTTTTGAACATGGCAAAGTTGGTTGAGCTTTGGATTGCAGAAATGGAGTTTTTGTAAAAAATTTACTAGGTAGTTTTATATTATTTTGCTGGACTTTCAGGATTGGTTAATTAGTTTGGATTTAGGACTGTGTCTTGGTGTGGGGATGGATGTGTTGAGTTCAAAATCAGGTTGAGATACTACAATTCAATCTTTTGAACTTTTGAAACGATCCACTGAACTATTATATAAATGTTTTACTAAACTTAGATTTCCTTGCTGGACTCAAATGGGATATGGCGGGAAAGACTGGCTTGTATACTTTTGGGCCTGCTAGTGTGTGTTGAACCTTGATTGAAGGTTTTGTTTCTTAACTAAACCTTCTGTTTTGTTTTCGGGGTTTACTTATAATTTTTGGTTTACATCTATTTTTATAACCTGTTATTGTAAAGGTTGGCATGAGTTGTAGTATGTGAATGTGTGTGGAGCTTGGGTGAAGTTATGGAGGGGGCTTTATATATATTCCAGTCTAATGGCTGGTCTAGGAAAATGCTGACTAAAGCCTGTGAAAGTTAAGCCAAGCTAAGCTTTGAAGAAAATTGAATGTGGAGTTAGAATCATGGCGGCAGTGTATGGTGTTGTTTGATTTTAGGCTAACTAGAAGGGGTAGTTGCTGTCAGTCTTCTTTAGATCAAATATATTAGCAGTGATGATGATCAGTCTGTGGATTGGGTTCGCTTACCTTACCTTTTAATTTGCTATAGTATATTTTATAGAATGTTGTCAAACGGGGTAGTCATTTATAACACTTGGCGTTTTATTTAATAACTTTTCTAACTAGAACAATTATGGGCCAAATTCAGTTACTAGCTTATGATAAATTAAGAGCTAGACTAATGATATTTTTCTTTTACAAAAATTACTAATATCCTACAAATAGTTATATTTAACTATGTGGCTCTAAAAGGAATCCCCTAAACTAGAATTTATCTAATTACTAAGCATAGAAACCTATCTTAAATTGTTAATTCATAATTAATGGTAAATTCAGATAAAATGATTGGTTGATTTATTAGCTAGTTCTAGTAGATTAGTAGTGATATTTGTAGAAAGATTACTAGTTAACCAACTTGTACCTATTATATCAGGTGGACCTACAGATCTCTTTTCTACCCTTAATCACCGTGAGGAAGGCAAGTATACTCCTCGAACTTGTCCATTTCTTCATGTCTTGTATATTTATTCTTGTATCTCCTTGTTGACACGATATATCACGAGATTATCTTGTATCATGTTTCCTTGAGTTTACTTGTGTCTGGGAGGGAAAATACTACAAATGTGTGATCAAACCCAAGTTACTATTCATGTGAATAGCTTAGGCCCCGTATTGTGCATGAGGGATTGAAGCCGTACCATTTTATTTTCCCTGAATCTACCCAAGCCGATCACACACTCTAGATGTATTTCGATATGTTGCACACTTCAGGTTCATGTTGTATTTCATGTTCAGGACTCATTTCATGTTCCCTGTATTTACTTTTTAGTATTCATATTCAGGTTTCATGTCTTGTTCTCATTTCTCGTACTTTATATATATTTCCTGTATTCTTGTTCATACCATGATGTTTATGTTCATTTTCTTAGATATACTTAGCTCCGCTCCTGACTGGATATGTTATAGGTGTACTTGTAGGATATTGTTCTACCTTATAGGCCAGAGCCCAGTATCTTAGCTGAGCAGGATGGAGACATGACTTAGCTAGAGGCTTCAGGTTTAGACTGTTTAGCTTTATTCCTAGATATTCTTTTTAGAGTTCATAGTATATTTCATTAATGTTGACTCTGGTACCTTTATGATATAGATTTATGGATTATGGTGATCTTCTGGAAACGTTTTTAGATGTTGTGATTGTGCACATTTATGTTTATCTGGTTAGATTTTCCTAGCTTGGTACAGCTTACTTCGTCGTGTCTATCGATGAAGGCTGGGCATGTCCGACTCGTGTCTGATTATTCGGGAGCGGATCGTGACATGTTTTTAGTGGTGGCCCATGCAGGTCGGTCCTAATGGTACCTAGGTATTAATATACTATTGGAGGACTTGATTAAACTAGAGAAACTTGATCACAGCATAGGAAATTGGGTACATCGGGTATATTGATATTCTATAAACACTTGTTGTTTTTAGGTTTAGGATATTTAACAGTTTTCTATTTTTCAGATAGTTCAAAAGTACGCGACACCGAAATAGTCGATCCACCTACACTTGAGGGTTTCGAGCTCCCACTACCTTCTATCACTCTACTATCCCCATGGGTAGTACGCAGTTGACGGAGATATTTGAAGAGTTCCTTGACACCTAGAGGGAGCGTGCCATCCTTTTCCAAGCCATACTTGTGGATACACTCTCCGGGCCAGGAAGGACTTCTGATTTCCAGACTCTCGGATCTTTGGGCTTCCCCGACACCGAGCGCATATCTTACACCGAGAAGCAGATTGAGAACCTAGAGCCGCCACTGAAGATCATCCAAGTCTTTGAGGATCCGACTCCTCTGAAGATTGAAGTCACCAACCGGAAGATCTAGCTCGTAGCATATGCAACAAGATGGAAAGCTGAAGCCCAGGAGAGATATGAAGACTTATGACGAAGATAGCAACTACCCTGGACCCACAAAGCATCGCAACACTCAGACAGTACTTATTCAGTCACATCATCAGCTGCATCATCAGAGGCAGATTCAGGCCACATTCGATGTATTCTATAAGTGGACGGGACATCATGATTGACAAATGTCTCAAGAGGCTCGGACTTTGTTTATACTGCGGAACTTTTGCCCACCGAATGAAGGATTGCCAGCAAGTCGCGGATCACAATAGCCGAAGAGCAGCAGGATCTCAGCAGCCAGCATGCTAGCAGCCGTATATTTCTGCCAGAGCCCCTGCACTTCAGTCCCAGCGGGAGATTTAGATTCAGATTCAGCTGACGATCATTTATATTTTCTATCGTCGCCCAGGACACCACTACGACGAGTGTTGCAAGAGACCGATGCTATGCTTGTTCTACGGATCGCCAGCCCATCAAGTCAAGGATTGCCCGAAGGTCGTTGATCGTACAGCCCAAGGATGAGCACGAGGAGCATTAGTACCACAGAAGAAGGACCAGCCTCTCCAGATTCAGCAACAGCATGGCACTGTCGCAAGGACCAGCCTATGTTAGGACAGCTGAAGAAAATTGAAGTGATTCCAGTCCCGAAGGAATACTGAAGACGGATTGAAGACAAAAGACCCTTTTGCATAGTTGGAGAAAACCATGGATCGTGATTCATCATCCATTTTTCCTTAAATTCCTCTTAGCACCTAGATCATTTCTTGAAACTTCTTGTTTGAAACCTTGGTTGAGGTTGAAACTTATTTTGAGATATTATTTCCTATTTCGATAAATTTGTTTTATATCCACAATTCGATAATTGTTTGAAATCTATTATTCGACACCGTTTGCATATTCATCCATGACCTTGTTTCCTAGTGATGGCTCCTATTTGGAAATTTTATTCCTTTATCAACTTCGTGTTAATTAAGATTTAATTCCTACTCGAGATTTATTTTGAAACCCTGTTCCTCATTCGAAGCCTTGTTTAAGCTTCGTCCTATTCAGGACATGGTTGAGGATTCCTTTGAAGATTTTGTTTCCTAGTTGAGATTTGACTCATTCTCTGTATAAGATTTTGCTTTCCATTCGTGACTTTGTTCCATTTTAAGAATTGTTTCCTATTCATGACTATGCTTCGACTATTTTGATTTGCTTTGTATTCACGATTCAAAACCTTGTTCCTATTCGTTGATTGGTACTCCTCCATTCACTCTTCGTAACCTTGCTTCCTTTTCTATATTCTACTCAAAATTTTGTTTCCTGTTCAGAACTTGTTACAAATCGTAATTTTATTTTCTACTCGAGGTTCAATGATTGTTGGAATTTGGTTTATTCAGGACTTTGATTCCATTCGAGATTTTGAGATTTTATTTCTCATTTCGAGACTTTGCCTTTGTTCGTATTTTTTCTCATATTCAAGATTTTTCCAAACTTTAAAACTTTAGTTCCTACTCGCGACTCGTTGAGATCTTATTCCCTATTCGATACCTTATTTTCTCGTCAAGATTTTCTATTCGAGATTTTATTTCCTAATTATGACTTTGTTGATATTGGTTCTCTATTTGAGACCTTGTATCCTATTGGAGGTTGTTTTCCCTTTGAGATTTTGTCGAAGATTTCTTTGTTATTGAGATGTTGTTGAACCTTGTTCCGATACGAGATTTTATTCCTTATTTTGAGACCTTGTCTTTTATCTGATGCCTTGCTTTTGTTCATCCTTTGAGACTCTGTTATCCCTTCGGGATAACGTTCCATATACATGATCTTGTTACCACCCCAAATTTTATTTGAGATTTTGAATACTATTTGAAACTTCGATTCCCTGTTTGAGGTTTTAAAATCTTCCTGTTTGCCCTTTTTGTACTCACTACTCCTGGTTGAATCCTTATTGCTTCTTAGAAACTAGTGAAACCCCTTTGTTTTCTAAAAGACAGATAACATCACCTTTTATCTTGACTTAGACTACCGAAACTTATTTTGAATTCTTGAAATTTTAAATCCCCATGAATAAAGTTGAGAGACTATTCGATGATCTACTGGGGCGTGGCAGTTATGCGCTGCAGTCATTACCTGGACTACGGATACTAAGGGTTCACTGCAGCCAGCAGCGCACTGGCGAGGCATGAACTCTAAGTTGAAGTGATTTCAGACATTTATAGGTTTTTGAGTATTATTGAGACTTTGTCATATTCTTCATATCTTGATCTCTTGGGTTGTTTCATCAATGATTGTTTGAAAATGGATAAGGTTGACAGAATATTCGGTGACATATTGTTATTTGAGTCACGGAACCGAAAGTCTACTGCAGTCAGATATATACTGACGGGGTAGGGATTCTAAGCAAAGTGATTTCAAATACTATATGTTCTCGGGTACCGTGGAAACTATATTTCCTTTTTCATATGATTATCGATTTTTGTAAATTCCAAACCGTTGCACGTTCATCCTGATTTGATACTAATTCCTCCTAGGTATTTCGTACGTTTTTCTCAACCAACCCTTGCAAACTTTCTCTTCTTGCATTTTATCCTTGCACACCATGAGGGATTTCATGCATTTCCATTTATTTTTAGTCCATGTTGTTTATCTTCTCTTCCTCTACAAGTTTAGGTCTTGAAGTTCTTAATTTCCATGGATGGTTGGGTGTAGATCTAAGTTTTAAGTTGTAGTTTTTTATATGGATTTTGTGGTTTTGATCTATCAAACTTTGTTGTTTTTGAAAATAAGTGGTTCCATGTTGTAACTCCTCTTCCCGAAATTTTGTGATATTTTTTTATTTTTTATTTGATTAGTTTACATTTAATTTTCTATGATCATTGGAGTTGTGACTAAGCCCACAGGTGAGTTATGACTATCTTGTGGTCACATGATCTCTAGATAGGGTCTATATGCATTTTATAGCTATATTATATTTTATTATGATTTTTAGACATTTTTATATATTTTTAAATATTTATTCTATAAAGATTTATATTTATGTATGACTTTCATAATTTATTTTGAGGCCATTTGTGACTATTTTGAGACCTAGTATTTTTCTTTAGGCTCTATTAGGTTAAATATATTTTCTGTATTTTTCTACAATTTTTCTGGGATTTTAAATAATTAAATATAGGAAAAACCTATTTTCAAAGACTTCTAGAATTTACTGTACAAGCCTATGAGCATATATTGACCACAATATTTTTCTAGGGTTCATTATGTTATTTTATATTTTCTAGAATTTTTCCATAATTTTTGGCAATATTTAAGTATTTATTCATTAAAGTTTATATATTTTTAAAGGCTTCCAATATTTATTATGAGGCCATTTAGGACTAATATGAGGTAAAATATTTTTATTTATATTCTAGAAGGTTAAATGTATTTTCTATAATTTTCTACAATTTTCTGGATTTTTCTGATATTTATTTGGAGTTATTTGGAGTTAAAATGAGTTTTTAACGATTTCTGCATTTAAATTAACTAATTACACAGTCATCTGCGCAGTCAGCTGTACAGTCAGCAATGGGACCACCTGTCGGCGCCCAGCAGCCCACCGACTCTCTCTCCTATATATATATATTATTATATTCGTTAAACCTAGAAATTTTAGCAGCTTTTGTGGGAGAACTCATCTAGGGTTTCCGACTTCCCGAAGCGATTGCCGTCAACTCCGACGTGATTTTCGTGCGCCGTTTTTTTGTTAGATTCGTATTGAGATAAAATTTCTGAATATGTAATATTTTCATAGATATTATTCCTAAATTTCTGGAAAATTCGTAGAGTGTCGGTTGTCCAAAACTTGACACGTTTCGGTGTTTTCGAGATTTCGGGAGAACCAGAAATCGAAATCATGAACTGTTTGAAGTTTCGAAAAGCTAACACAGAGCTCTACGACATAAATTTTTCCCAGAAATTATTTCATTCATTTAATATTTTATTTATTTTGTTGAACTCAGAATTGATCGGTTGAACACCGTTTTGGTCACGATTAGCCATAACGGCGATATCTTTTGACCAAAGCGTGATTTTGCGGCACGGTTGATTCCAGCGCACTCGTGGCACTGAAAGTTACCAAGGTGCACTTTCAAAATCTAAAGTTCACAGCGTTTGACTAAATAGTCAACGGTACGTCTCGATTTGCGTACCATGGTTTGCAAAATTGGAAACATGACTTTTGATGGCCAAACTTGCATGTTTAGATTATATTCAGACTATTATTAGGTTAAATTAGGTTTTTAATTGAATTATTCTAGAATTAATTATTATTAGATTAGTAACCCAACTAGCCACTATTCCATGAATTTAGGACTAGAATATTAGAATTGATTTATAGTTTTCGTGCACGGTTCATGGTGCGATATGTGTTATAGGTTGACAGCTCCTAGATCGACATCCCCTCATCCTCGACTTGTGACTACGGTTTGTGCAAGGACCACAGGCAAGTATATCTTGCCTTCATCTACAGTTTTGTTTACATGCATTGTATTTCATTTTCCAGTTTTGACTGTTTATGGATATGTGCTTTTCGTATTATATTATTTTGAGTTGTTTTTATTGCATATAGCCGTGTTCATGTTTGGTCTTGTGGTTCACACTTGGAGTTTCTCGTCAATACCTTGCTTGAGTCGTGTCATAGAACGAGTACGTGTAATTGAACTGCTAAATCCTTGATATTGTTTCCTTGACACCAGAGAGTCCACACTCGGGACGAGGATGTTTTTCTTGATCTGTTTACATCCGTGAGTCTATACTCGGGACGAGGATATCGATTATTTGTACCAGAGAGTCCACACTCGGGTACATCAGAGAGTCCACTCTCGGGACGAGGATGTAGTACTTGCACCAGAGAGTCCACACTCGGGACTAGGGTGCCTTGCCGTGAACTAACCAGAGAGTCCACACTCGGGATGAGGGTTAGTACTAACCAGAGAGTCCACACTCGGGACGAGGGTTAGTATTTAGTTCAAACCCGTGAGTCCACCCTCGGGATGAGGGTTTGGTTCTTCCATTGATCTCGTGATTATCGTTCATCCTGCATTTCATTTATGCGTAGTTGTTCTAGTGTTCGTGTGTTCGTGTTCGTGTTCGTGTTCGTGTTCATAGTCATTTATCATATTTCTTTTTTCTTGTTTATTTTTCTTGCACATAATAAAACTGTTAGATAGGCATGTATATTATGTATCTTACAATGTCCTCTGAGGACCTGATGATCTCTTCAGGTTTAGCGATTGCATGGAGTTAGCTAGTAGTTCTGGATGGCGGAGGATTTACGGTTCTTGTAGGATTCAGGTATTATTATTATGTTTGTTAAACTTTCATGCTCTACATTCCTTATCATGAGTTATCCTGTTTATTGATTCAGTTTAGAGACTCTTGTTATTTTTCTTGGAGTCTTATCGGACATATATGCTAGTGGGCTGCAGACCACGACCCATAGTGTTCATTCATGTTTCATATTCTTATTGTGGATTGAGATTTAGAGTTGTTTGCCAAGATTTGGCAGTATACCATAGCCTTGACAGCGTTTACGTATTCGAGTTGGGCTGGAGTCCGTTCGATAAGTAGCTGGCTTGCTCACGAGTTCGCGTCTGAAAACCGGGTGCGGGTCGTGACACATGTTGTAGAGAATTCAATTCTACCAAAGTTTGGCTTTTGAAAAGTTAGATTTCGACTTATTTTGAGAAAGTTATGGCCAAAAGTATTTTTGGTCATTTCTATGTTCATCTGTCAGCATATTGCAGTTGAGGCGAATAGATGTCGCGAATGGGCCGCATAGGCCGCATATCGCAGTTGAGCCGCATAGATGTCGCGAATGGGCCGCATAAGCTGCATGTCGCAGTTGAGCCGCATAGATATCGCGAATGGGCCGCATAGGCCGCATGTCGCAGTTGAGCCGCATAGATGTCGCGAATAGGTCGCATAGGCCGTATGTCGCAGTTGAGCCGCATATATGTCGTGAATGGGCCGCATAGGCCGCATGTCGCAGTTGAGCCGCATGTCGTAGTTGGTCCGCATGCATGTCGCAGAATAGGCCACATAATGCCTATTTTGGCTGTTTCTGACTGTGATATGTCCTAATTGACCGAATTGTGGCTAGAATTTCTTCCAACTCCCAACATGAAAGTTGTAGATCTTTTTCTTGGCTTTAAGAATATGTTACCAACCATTTTATGCAAGTTATAGACACGACCATGCTTAATACTAGTTTGACTTTCATGACTTGTCACGAATTGACTTCGACTGTTACTTTGACTAATGATTGATCATGCGTTCCTAGTTAGAACTAGAAGACTGGCTAGTCATCTTATGGAATTAAATGAGACACGTTCATGTATGAACCATGAACCATTACGATCGACTAGCCGATCCGAACAATGGCATATGGACACATGTTGGCTTTCATTTTTCTGCAAAAGCAACATGTGTACTTTATGGTCAAGACATGCTTATTCCGTGGCTAGGCTTGATTGTTGCATTACGCTATATAAGACCTACAACCTAGCCGTACGGGTATCGTTGTAGAGTTATGCATATCGTACTCTCTACGGGAGTACTCATTCAGAATGATCATGATCCACGGTATGAGATTTCAATTAACATAGGGACTACTAAGCTAAATAAAAATAACTATTGCATGGAGAGAATGGATTCTCGAGTTCTTATATGGCAGCCATCTCAGAACAATTAGTGCCCCGACATGCCGGCTGGTTTCCACGGATACTGCAAATCTGCCATACGGGTAGGGAGTGGTATCTGTTTATATTTACTGTACATTGATGACGGGCGTCCCGCTGGGATACGTCTAATTCATGATTGGCGTAATTGATTATTGGGTAGACTAGCCTTGCTTGTACATTATAAGAACTGAGGAATCTCTTATTGCATGTCTCTAAGACAACTTGGAACTCACAGTAGCAAGCCGTAGTAGTTGTATGGCCGTTTAAATTGATTTGTTTGTGCACTGTACCTACTCTGTTAACTACTGAGATGAGTAGAACGTCAGGACATGACGGGTCAACTTTTGTCCTTTTTTGGTTGGGAAGTTGGCTTGAAGTGTCGTGATGTTGTGCGAACCCCAGTAGCAAGCAGAGATCTATTTTATTCTTAATTCTTACCACTGGTTCTAATTCTTCATGTCGTGCATCCTTGTGGTACTTGCTATTAGAGGTCTAAACTCTCTGGTTTTGCATGGCCAGATTTAAAGCCAGTTCCCGAGGACTCAGCTTACTTCTACCTACAAGATGGTCAATACTAGAGGGATGATTGCAGGAGGACACGAGTGGGTTTCTTGCTTCCCTGCTCGTTTTGCTACTTACTTTACATTTTGCCGCTTGGCACCGACATGTTAGTCGGATAGTCTTGTACTTACTTTTACATAATTGTAACTAAGTCAGACTGCAGCTGATAACAATTGTGTATACCTTGCTATATCCTCTGGCTATGTTTTGTACAGCCAGATCTCAAGAACATTTTGTCTGGGCATTTTGGACACCTTACTGCTTTATCTTACATGTTCTCTATTTCTGTTTCTTGTTTGAATGATTGAGACAATAGATGTTGAGTAACCCTAGTGAGACTTTCATGTAGTATGCACCCCCTCGTCTTTTAGACAGCATTGATCGTATTATACGGTATTCATCTACTCGTAATACGTAGCTGGCTGAGTCATTCCCCCGCTCTCCGGTATTCTGGTTCAGGGGCGTGACAAGATTTTAGTGGTGGCCCATGCAGGTCTGATTTCAGACTTGTGGGGTATTTTAATTTATAGGATGTCTCAATCACACATGTTTCCCCTTGATCTCATGATTCGTTGTTCTCGACCCTAGCTTGATATTCCAGTATCCTTTGACTTTATTGGTCCTTCATGTCCGGCCGTTTGATTGTTCTCGTGTCCCTTCTTAGGGGCATTTCATCCGCATCTACTAGAGCTGGACAGCAACAACAAGGGCAACATGAATAGCAAGACCCTGTTGATCAGCAACAAGGGCCAGTACTACCTCAAGAGACCATCCAAGAAGAGGTGATAGTGAAACCAGCAGCTAGACCGCAATATCCGGAGGTTCCAATGCCACCAGCAGTTCCACCTACCCCCGTAGAAGTAGACACACCAGCCCTTCTGGATATCATGAGAGGGATGATGACTACTCAGCAACATCAGATGTTGGCCCAACAACGCATGCACACTCAGCTGCAAGAGCAGAATGTATTACTCAACCAAGGATTGCAGACGGCTTTGGAAATAGGGGTGAGGACAGATTCAGGAGCATCAACCAGATTTTGCAAGTACAACTCCCGTCGTTTCGAGGGCACGGAAGATGCCATTTCAGCAGATGCATGGCTTAAGGACATCGAGACTATTTTGACAACGGCTAAGGTTTCGACGGAAGAACGTATGAATCAAGTGAAGCTGTTACTTCAGGACCTCGCACGTGATTGGTGGGAATCAGAAGAAGTGGGCATCAGACGTCCTATTGCTTGGGACGATTTTACTGCGAGATTCAAGACGAAGTACTCTGGAGTTGTGGCACGGTTCAAGCTGCAGCAGAAGTTTATCAACCTCAAACAGGCTGGCAAGACAGTGGATGCTTATGCAGCAGAGTTCTGCAGACTGAGTAGGTTTATCCCGGGGATGGTGGCAACGGAGAGCCAGAGGGCTATGAGGTTTCAGCAAGGGTTTCATCTTGAACTCTCGCAATTGATAGAGGGGTACAACTACCAGACTTTCGATGAGGTATTGACGGCAACCCGGAGGCATGAGATCACCATCCAGAGGATCACTTCTAGGACTGGAGGTCAGAAGAGATCTCACAATCAGATTGAATGAGGAGGGGGAGCAGCGCCCTGAGTTACAGCACAACCCTCTGGCATTCGCATTTACGATGTGGCAATACGAGGGCCAGCACCCCCAGCAAGGCAACAACAGCAACAGAGGAAGAACCAGCAACCCCCGACGGGCTACACTTATTGTGGGAAGGCAGGGCACACTAGCGGTGTGTGTCGAGCGTTGAACGGACAGTGTTTGATATGTGAAAGTCCAGATCATCGGGTATCCACCTGTCTTATGAATTCGAGGTCAGGAGGACCAGTACAACAATTTCCTGCTCTGCCAGCACCAGGGGCAGGCCAGTATCAAGGACCAGCGGTAGCAGTGAGACCGTTGGCACAACGTCCGTTGATGTTACAGGCTCAGATGTTTCGGCAGCAGGGACCGCCGATGTACCAGCTACAACATAGACCACCCCAGCATCACCAAGGCAGGGGCCAGCAGCAACACTAGGATAGGCTGCAGCATGGAAACCAACAAGGAGGCCGAGGGCAGGCATTCAATCTGTCCTTGGAAGAAGCATTAGCATCGGGAGATGTTGTGGCAGGTAACATTCTCGTCGCCTCATATCCCGCAGTAGCATTATTTAATTCAGGAGCATCACACTCATTTATATCTGCACAATTTACGTCACGGCTAGGAATGGAATTTGAGACATTGCTAGGGAGGTTGAATATACTCACTGGTAATGGGCTCGAAGGAGTTAGTAGAGTTATTCTAGCATGTAGTGTTGTAGTGTGCGGGCGTACCTTACCCGCCAGGTTGATAGAATTTTCTATAAGGAATTTCGACGTTATCTTAGGCATGGACTGGCTGAAAGACAGTTGTGCCACAATAGATAGCCGTAGAGGGAGTGTATCTTTTAATATTCCAGGCATGGAGCAGTTTACCTTATTCAGATCAGAGGCAACTAAACAAAAAGAAGGGATAGTAGCGGCAATGGAAGAAATTCAAGTCCCGAAGGTAGTTGAAGAGTTTATTGACGTATTTCTCGAAGAACTTCCAGGTCTACCATCCATTAGAGATATTGAGTTCAGTATAGAATTGGCACCGAAAACTAAACCGATATCGGATCGAGTTTACAGAATGTCGGATTCAGAGCAGGCCAAGGTGTATCAGCACGTAGAGGAACTGAAGGCGAAGAAGTTTATTCGAGACAGCGAGTCACCATGGGCAACACCAGTGGTACTTGTAGGGAAGAAGGATGGGTCATCAAGATTGTGCATTGACTACAGAAAGCTCAACGCAGCAACAGTAAAGAACAAGTACCCGGTACCAAGGATCGACGATTTGTTTGATCAGTTGAGCAGAGCAAGAGTTTTGTCATGACCCGCACCGTAGAGTTAGGGCACGAGACGTGGGTACGTCCAGCCTACGTCGCAGTGTCGGCAGTAGAACGCTGTCCTAGGTCGAACATCTAACAATATAAAGGTATCTGTACAGTATATACTCTCCGAATGGAGGTGACATAGCAGATACAGTCTCAATCACATCTAAGGTAGAGCATGATAAAGATAGATAAAACATAAAATCCAAAAGAGATACAACAGATAGAAGTCTAAGTGTCTAAGATACACAAACCCAGAAATACATCTCAAAGCTCAAATATAGTAATCCATAAAGTGAATACAACTCAAGACAACTGAAATGACTATCTATACAACCTCTACATGTGTCTCTTCTAGGCTAGCAGGCAACCTCCAGGCTATCTGTAAAATTTATCAACAGGTCCAGTCAGGACAGGAACGAGCACATCTCTTCTAGAAAACCCAAGTAAATGACAGAGAACTATAAAGCAGTTATAGACAGTTGTATTGATGAATATGGCAGTTTATATTCAGGTGATGGTATAGAAAGACAGATAAAGTACAAGGAAAGTAAGTAACTAATCAAGAGAAGAAATCATAGCAATAAAGACTGTAAAATAAAATCTAGCTGAACTAGAGTAACATGATGAGTCCAGATGGTACAATATTAATACAAGATGAGTCGAATGTGATTCTAATCATTGTTCTTATAAGGTGATTCGAATAAGGTGATACGAATAAGGTGATACGAATAGTGATTCGAATAATAATTAAACAATGATTCGAATAAATTCTCCAAGTGTGTTTTAAAATACTTAGATAGACATGTAAACGGCTATGGGTAAATCCGGTACATCACGCACTGATCAGGTGAGAGATGGCTATCGTTCGAATATCATTCACAGGGGGTGGTTCGAATAGTGGAAATGTTCACATGTCTAATCAAGTATTTCCCTGCCCATTCTAATACAAATGAATCCATAATCCAACACATAAGACGAATACCAGTCCAACCAGCATATGAAGATACGAATAGGTGGTTCGAATAGTGATCCGTATGGTGATTCGAATAATAGAGGTAAGACGAGTAAGTATGTGTGTCGTATACATGGATTCAGTAAAAATAATACGTGTTTGTAACAGAGAATCACATACAACTAACTAGAACTGAAGTACAGTAATTGACAAATAAATGAGAGAACTATCAGAGAATGTACTCGCCTGATAACCTGAACAGCTGATAGGTATAGAGGTCCAAACTGAAGCCACAGAGTCCTATTTAGAGCAACACAGGTCAAGATGTATACGAGAGATGATAAATGAAATGTACAATGCATCTGCATGCTGTCTAGGTCAAACTAGACTAAAGTCAACACTTTGTCAACTCTAGTCAACCACACTAGTCAAATTAGGTCAACTAGGTCAAGTTCTAGCCCAAACAAGTCTAACAAGTCTCACTAGGCCTAACCAAGCCTAGGCTAGCACTCACACAATCACAAGACAATATGAACCACAACAATGCATAATATAAAATAGATAATATATATAAATACATACCTTCATACATACATGCATATCCACATTACATACATATTTATATATATAGGCATATGTTACATCATGCATATTTACATAGTTACATAGATATATACATTCATGCACATTTACATACATACTTTTATACATTATATATGTTAACATTCATTATAATGCATTATATTTTACTTATACCTTTGATTGATTCATTCATTCATATATGACATTCATTCATGCATATTTCATACTTACATGCATCTATACATTATATACATTGTATACAACATGTAAAAATAGAAGAGAAAAAAAGGGGGAAAAATTGAAAAGGAAAGGGAAGGAAAGGAAAATGTAAGAAAAAGGAAAAACAGTGGACATATACATGCTTGCATCATATATTCTACATTACCATACATGCTATCATTATATATTACATTATATTATTTATATATTATGCATTCATATCTATCATTACATGTATACCTTGTATTCATATCTAGCATTCATTATATACTTTCATGCATACATTGTATATCATTCTTTCATTCATGCATTTATGCATTGCTTACATACATTATATTAATTGCATTCCTACATGCTTGCATTCAACCATATATATACATTAATGTAAAGAGGATATATATCATATATATATCATTTCATTCATCTAACATATCATGTATTACATACTCTATATTCATTTAATACCCATACTACATAGGCTCATAGGTTACACAAAATGCATATATCGTATAGTCACTCTTCTACTTAAAACCAATACTGTACCAATTGGGCCTCTACTAAATTCTAGGATTAAAGTATGTTGTAGTCCTTCATGTTAGCTTTACGAAACTTCAAACGGATCGTATTTTCGTGTCCGAAAGCTCCCGAAATCGCAAAAATACCGAAACACGTTCGTCTTTCATACAACTGACACTCAAATAATTCTACAGAAAGTTACAGAAATAATTTGGCTTGTTAAAATATATAGTTGGAAATCTAACTTCGATACGGTTCTTTTAAAAAAAACGGGAGATAAATCAGAGTTCTAAGCTAAAAGTTATGACATTTCTAAGTTGTTTTGGTTAATAAAAATGTAGATGAAAATTATGACGGATTTGACAAAAGAACACATATAGGCCAAGATACTTGGATACAAACATAGGTATCCAAATGAAACTCATTCTAACCATCCTAACTAAGATCAATCCACTCTCTAACCATTATAAAACTGAATTTAAATATCTATTTAAACTATTATCATACATACATACACATGGGGTGTCCTAATTTGGGATCTATCAAGTAGGACACAAGACACATATCTAAAATCCTCAAGAGAGCTCCAAATGGCCTCAAATTTGAATCTAAATGGGACACATGCATGAGGATGGATCCTACGGATTCAAAACTAATTTATAAGCAAAGGAAATCGATTTAGAGCATGGGTTTTACCTATTGGGAGTGGAATCCCAATGAAATCCTTTAGGACACGACTCCGATACGAAGATCCCTCAAAGTGGACACTCCTCCTTGCACTTCTCTTCCAATCCTTAGTAGCACCCTTCCCTTGGAGAATGAGAATGATTGAGGGAAGGTTTGGTGAAGGAATAATTTGATTTGGAGATCAAATCAATGGGAAGGCTCTCAAAAATTAGGGAAGAACAAAAGAAAAATAAAAGAGACAAGATTATAATGAATGAAATGAACCATTCTTCCCTAAAGGTGGCTGCCATAAAGAGTCCATTAGGGCTAATGGGAAATGTCCTAATTGCCCCTCTCTAGTCTCATATGGTTAAGTCTAGACTATGTTCAAGTTTGGGGTCAAAATGATCTAGTTTTGAGTCTCTAACTTAACCATTCTAACATGATAAAAATTAGTTTAATTAACTAACTTAAATGTTGGGTCTTGTGAGCCATGTTTAACTTAATATTGGATCCCATCTAGAGTTTAAGCTACCTGGGTCACAATACAAGTTGGAACGAGACGAAACTCAAACCCGACTAAACAAATCCAATAAAAACAATATTAAAAATATAAAATTTTCCCAAAATATTAAAATATAAAAAATGACCAAAATCATAATACATCAATTTAAATATTATTAAAATAATCTAAAATTCACCAATTAATCAAAATTCTAAATAATTCAAAAGTCACAAAATGACCAAAATACCCTTAGCCTAAAAAGTTGTAAATAGTCATTCTAATCACATGGTTAGGTCTCCATGGTCATGGTTAGTCTCTAGGCTCAACAGTTCTAGAGTTCACCAGCTAACACATCAAAATTATAATTCACCAATTTTAAATAGTATTAAATTAATTAAAAAATTCCCATAAATCATAAATCCTATTATTCAATAATAAACTTTTACAAAAGTTCAAAATTACCCTCATTTGGAAAACTGGGTGTTACAATCCTACCCCCTTAGAAAAATTTTATCCTCGAAATTAAAATGTTCATACTCCTTCTAGGTCAACCCCCCACAATCAAAGTCTCAGAACTTACCTAAATTATACAATTTAAAAGAATGGCATACAGGATCATGGCATACGGTGGTAGTGTAAGTTTCATCTAGGTATACTAGTTACACTAGACTAAAATAATCATAGGGTATCAAAACGTACAAGCAATCAGGGGTGTTAAACTGAAAAAAATACAGAAATAACAAATCATCAAGGCTTTAAGGCATAATCAAAATTAAAATTTAAAGCACAAATGTCGAGCATTAAAATCCAATCACAATATATATATATATATATAGAGAGAGAGAGAGTGTTAGAAGGGGAAAAGCTAGCATTATGTAAGGGTTATGTGGTTAGTGTGTGTATGGATGTATGTGGACAGGATTTGGGTTTCAAAACAATAGCTATCAAGTTATACTACTCATGGCATATTGGTTAAACAAACTACAATGCACAACCTATTTACTCATAACGTGCATGGCTAACCATATATATACATATATCTATATGTATAGAGAGGTAGAGATTTAGTTATGTATCTATATACATTATAACAGTATGCATAAACTATATATATATATATATATATATATATATATATATATATATATATATATATATATATATATATATATATATATATATATATATATATATATGAACATAACATAGAGATGAAGGGTTAGGTTTACATGGCAGTTGTGAACATTAGTGTACATTAGTGTAGAGTGTTAAGAGTACAGGGGTTATAACTTAAAATGAAGGGTTCAATCATTCATTTCAGTTTAACATTACATATTAAATCTGAAATTGAACTAAATATTTAAAATTAATGTGAAAAATATTAACATGTATTCAGTTTTAGGATTTTGGTGAAATTCGAACATCAAAACCAACCCAATGTTCACCACAACCACAACCTAACATGTAAGAGTATGAAACCTAACATTATATCCCTACATACAATAATGTATATAGCTCAAAACATTATATTTAAAAACTACAAATTGAACTAATCACTTAGAATCCAGTGTTAAAGGGTTAATATGCACACGGTCTCAGATTTGACAAATTCAAACACAAAACTTAACCAATTTCTTTAAGAATTGAAATCCTGTATATAACATACATGTGCAGTGATGTAAACAACAACTAATAATATGAAATTTATATTTAAGTTACGAATTTAAACTAGAAAAAAAATAGACAACTATTCTGTGATACTGTATTGTGTCAGAGATATTGGGGTTTTGAGAATTTAACATCAACAATATATTAATATGTATTTAGATGGGTTGATAATCAAAGTGTAGCATGCATACGTGTCAGGCAAAGTGTCTGTGTCCGCTATATATATATTCTCATATCCCAATATAAAAATCAAATTCCATATCAAGACCAACATTTAGATTCCTACCAAGATTGCAAGTAGGTGATTGATGTAATCAAGACAGTTTTATTATTATTATTATTATTTAATACAAGAATAATAGCAAGAAGAAAATAATGATAAAATCTGTTCTGCTTATCTGTTTAAAAGAAGAACCATTTTGAAACCAGAGCTATAATATCAAATCCAAGATAAGGTCTAGCAAAATCATCGATTCATTGTATTAAGAAGAAATTCATAGTAAGAAGTTACACAATGTTTATAATACAGCTAAAGCTACTCCTAAGTTAAATAATGAGAAGCAAAACAAAACAAACAAATAATAATTCTTTTTTTGAAGGACTGGAACAAAAGTAGAGAAAACATGTTCAAAAATATTTAAGGTACAATCTGATAATCATATGCGTCTATCCAAAATCATGGAACTCTAAATCCTCGTCATACTAGTAAGCAAGGCTACGATAATCACAGAGTCCTCGACTTAGGCACATACCTCTAGAATCATGGTATTTAAAATTTTTGCGATGCCGCTAGCTTGACTGCAAAAACCCTAAATTCCCACACCCGAGAAATATATCCAAAATCAGACTATATGTCCTCACCATGGTGGCTAATGTGACTATAGAAGACTAGATTCCATAACTTAGATGACTTAGCCCATATAATTTCATCTTGACAAAAATTAAATTAAATCAACAATGGATACCCAAAAATTAAATTTATCAACGAACATCAAGATTCAAAACTGAACAATAATCCATCAAATCATATAAATACAAACTCGGATGCAACAGCTAACATCAAGATTCAAAACTCCATAATCATCATCAAAATCAATAAATACAAACTCAAATTCAACAATAATCCATCAAAATCAAGTTCAACAACAGAAAGTAAAGATAAATCAAATCAAGAGAAGAAGAGTTTTCAAATCGAAGTTAAAATAAGATTCTCAAGGGTCGTCCCAGGAATCTCTCAAGAAATCCTAACTGTGATTGAGTACCTTCAAAAATATATCATAATTCTACTGCAGATTGTAGTGGTACTCTAATTTGAATACCACTACACAAACTCGACCTGCATGGGCCACCAATAAAAACATGTCACGACCCGCACCCTAGAGTTAGGGCACGAGACATGGGTACGTCCAGCCTATGCCGCAGTGTCGACGGTAGAACGCTGTCCTAGGTCAAACATCTAACAATATAAAGGTACCTGTACAGTATATACTCTCCGAATGGAGGTCACATAGTAGATACAGTCTCAATCACATCTAAGGTAGAGCATGATAAAGATAGATAAAACATGAAATCCAAAAGAGATATAGCAGATAGAAGTCTAAGTGTCTAAGATACACAAACCCAGAAATATATCTTAAAGCTCAAATACAGTAATCCATAAAGTGAATACAACTCAAGACAACTGAAATGACTATCTATACAACCTCTACATGTGTCTCTTCTAGGCTAGCAGGCAACCTCCAGGCTATCTGTAAAATTTATCAACAGGTCCAGTCAGGACAGGAACGAGCACATCTCATCTAGAAAACCCAAGTAAATGACAGAGAACTATAAAGCAGTTATAGACAGTTGTATTAATAAATATGGCAGTTTATATTCAGGTGATGGTATAGAGAGACAGATAAAGTACAAGGAAAGTAAGTAACTAATCAAGAGAAAAAATCATAGCAATAAAGACTGTAAAATAAAATCTAGCTGAACTAGAGTAACATGATGAGTCCAGATGGTACAATATAAGTCGAGTGTAATCCCAATGTGAGTCTAATACAAGATGAGTCGAATGTGATTCTAATCATTGTTCTTATAAGGTGATTCGAATAAGGTGATACGAATAAGATGATACGAATAGTGATTCGAATAATAATCAAACAATGATTCGAATAAATTCTCCAAGTGTGTTTTAAAATACTTAGATAGACATGTAAACGGCTATGGGTAAATTCGGCACATCACGCACTGATCAGGTGAGAGATGGCTATCGTTCGAATATCATTCACAGGGGGTGGTTCGAATAGTAGGAATGTTCACATGTCTAATCAAGTATTTCCCCGCCCATTCTAATACAAATGAATCCATAATCCAACACATAAGACGAATACCAGTCCAACCAGCATATGAAGATACGAATAGGTGGTTCGAATAGTGATCCGTATGGTGATTCGAATAATAGAGGTAAGACGAGTAAGTATGTGTGTCGTATACATGGATTCAGTAATAACAATACGTGTTTGTAACAGAGAATCACATACAGCTAACTAGAACTGAAGTACAGTAATTGACAAATAAATGAGAGAACTATCAGAGAATGTACTCGCCTGATAACCTGAACAGCTAATAGGTATAGAGGTCCAAACTGAAGCCACAGAGTCCTATTTAGAGCAGCACAGGTCAAGATGTATACGAGAGATGATAAATAAAATGTACAATGCATCTGCATGCTGTCTAGGTCAAACTAGACTAAAGTCAACACTTGGTCAACTCTAGTCAACCACACTAGTCAAATTAGGTCAACTAGGTCAAGTCCTAGCCCAAACAAGTCTAACAAGTCTCACTAGGCCTAACCAAGCCTAGGCTAGCACTCACACAATCACAAGACAATGTGAACCACAATAATGCATAATATAAAATAGATAATATATATAAATAAATACCTTCATACATACATGCATATCCACATTACATATATATTTATATATATAGGCATATGTTACATCATGCATATTTACATAGTTACATAGATATATACATTCATGCATATTTACATACATACTTTTATATATTATATATGTTAACATTCATTACAATGCATTATATTTTACTTATACCTTTGATTGATTTATTCATTCATATATGACATTCATTCATGCATATTTTATACTTTCATGCATCTATACATTATATACATTGTATACAACATGTAAAAATAGAAGAGGGAAAAAGGGGGAAAAACTGAAAAGGAAAGGGAAGGAAAGGAAAATGTAAGAAAAAGGGAAAACAGTGGACATATACATGCTTGCATCATATATTCTACATTACCATACATGCTATCATTATATATTGCATTATATTATTTATATATTATGCATTCATATCTATCATTACATGTATACCTTGCATTCATATCTAGCATTCATTATATACTTTCATGCATACATTGTATATCATTCTTTCATTCATGCATTTATGCATTGCTTACATACATTATATTAATTGTATTTCTACATGCTTGCATTCAACCATATATATACATTAATGTAAAAAGGATATATATCATATATATATATATATTATTTCATTCATCTAACATATCATGTATTACATACTCTATATTCATTTAATACCTATACTACATAGGCTCATAGGTTACATAAAATGCATATATCGTATAATCATTCTTCTACTTAAAACCAATACTGTACCAATTGGGCCTCTACTAAATTCTAGGATTAAAGTATGTTGTAGCCCTTCATGTTAGCTTTCCGAAACTTCAAACGGATCGTATTTTTGTGTCCGGAAGCTCCCGAAATCGCAAAAATACCGAAACACGTTCGTTTTTCGTATAGCTGACACTCAAATAATTCTGCAGAAAGTTACAGAAAGAATTTGGCTTATTAAAATATATATTTGGAAAGCTAACTTCGATACGGTTCTTTTAAAAAAAGGGAGATAAATCGGATATGACATTTCTAAGTTATTTTGGTTAATAAAAACGTAGATGAAAATTATGACGGATTTGACAAAAGAACACATATAGGCCAAGATACTTGGATACAAACGTAGGTATCCAAATGAAACTCATTCTAACCATCCTAAATAAGATCAATCCACTCTCTAACCATTATAAAACTGAATTTAAATATCTATTTAAACTATTATCATACATACATACACAAGGGGTGTCCTAATTTGGGATCTATCAAGCAGGACACAAGACACATATCTAAAATCCTCAAGAGAGCTCCAAATGGTCTCAAATTTGAATATAAATGGGACACATGCATGAGGATGGATCCTACGGATTCAAAACTAATTTATATGCAAAGAAAATCGATTTAGCGGATGGGTTTTACCTATTGGGAGTAGAATCCCAATGAAATCCTTTAGGACACGGCTCCGATACGAAGATCCCTCAAAGTGGACACTCCTTCTTGCACTCCTCTAATTGCCCCTCTCTAGTCTCATATGGTTAAGTCTAGACTAGGTTCAAGTTTGGGGTCAAAATGATCTAGTTTTGAGTCTCTAACTTAACCATTCTAACATGATAAAAATTAGTTTAATTAACTAACTTAAATGTTGGGTCTTGTGAGCCATGTTTAACTTAATATTGGGTCCCATCTAGAGTTTAAGCTACCCGGGTCACAATACAAGTCGGAACGAGACGAAACTCAAACCCGACTAAACAAATCTAATAAAAACAATATTAAAAATATAAAATTTTCCCAAAATATTAAAATATGAAAAATGACCAAAATCATAATACATCAATTTAAATATTATTAAAATAATCTAAAATTCACTAATTAATCAAAATTCTAAATTATTCAAAAGTCACAAAATGACCCAAATACCCTTAGCCTAAAAAGTTGTAAATAGTCATTCTAATCACATGGTTAGGTCTCCATGGTCATGGTTAGTCTCTAGGCTCAACAGTTCTAGAGTTCACCAGCTAACATATCAAAATTATAATTTACCAATTTTAAATAGTATTAAATTAATTAAAAAATTCCCATAAATCATAAATCCTATTATTAAATAATAAACTTTTATAAAAGTTCAAAATTACCCTCATTTGGAAAATTGGGTGTTACAAGTTTTCTCCAAGATAGATCTTCGGTCAGGGTATCATCAAGTTAGAGTTCGAGAAGAGGATATTTCCAAGACAGTATTCAGGTCAAAGTACGGGCATTACGAATTCCTAGTTATGCCGTTTGGTTTGACCAATGCTCCAGTAATATTTATAGATTTGATGAACCACATCTTTATGCCATACTTAGACCAATTTGTCGTTGTGTTCCTCGACGACATTCTCGTATACTCAGCTAGTGAAGAAGAGCATGAAGATCACCTCAAGAGAGTGTTACAGGTTCTGAGAAAAAACCTGTTGTACGCTAAGCTCAGCAAATGTGAGTTTTGGTCAGACCGTATTTCATTTTTAGGGTACATCATATCAGGAGCTAGAGTGGCAGTAGATCCTAAGAAAGTAGAAGCAGTAGAAAGTTGGCCAACGCCTAAGACTGTAGCAGATGTACGAAGTTTCTTGGGACTAGCAGGATATTACAGAAGGTTCATATCAGACTTTACAAGACTTTCAGCACCCATGACCCGCTTGACACGAAAGGATGTACCATTCATCTGGTCGGCAGAATGTCAGGCATCATTTGAGAATTTGAAGCAGAAGTTGATATCGACACCTATTCTTACATTACCAGTTGGACCCGAAAGTTTTACTGTATATTGTGACGCGTCAGAAAAGGGACTTGGGTGTGTCCTAATGCAGCGTGGAAAGGTGATAGCATATGCGTCTAGGCAACTTCGAGACCACGAGAAGAATTATCCGACTCATGACTTGGAGTTGGCGGCAGTAGTATTTGCTTTAAAGCTATGGAGGTATTACTTGTACGGTGATCGAGTCGACATGTACACAGACCACAAAAGTCTGAAGTACATCTTTACTCAGAAGGAACTGAACATGAGACAGAAAAGATGGTTAGAGTTGATCAAGGATTACGACGTGGAGCTTCAGTATCATCCAGGCAAGGCTAACGTGGTAGCAGATGCTCTTAGCAGGAGAGGCGGCGCATTTATGTTGACATCACAAAAACATATTTTAGAAGATCTTCAGGAGATGGGCATCGAGGTTATACTTCCTAGTGATATAGGAATTCTGGCAAGTCTACGAGTTCAATCCGACTTAGTAGACAGGATCAAGGCAGCTCAGGCACAGGACCCAAGGATTCAGAAGCTTAGGGCAGAATGTGAGTCAGGACTCAGGAAAGAGATAAAAATTCACGAAGATGGTACACTCAGATTTGGATCGCGTCTATGTGTGCCAAGTAGAGATATTAGACATGAGTTTATGACAGAAGCCCACAGTTCTCAGTATTCTATATACCCCGGAGGGACCAAGATGTACAAAGATATCAAGCATCACTTCTGGTAGAACGGAATGAAGAGGGAGATAGCTAGATTTGTTTCCCGTTACTTAATATATCAGCAAGTGAAGGCTGAACAACAAAGGCCAGCTGGATTATTACAACCGCTTCCTATCTCGGAATGAAAGTTGGAACATATCACAATAGAATTTGTGACCGATTTACCGAGATCACCAAGTGGTAAGGATGCTATTTGGGTGATAGTAGATCGGCTTACGAAGGTGGCACATTTTTTTCCTTTTAGAGTGGGGCAATCTACAGAAAAGTTGGCAGAGTTGTATATGCAGCAGATAGTTAGGCAACATGGGGTCCCTGTCAGTATTGTCTCAGATAGAGATGCCCGTTTTACGTCAAATTTTTGGAAGAGTTTACATCAGAGCTTGGGTACCAAGTTAAGATTTAGTACGACGTACCACCCACAGACGGACGGACAATCAGAAAGAACAATTCAGACTCTAGAAGATATGTTACGAGCTTGTACCCTAGGTTTTGGAGGATCTTGGAAGAGTCACCTGCACTTAGTTGAATTCTCGTACAATAACAGCTATCAAGCCAGTATCCAGATGGCGCCATTCGAAGCACTATATGGTAAGAAGTACAGGTCGCCACTGACATGGGATGATATAGGGGAGAAAAAGATGTTAGGCCCAGAAATGATTGTTCAGACGGTTGAAGTGGTTAAGGGGATTAGAGAGCGACTTCGAGTTACACAAGATCGGCATCGTCAATGGACAGACCAACATCGTAGGCCGCTGGAATTTTCTGTTGGGGACCACGTGTTCTTGCGGATCTCACCTACCCGTGGGGTCATTAGATTTGGCGTTCGCGGGAAGTTGAGTCCATGATACGTGGGCCCATTTGTTATCCTCGATAGGGTAGACGATGTTGCTTATCATTTGTCCCTTCCACCTCGTTACGCAAGGTATATAATGTATTTTATGTATCTCAGTTACGAAGGTATGTATCGGACCCAAGCCATATCCTCGATCATTCTGAGCTAGTTGTTGGTACCAACCTGTCTTACGAGGAGCAGCCTATGTCCATTTTGGACCGAAGAGAGAAGATACTCAAGAACCGAACAATTAGCCTTGTTCGAGTTGCTTGGGGTCATCACTCCTTAGGAGAGTCAACGTGGGAACGTGAGGATGATATCCGATCATGGTATCCGCACCTATTTGACTCACAAGGTATATTTCTTTCCGTGTACCTTGATTGTCTTGACTCCTCATGCTTAACACCCTATGAATAGAATTGCTTGATATCGTAGATTGATAAATATAGATATATTACTTGCTGTTGATATTGTAAGATGACTGCTTGCTCGCTAAAATTGCTTGTACTTGGATTAGTCTGGCACTGATGTTTCTAGCCTACTTGGAATTGAAATTCCGCGGACGAAATTTTTCTAAGGAGGGTAGAGATGTCACTCCCCGTTCCCAGAATATGTATTTTTATACGTGTACTGCTTGAATGTATTTATTTAATATTTATCGTACATTTATTCTAAAATTTTATGCTAATTAATTTTTCTGTATTTTCTTCCTCTGCTTTTGCTTAAGCTTTTGGTTTATTTCGTTCATGTTGAACCAACTTGGTTTAGCTTGGTTCATCATGATAAGGAGTGGATGGCCTAGATCATGTAGGAAGGAATGGGTGGTGGAGATTGACTTGGACTTGGGTTGCGTTTGGTTCATTGTAATGTAATCGTAATCGTAATGGAATTGGGTTTGTAATGTAATTGAATTTGTAATGTAATGGAATTACAATTACATTACTATGTTTGGTTGAAACATGTAATCAAACCATGTAATGTAATGTTAATTGCATTCATGTGTTTGGTTTACCATGTAATGTAATTGAATTTTTAATTTAATATTTTTTTAAAAATACAACATAAAATTTAAAAAGTTGATCAATACAAAATTTCAAAAATTTAAAAAGAAAAAAGAGAAAAAATTAAAAATAAATAATAAAAAAGGGAAAAAATGGTTTGTTTTCTGCTAAAAAAAGACCAAAAACGAAAAAAAAAAGACAAAAAATAAAAGATACCAAAAATGACAAACGAACAAAACAGAAGGAAAAAAAAAACCAAAAATGAAAAAGCGATAAAAAAAAACGACAAAAAAAAGATCAAAAATGTGAAAACCATAAAAAGTGACCATAATGATAAAAAAAAAGACTAAAAACAAAAAAAATGGACAAAAAACAACAATAAATGAAAGGAAAAAAAAAGGACGAAAAACGACCAAAAACAAAAAAAAAGGGCAAAAAATGAACAAAAACGACAAAAAAAGAAAGAAATGACAAAAAAACGATAAAAAGAGCAAAAAAATAAAAAACAATAAAAAGGAACAGAAATGACAAAAAACGAAAATACGAAAAAAGACAAAAAACAAGAGGGAATTAAAACGAGCAAAAAACGACAAAAAGATTAAAAAACTTGCAAAAAAAAAATCCAAAAAACGACAAACAACAAACAAAAAGAAAAAACGAGCATAAACGACCCCAAAAAAAGTAAAAAAAGACCCCAAAAAAAAGCAAAAAATTATAAAAAAAAAGCGACAAAAAACATGCAAAATCGACCAAAAACGATAGAAGACGATAAAAACGTGAAAAAATGGTCAAAAATGTACAAGATCGACAAAAATCGTTAAATAACATACAGAAATGGCAAAAAATGTGCAAAATCGACAAAAAAACGATAAAAAAACGTAAAAATTTGACCAAAGATGATAAAAAAGGCAAAAAATGAACAAAAACGACAAAAAAGGGCAAAAAGAACAAAAAAAAAGGACAAAAACGACAAAAAAAAAACAAAAACAACAAAAAACAAACAAAAATGACAAAAAATGAACAAAAACGACAAAAACTGACAAAAACAACAAAAAAAGGACAAAAACGACAAAAACAACAACCAAAAACGAACAAAAATGACAAAAAATGAACAAAAAACGACAAAAAATGAAAAAAAAAAAGGACAAAAAGACAAAAAACTGAACAAAAATGACAAAAAAACGAACAAAAATTACTAAAAACGAACAAAAAAAAACCAAAAACAACAAAAAATGACAAAAACGACAAAAAAAAACAAACAATAACAACGAAAAACGAACAAAAATGACAAAAAAAAACGAACAAAAACGACAAAAAAGGGACAAAAACAACAAAAAAAAGACAAAAACGACAAAAAAATTAAACAAAAACAACAAAAAAACGAACAAAAATTGACAAAAAACGAATAAAACGACAAAAATGAACAAAAAAAGGACAAAAACCACAAAAAAAACCGAACAAAAATGAAAAAAAAACGAACAAAAATTACAAAAAAACGAACAAAAACGACAAAAACGAACAAAAAAGGACTAAAAACAACAAAAAAAATGACAAAAATGACAAAAAAACAAACATAACAACGAAAAAACGAACAAAAATGACAAAAAACAAACAAAAATTACTAAAAAAACGAAAAAAATGAACAAAAAAAGACCAAAAACAACAAAAAACGACAAAAAAAACAAACAAAAACAACGAAAAAACGAACAAAAATGACAAAAAAAAAACGAACAAAAACGACAAAAAAAACGGACAAAAACAACAAAAAAGGACAAAACGACAAAAAAATTAAACAAAAACAACAAAAAACGAACAAAAATGACAAAAAAACGAACAAAAACGACAAAAAACGAACAAAAAAAAGGACAAAAACCACAAAAAACCGAACAAAATGAAAAAAAAACGAACAAAAATTACAAAAAACGGACAAAAACGACAAAAAAGAACAAAAAAGGACTAAAAACAACAACAAAAAAATGACAAAAACACGACAAAAAAACAAACAATAACACGAAAAAACGAACAAAAATGACAAAAAAGGAACAAAACGACAAAAAACGGACAAAAACAACAAAAACGACAAAAATACAAACAAAAATAACAAAAAACGAACAAAAATGACAAAAAACGAACAAAAACAACCAAAAACGAACAAAAAGACAAACCAAAACAACCAAAAACGAACAAAAATAACAAAAAACGAACAAAAACGACAAAAAAACGACCAAAAACGAACAAAAACGACCAAAAACGACAAAAAACAAACAAAAATAACATAAAATGACAAAAACCGAACAAAAATGACAAAATACGAACAAAAACGACCAAAACCGAACAAAATGACCAAAAACAAACAAAAATAACAAAAAATGACCAAAAACGAACAAAAAGACCAAATTATAGCATACCAACATTCCGCTTAAGTTGTAATGTAATTGCGATTACATAGGAGTTTAGAAGAAACTGATGCAATGTAATCAAACTTGTAATCGCGATTACATTGCATCTAATTTTTTTTGTCCAACCAAACACCCGAGTTAGATTGACAACGTAATGCCAATTACATTACGTTGTCCAATCCTGCAAACCAAACGGGCCCTTGATATTTATGCCCCTTTTACTTTTCTCTCTCTTCATTACTCATATTTACTTCTTCTTCTTCATCCTCCATTACTCTCCCACCCACCTATTTGGAGAGGCAAGTACATCTTGCACACCATGAGGGATTTCATATATCCCCATTTATTTTTAGTCTACGTTGTTTATCTCCTCTTTCTCTACAAGTTTAGGTCTTGAAGTTCTTAATTTCCATGGATGGTTGGGTGTAGATCTAAGTTTTAAGTTTTGGTTTTTTATATGGATTTTGTGGTTTTGATCTATCAAACTTTGTTGTTTTCAAAAATAAGTGGTTCCATGTTGTAGAGAATTCAATTCTACCAAAGTTTGGCTTTTGAAAAGTTAGATTTCGACTTATTTTGAGGAAGTTATGGCCAAAAGTATTTTTGATCATTTCTATGTTCATCTGTCAGCATGTTGCAGTTGAGCCGCATAGATGTCGCGAATGGGCCGCATAGGCCGCATGTCGCAGTTGAGCCGCATAGATGTCGCGAATGGGCCGCATAAGCCGCATGTCGCAGTTGAGCCGCATAGATGTTGTGAATGGGCCGCATAGGCCGTATGTCGCAGTTGAGCCGCATAGATGTCGCGAATGGGCCGCATGAGCCGCATATCGCAGTTGAGCCGCATAGATATTGCGAATGGGCCGTATAGGCAGCATGTCGCAGTTGAGCCACATGGTGTCGCGAATGGGCCGCATAGGCCGCATGTCGCAGTTGAGCCGCATGTCGCAGTTGGTCCGCATGCATGTCGCAGAATAGGCCGAAAAATGCCTATTTTGGCTGTTTTTGACTGTTATATGTCCTAATTGACTGAATTGTGGCTAGAATTTCTTTCAACTCCAACATAAAAGTTGTAGATCTTTTCCTTGGCTTCAAGAATATGTTACCAACTATTTTATGTAAGTTATAGGCTCGACCATGCTTAATACTAGTTTGACTTTCATGCCTTGTCACGAATTGACCTCGACTGTTACTTTGACTAATGATTGATCATGCGTTCCTAGTTGGAACTAGAAGACTGGCTAGTCATTTTATTGAATTGAATGAGACACGTTCATGTATGAACCATGAACCATTACGATCGACTAGCCAATCCGAACATTGGCATATGGACACATGTTGACTTCTATTTTTCTGTAAAAGCAGCATGTGTACTTTACGGTCAAGGCATGCTTATTCCGTGGCTAGGCTTGATTATTGTATTACGCTATGTAAGACCTACAACCTAGCCGCACGGGTATCATTGTAGAGTTATGCATATCGTACTCTGTATGGGAGTACTCATTCAGAATGATCATGATCCACGGCATGAGATTTCAATTAACATAGGGACTACTAAGCTAAATAAAAATAACTATTGCATGGAAAGAATGGATTCTCGAGTTCTTACATGGCAGCCATCTCGGGACAATTAGTGTCTCGACATGCCGGCTGGTTCCCACGGATACTACAAATCTACCGCACGGGTAGGGAGTGGTATCTGTTTATATTTACTGTACATTGATGACGGGCGTCCCGTTGGGACACGTCTAATTCATGATTGGCGTAATTGATTATTGGGTAGACTAGCCTTGCTTGTACATTGTAAGAACTAAGGAATCTCTTATTGTATGTCTCCAAGATAACTTGGAACTCACAGTAGCAAGCCGCAGTAGTTGCATGGCCGTTTAAATTGATTTGTTTGTGCACTGTACCTACTCTGTTAACTACTGAGATGAGTAGAACGTCAGGACATGACGGGTCAACTTCTGTCCTTGTTTGGTTGGGAAGTTGGCTTGAAGTGTCGTGGTGTTGTGCGAACCCCAGTAGCAAGCAGAGATCTATTTTATTCTTAATTCTTACCACTGGTTCTAATTCCTCATGTCGTGCTTCCTTGCGGTACTTGCTATTAGAGATCTAACCTCTCTGGTTTTGTATGGCCAGATTTAAAGCCAGTTCTCGAGGACTCAGCTTACTTCTACCTACAAGATGGTCAATACTAGAGGGATGATCGCAGGAGGACACGAGTAGGTTTCTTGCTTTTCTGCTCGTTTTGCTACTTACTTTATATTTTGTCGCTTGGCACCGACATGTTAGTCGGATAGTCTTGTACTTACTTTTACATAATTGTAACTAAGTCAGACTGAAGCTGATAATAATTGTGTATACATTGCTATATCCTCTGGCTATATATTTTGTACAGCCAGATCTCAAGAACATTTTGACTGAGCGTTTGGGACGCCTTACTGCTTTATCTTATATGTTCTCTAATTCTGCTTCTTGTTTGAATGATTGAGACAATAGATGTTGAGTAATCCTAGTGTGACTTTCATATAGTATTCACCCCCTCTTCTTTTAGACAACATTGATCGTATTATATGGTATTCATCTACCCGTAATACGTAGGTGGCTGAGTCATTCCCCCGCTCTTCGGTATTCTGGTTCTGGGGCGTGACAGCTACGGCGGCTCTCCTTCTCCCGTTGGCGACATCATAACTCAGCGGAACCACCCTCCTCCGATGAACAGCGGTGCCACCCCGGATCGGCGACTGCTTCTCCATCACGACGACGGCGAGGCGCTTCCTCTCAGGCGGCGCACGATCGCCTATGGCAGCGCTCGACTGGATGGATCTCTTATAGCGGCGACTGAGTTGGCTTCCAATCATCTTCCCGGCGGTGGAACGACCATTCTCGACGACGTCTAGGCAATTGTTCGACGAGTCTCCAGCTTCCATGGCGGCGGCGGTCTAGGCGTTCTCTTCTCGATGGCTTTAGATCTTCTTGGTAGCGCACGGTGGCGCATCCTCTTATTTCGGCCACCTTCTTCCAGGATCCATTCTCCTTCCTCCTCCGTGTGTTCGTCGTCTCCTCCGATCTAGCAATTTGACGCTCGGTGAGTCTATTCGGACACTTAAATTTCTTCAGATATAGATTATGGAACCGATCTTGTTTAAAATTCCTAATTAAATTCTTTCTTCTTTGTTCCGATCGGATTCAAGATTGATAGCTCGAAGACGGAGTCGATCGGTTCGACTGAGGTCCGAGCTCCTGTCAAGAACAACGTTAGCGGTGGAATGTTGATCGGGTTGACTGTTCATATTCGATTGATCCACCTCTTCGACGATAGCTCGACGTAATGTAGCGACGGCAAGAAATTACGTCGCCAGTAGCGACGTCGTTTTAAACACGTCGCAAAACGTCGCTGTCTAGCGACATTCTGCGACAGGAGTGTACTACGTCGCCGAATAGCGACGTTCAGCGACATATTTTATGTATATGTCGCCAAGTTTGCGACGGTTAGCGACGTCAAAACGTGACGTCGCTAAGTTATTTTACTTAGGGCACACCGCTGCCTTCTTTCCCCCTCATTCTCACTCGAAAACCCGAAAATTTCATTTCCCTCCCCACCCCCCACCCCCACCCCCGGCGACTCCCTCCCCCTCTGTCAGTGCCCCCCCCCCCCCCGACGACCCCCTCCCCCCCGGCGACTCCCTCCCCCTCCGGCGAGCTCCTCCTCCTCGAGATCCTCCTCCTCGAGCTCCTCTACCCCCAATCCGACCTCCTCCTCCTCTTCCTCAGGTAAACCCTAACCTAACTCCTCTCCTTCCTCCTCCTCCTCTCCCACGGACACATACACACGCACACGGACACACACGGACACGGACACACACGCACACACACACACAGATATGGACACACACACATACACACACACATATCATTACCAACCACGCGTGAACACGTGCACGAGACTGCACTGTGTCATTTGTGTTCGTGTGTGTTAAAAAATAATTTGGACACGATTGTGTCCTGTTTTGGTGGATACTTGACACATGTGACTCTATGACACATACACATATCATTACCAACCATTAGATTTTGCTATTAATTGAATTTGGATTTCGAATTTGGTTTATCCCCAATTTTCTGATACGTAGTTCACTATATATTAATTTTCTGAGATTAACATTTGTTTAAACTGATTTTGAATGATTAAACCATTATGATTAATCCCATATCTTCTCTGAGAATTAATGTGCATGTTAGGGTTCACATTGATTGGGGATTCTTGGGTTTTCGTATGCCATTGACTGTCAAAACTGAGAACAGTTTTTATACACTGTTTTCACATATTGGCACACACACATTACACTGAATTTTCTCGAGAAATTATGCATTGTTTACACCTATCTACACACACACATAAGTACAACCTGAGAATATAAACACACACTACTGGTATCTACTGATTTTCCTGAGATTGATACACTATTTGTGTATACTGTTTCTCTTATAGCTCACTCACATTACACTCAAAACCGAGAATAGCTAATTCACTCACACTATTGATTCCTATGTACACACACACTTTGAGACACCTAGCCCATGTTATGTACACACACATGGCACACTTTACCCTATATACACACACCCTATTGTACACACACACTGTTAGCACACCACACACATGACACACACACATATATATACGTGTTAATCTGAGAACAGTTTGTGTATTGTTTCCTCATATTTTATATATATATATATATATATTGCAGTCCATATTATCTCTTCATATCAGTCCAGGCATTTATTTAGTTCCAGTCCTATTATTTGTCTTGTATTCAGTTGTTCAGTCCCATGACTGACATATAGATTAGGTATTGTTTGGTTGAAGGATTACCTTTTTAGTTCATTCTACCCTTGTACATCGACATTAGTTATCAACTTAGATGTCCAGCCTGTCCTTAAATCAGTTTTGAATTAATTATTCAGCCCCCAAATTGCTTATTGGTTAGTTCAGTCTCCTATTGAATATGAGTTCAGTTTCTGAGGTCACTTGACTAAATACTTGAGTATCAGTCCCTAACATCAAGTGTCTAGTCACCTACCAACCATGCATCAGTCCATGCCACACAGGTTCAGTCCTATTTTCACAAATGGGTCAATGTTTGGAGTGTGGCTCGAGTTTGGGGCTTTTGATGATAGGTATTCTTGTATCAGTCAACAGGTGGTCTATTTGAGTAACAGTCCTTGTAGATTTCATTTTCCTTAAACTGTAAATAGGACTGAGATTGGTTTTCCTATTCCTGAGATAAATCTACTGAATGTGTCAACTGATTCCCTTGAATAACTGAAATTGAATTGACTGTTAACCAATAACGATAAGGTAAAGGGTACCAATAGCGATAAGATAAAGGGTACCAACTTAAGGTATTGGTACTGGGATACCAATAGCGATAAGGTAAACGGTATCTTGGTAGATAATGACTAGAAATAGGATATTTGACTTAGATTGGACTAAGAGTTGACAAAGTCAACTATAGGTCAACCCTTGACCTACTTTGACCTTGTTTGACTTTGTTTGACTTAGGTTGACCTTGTTTGACTTTGTTTGACTTAGTACAACCTAGTTTGACCTAGATTGCATATCATTGATATTAGTAACTGTCCGCTACTAATGTGTCCCTAATAAGATATAATATACGACGCGGAAGATTTTATATTAGGCAGTCCCGTCAGCCTCGGGCTGGGGATGGAGAGGGCAGTTCCGTACCCTCATCCTCATCTCCGAGTACGCCAGTGTATCGTTCTGTTCCCGGTCCATTACCGGGACAGGCCAGTTCCAGCAGGTTGGCGACTCCTCCCTCGTCGTCCAGCCTTCCTGATCCCGCGTCCAGCATCCCGGATCCCCCGTCCAGCATTCCTACTGTCGACGGCTCTATGGAGGGAGCCCACGGCGAGCATATGGAGGACGGCGATCAGACTGATCCTGCCCAAGCAGGAGGTGAGAGCGACCCTCCATGCGCTCCCCCGGGTGAGACGCGTATGGAGATTTGGACGGACGGGCCTATGAAGTAAGTTAATTAATTATTATATATTTCTCAAATGATTATATGTACATATATATTCATGAAAAATTATTATTGTATAGATATCGGCCTTCTGCAGTACAGAAATAGCTGGAGACATTTCTGAGGCAGAACTATGGTGGGCCTTGGATTAACTACTCAGATGCTCCCGCAGATAGGAAGGCCTTTTGGTTCGCCCACTTCAAGGTAAAAAATTTGTTTATTTTTAAATTTTAATAATCATTTGTGTATATTATACAACTTTTGTATTTTACTTCTTGTAGAGGACCTATTTCTATCCACCACACCGGGCGGCGAGGATCGAGGGCCAATTTTCTGCCGTCGCAGCCAAGCTCATCCGTGATGCGATCGACGACCAGAAGCGTCGTGATCGCTCCGGACAGCCGATCCAGGGTTGGATTACGCCAGAGCAGTGGACTACGATGAAGGCTAGATTCAGCGAGCGCAGGTACCAGGAGCGGTCTGAGAAGGCCAAGGTGGCGCGGTCGAGCGCCGGTAAGTGGTGTGGTGGCTCCATTCCGATGACGGAGCATTTTCGTCGTCTGGTACATTTTCTATGACGGACATTAATTTATATGTATCTATAGAATGTTTAATACTAATAATAGATAATATATTTTAACAGGTAAAAAAGGTGAGGACCCGAACATGGTGACCGTCTTCCTGGTCACCCATCGGAGGGCTGGAGAGTTCATTGACGAGCGAGCGATGCATGCATATGTACGTTCTATCCTTTATATTAATTTAATATAATTTAGAAAACATGAAAATATATATCAATATAGACTTTAGCAAACACTTACACGTTAGCAAACATGTTCTAGGCCGAGTTTGTTCGGCTACAAGAGGAGGCGGCTGCTGCTGCTGCTGCTGCTAGTGCGTAAGCAGAGGGAGGGGCTGGTACTTCCTCCCAGCCGCCTACAGCTCCATCGCCGGACGAGCTCTGGATGACCGTCGTTGGCGGTCTTCAGAAGGGTACGTACTACGGTACGGGATCCTACGACGCGTATTTAGCTTCGGAGTCATCCCGGGCCCCCTCTGTCAGTACGCAGTCTCCGGCTACGCAGGCATCGTCACGAGCTGAGGATGTTCGTCGTCAGATCGAGGAGCTGCGTCGCGAGTTACAGCAGCAGATTTCTGATGCGGTCGAGCGACGATCCGACCCTCCGATCGTCACCGGACGATTTGATACGGTCGAGCGCAGTATACATGAGTTGATGAGTCTGCATCAGGCTACAGCTGCCAGCTTGCAGACGCTCACCGAGTCTACGCAGCACACAGAGCGTAGACAGGTCGAGCTGGAGGGATCGCAGAGGAGCATATCTGCCTCACTCGCTCAGTATACTGAGAAGGTGGTGAGTACCCTTGCTGTGCATGGTGAGCGACTGCGAGAGCTGGAGCAGGTACGTCCTCCCGGTCCATCGACGGCACCGACTCCAGACATTCCACTGCCTCCTACTGCCCCTACGGTGCAGCTCACCCAGGAGCAGTATGAGTACATGCTATCCCAGATGCGCGGCAGGAGTCCTCAGTGATCCAGTAGATATTTTTTATCATCTTTGTATGTATTGGCCCAATGGGCCTATTGACCGTTCTGTACACTGATTTTCATTCTTATTTGCCATCCATTGTGGACATGTATGTTTGTTGGATATTTACTTTGTGATATTTACTTTGTTGGTATTTTTATTGTGATATTTACTTTGTGATATTTACTTTGTGATATCTGCGATGGAGATGACAAATATACCTACGCTGGGTTATAAGCGATGATCTGATATACAAAGGAGGTGCTGCCGAAATTTTAAAAAAATATATTGTGTATTTTTGTTATGATGTGTGTCTGTATTTACAGTGAATGTGAAATGCAGTGTTCGGAAACCATCGACAGTTTCGATTACTGTTGTATGTGTTATCTTGGATAGAAATAGCAACAGTTCAGGGTGCACTTCTGAGAGCTTCATTTTCATGTCCTTCACTTTCTCGGACGTCGTAAAGGTTCCCGAGAAGGTGAAAGACGTGAAGAGGAAGCTCTGAGAAGTGCACCCTGAACTGTTGCTCTTTCTATCCAAGATAAAACATAGAACAGTAAGCGAAACTGTCGATGGTTCGAACACTGCACTTCACACACACTGTAAACACAGAAACACAGCATAACAAAAATATCAATTATATTTTTTTAAATTTTTTTAACATCTGCGACGTATAGCGACGTTCTGCGACGTACTGCGATGGCAGATAGACGTCGCTATATGTCGCTAAATAGCGACGTTACGTCGCTAGACGTCACTAATATGCTGACGTGGGCTGAGGGTGTACGTCGCTAAATCTGTCGATATGCGTCGCTAAGTTGCCCACGTGGCTGTCATGCCATGTCATCATATATAAATTACAGAGCGTCACAAGTGGTCGCTTTACGTCGTCATTTTAGCGACGTAATGGTACGTCGCTATATGTCGTAATTTTTGCGACGGCTAGCGACAATTAATTACGCGTCGCCAATAGCGACGTTCGGCGACTAAAGTGCCATCTGCGACTTGCCTTTAAGTGACGTCCCATTTTCGTCGCTAAATACGTCGCTAATTGGTTTTAGCGACGTAATTTTCTTATTTAGCGACGTTTCCTAACGTCGCTAAAATGAGTTATTTTAGTAGTGGCATGCATGTCGCAGAATAGGCCGAATAATGCCTATTTTGGCTGTTTTTAACTGTTATATGTCCTAATTGACCGAATTGTGGCTAGAATTTCTTTCAACTATAACATGAAAGTTGTAGATCTTTTCCTTGGCTTCAAGAATATGTTACCAACCATTTTATGTAAGTTATAGACTCGACCATGCATAATACTAGTTTGACTTTCATGCCTTGTCACGAATTGACCTCGACTGTTACTTTGACTAATGATTGATCAAGCATTCCTAGTTGGAACTAGAAGACTGGCTAGTCATCTTATTGAATTGAATGAGACACGTTCATGTATGAACCATGAACCATTGCGATCGACTAGCCAATCCGAACATTGGCATATGGACACATGTTGACTTCTATTTTTCTGTAAAAGCAGTATGTGTACTTTACGGTCAAGGCATGCTTATTCCGTGGCTAGGCTTGATTGTTGCATTACGCTATGTAAGACCTACAACCTAGCCGTACGGGTATCATTGTAGAGTTATGCATATCATACTCTGTACGGGAGTACTCATTCAGAATGATCATGATCCACGGCATGAGATTTCAATTAACATAGGGACTACTAAGCTAAATAAAAATAACTATTGCATGGAAAAAATGGATTCTCGAGTTCTTACATGGCAGCCATCTCGAGACAATTAGTGTCTCGACATGCCGGCTGGTTCCCACGTATACTATAAATCTGCCGCACGGGTAGGGAGTGGTATCTGTTTATATTTACTGTACATTGATGACGGGCGTTCCGTTAGGACACGTCTAATTCATGATTGGCGTAATTGATTATTGGGTAGACTAGCCTTGCTTGTACATTGTAAGAACTGAGAAATCTCTTATTGCATGTCTCCAAGACAACTTGGAACTCACAGTAGCAAGCCGCAGTAGTTGCATGGCCGTTTAAATTGATTTGTTTGTGCACTGTACCTACTCTGTTAACTACTGAGATGAGCAGAACGTCAGGACATGACGGATCAACTTCTGTCCTTGTTTGGTTGGGAAGTTGGCTTGAAGTGTCGTGGTGTTGTGCGATCCCCAGTAGCAAGCAGAGATCTATTTTATTCTTAATTCTTACCACTGGTTCTAATTCCTCATGTCGTGCTTCCTTGCGGTACTTGCTATTAGAGATCTAACCTCTCTGGTTTTGTATGGCCAGATTTAAAGCCAGTTCCCGAGGACTCAGCTTACTTCTACCT
The DNA here is from genome assembly GCA_029216955.1 of Iris pallida. Classification (NCBI taxonomy): domain Eukaryota; kingdom Viridiplantae; phylum Streptophyta; class Magnoliopsida; order Asparagales; family Iridaceae; genus Iris; species Iris pallida. The sequence goes on from JANAVB010029620.1 coordinate 8,510,658, forward strand.
ATAAGATGGTCAATACTAGAGGGATGATCGCAGGAGGACACGAGTAGGTTTCTTGCTTTCCTGCTCGTTTTGCTACTTACTTTATATTTTGTCGCTTGGTACCGACATGTTAGTCGGATAGTCTTGTACTTACTTTTACATAATTGTAACTAAGTCAGACTGCAGCTGATAACAATTGTGTATACCTTGCTATATCCTCTGGCTATATATTTTGTACTGCCAGATCTCAAGAACATTTTGACTGAGCGTTTGGGACGCCTTACTGCTTTATCTTATATGTTCTCTAATTCTGCTTCTTGTTTGAATGATTGAGATAATAGATGTTGAGTAACCCTAGTGTGACTTTCATGTAGTATTCACCCCCCTCGTCTTTTAGACAACATTGATCGTATTATATGGTATTCATCTACCCGTAATACGTAGGTGGCTGAGTCATTCCTCCGCTCTTCGGTATTCTGGTTCTGGGGCGTGACAGCTACGGCGGCTCTCCTTCTCCCGTTGGCGACATCATAACTCAACGGAACCACCCTCCTCCGATGAACAGCGATGCCACCCCGAATCGGCGACTGCTTCTCCATCACGACGACGGCGAGGCGCTTCCTCTCAGGCGGCGCACGATCGCCTATGGCAGCGCTCGACTGGATGGATCTCTTATAGCGGCGATTGAGTTGGCTTCCAATCATCTTCCCGGCGGTGGAACAACCATTCTCGACGACGTCTAGGCAATTGTTCGGCGAGTCTCCAGCTTCCATGGCGGCGACGGTCTAGGCGTTCTCTTCTCGATGGCTTTAGATCTTCTTGGTAGCGCACGGTGGCGCATCCTCTTATTTCGGCCACCTTCTTCCAGGATCCATTCTCCTTCCTCCTCCGTGTGTTCGTCGTCTCCTCCGATCTAGCAATTTGACGCTCGGTGAGTCTATTCGGACACTTAAATTTCTTCAGATATGGATTATGGAACCGATCTTGTTTAAAATTCCTAATTAAATTCTTTCTTCTTTGTTCCGATCGGATCCAAGATTGATAGGTCGAAGACGAAGTCGATCGGTTCGACTGAGGTCCGAGCTCCTGTCAAGAACAACGTTAGCGGTGGAATGTTGATCGGGTTGACTGTTCATATTCGATTGATCCACCTCCTCGACGATAGCTCGATGTCGTCAGCTCTGTTCAAATCAGTCGCAGTTGAAGTCTGAATTCTTGACTCAGGATCTGTCCGTATCCAGAGATGCAAGGCAGTATCGGATACAATCGATCGTTGATCCATCGTTCAGTCGTGACCCATACTCCTCAGGTACATCCTACTCCCTTTTAATGCTGTGGTGGTTCTGCTATGATTTTTTTAATAAAATGGTCTGGCCAGGATCGGGTTGAGTGAGTTAGTGTCCTGTGTGCGTAGTCATGATGATGTTCGTGTCCAACCAAGGGTGCGTGTCTGGGTGCTGATTATATCCATTTGGCTCATGTTCGGGTTGGGGTCATGTGTAGAGATTGGCTGGAATGGAGTTATCAAGTGCATCATTTTTTCTATTGAATTTATAGTCAAATTGGTTGTATAAATCATATTTTGATTTTATCAATTGATTTGTATAATTTTCATTTTGTCAATTGCTTGTATAGAAGCTATTTTGATTTCATTATTTGCTTGTATGTATATTTTACTGGCAATTGGTTCGAGTATGTCTGTTGGTTGAGAGGAGTAGCCGTTGGGGTTATGGCTGATTGAGTTGTAGGTTTTTTTTTGAACATGGCAAAGTTGGTTGAGCTTTGGATTGCAGAAATGGAGATTTTGTAAAAAAATTACTAGGTAGTTGTATATTATTTTGCTGGACTTTCAGGATTGGTTAATTAGTTTGGAATTATGAATGTGTCTTAGTGTGGGGATGGATGTGTTGAGTTCAAAATCAGGTTGGGATACTACAATTCAATCTTTTGAACTTTTGAAACGATCTACTGAACTATTGTATAAAAGTTTTACTAAACTTAGATTTCCTTGCTGGACTCAAATGGGATATGGCGGGAAAGACTGGCTTGTATACTTTTGGGCCTGCTAGTGTGTGTTGAACCTTGATTGAAGGTTTTGTTTCTTAACTGAACCTTCTGTTTTGTTTTCGGGGTTTACTTATAATTTTTGGTTTACATCTATTTTTATAACCTGTTATTGTAAAGGTTGGCATGAGTTGTAGTATATGAATGTGTGTGGAGCTTGGGTGAAGTTATGGAGGGGGCCTTATATATATTCCAGTCTAATGGCTGGTCTTGGAAAATGCTGACTAAAGCCTGTGAAAGTTAAGCCAAGCTAAGCTTTGAAGAAAATTGAATGTGGAGTTAGAATCATGGCGGCAGTGTATGGTGTTGTTTGATTTTAGGCTAACTAGAAGGGGTGGTTGCTGTCAGTCTTCTTTAGATCAAATATATTAGCAGTGATGATGATCAGTCTGTGGACTGGGTTGACTTACCTTACCTTTTAATTTGCTACAATATATTTTGTAGAATGTTGTCAAACGGGGTAGTCATTTATAACACTTGGCGTTTTATTTAATAACTTTTCTAACTAGACCAATTATGGGCCAAATTCAGTTACTAGCTTATGATAAATTAAGAGCTAGACTAATGATATTTTTCTTTTACAAAAATTACTAATATCCTACAAATAGTTATATTTAACTATGTGGCTCTAAAAGGAATTCCCTAAACTAGAATTTATCTAATTACTAAGCATAGAAACCTATCTTAGATTATTAATTCATAATTAATGGTAAATTCAGATAAAATGATTGGTTGATTTATTAGCTAGTTCTAGTGGATTAGTAGTGATATCTGTAGAAAGATTACTAGTTAACCAACTTGTACCTATTATATCAGGTGGACCTACAGATCTCTTTTCTACCCTTGATCACCCTGAGCAAGGCAAGTATACTCCTCGGACTTGTCCATTTCTTCATGTCTTGTATTCATTCTTGTATCTCCTTGTTGACACGATATATCACGAGATTGTCTTGTATCATGTTTCCTTGAGTTTACTTGTGTCTGGGAGGAAAAATACTACAGATGTACATCACGATGTTGAAACTTGAAAGTGGCATTACGAGTAGATCAACGCATAATTCCCTTCCCCCCAGGGTTATGCAATGTTGGACACTGAGATCTTTTACTAAGAGAATCTCTTTGTCAGTCACAATCTTACAGTTTCTATATAAAGATGATTCTACAGTACTGTGTTTGAACACAAAAGCTACATATACGAAACTATCTGGTGCTTCTGAATCAAATAATACAATAGCTGAATATGAAGAAAGAAGAATATAACCTGCAATCACATCACCATGAGCCTCAGTCTCCTTGATAGTTGTCATGGTGAAGACCTTGCCCTTCTGAGGTGCTCCCCCTCTACTGATGCTGGGCAAAATGCTGCTGCTGAGTGGGAATAGGTCCTCTCTGCTGCTGTGCTACATGTGGCCTAGCTGGCTTGGTAGGAGCTGTCCAGGAGTAGAGCGAGGTATTGGGCACTCCTTCATCTGATGAGCGCCATATCCACAGTACAGACATAACCCCAGCCTCTTCCTATAATGGTCCCTAGTATGTCCCGACTTAGTACAGTAGTTACAGATTTGTGCTGGATGCATCTGCCTCTGCGGCTGCTGCTGACCATAAACTCTAGCCGACTGTTGCGGCTGAAAAGTCTTCGGCTAAAACTGAGGACGCTTCGTCGGCCTAGGGTTATGGTTACCCCCAAATGTGTCCCGGTCCCTCTTGGTCCTAAGATCAAGATCAACCTCAATCCTCTGTGCCTCTGCTAAAATTCCAGCAAAAGTAGTAGTGCTCGAGGAGATGTGAACTCAGATCTCTCTGGCCAAACCGCGACGAAATCTGTGTGCCTTGTCCTTCGGCTCATTGACCATATAGTCTATCCTACACCAAATTCTGGAACTGTACCTCCAGAACTTCTTCTGCAATCTCCAGATAGAACTTCTTTGTGAAGAGGTCCTTGAACTGGTTCCAAGTTAGATCTGGAACCGCTAGTCGAGGCTCATTTCGGAACCATGTGCGGGCAATGTCCTAAAGCTGCAGGCCAACAGCCTCAATCTGCAGATCCTTGGGAATCCTAACAACTCTCAAAATACGTTCGATGACCTCGAACCACACTTCAGCATAAAGAATTCCCTCAGTACCCTTAAAATCCCGATGAGCCATCTTTTTTAAGTCCATAATATCTCCTTCCTTCGAGTTAGAGGACTGCTGCTGTGTCTATTGGGACTGCGATGGAGGAGCAGCTCTCTCAAGAGCAGCTAGGGCTAGCTGATGTGCCTTCTCGACAAACTCCCGTATAGCGGTATTCTGCTCCCGCTGAGCCTCAGCCTGAATCCGCTGGGACTCGGCCTGAATACGCTGAGACTCCATCATCTTTCGAAGGAAGCCGAATATCTCTACACCGTCAGTAGGCACACTCTCAGAGGATAAAGACATATGTGTCCCTCGCTGAGATGGAGGAGGACGAAGACTCTCCGATACAGCCGACGTCACCTCCTGAACTGCATAAAAAGCAGGAGGTGGAGGAAGAGTCTCAGTTGCTCTCTTTTTCGAAGATCGAGAGGACGACGATGTGGATCGCTCAGAAGCTACAACTGCTCTTAATCCATGAGATCGGGTCTTTGGAGACATTCTGAAAAAATAGGATAGAATTAACAAGAAATTCCTAAATATGGCACAAATAAGATTGTTCAAGAAGGCTGAGATAGATATTAATCAGAATAATCAAATTTGAATCGGAATGGAATTTCTATCTTGTGATTGAGTATTCGTATTCCTAGCACTTCTGTTGCAGGATCATAGTAATACTCTAATCCTAAGTGCCACTATGACATCGCACTAATTACGAAGATTGACCTGCATGGGCCACCATAAAAATGTATCACGACCCGCACCCAAAAGTTCGGGCATGAATACATAAAAATACGTCCAGCCTTCGCTACAGAGTCGACGGTAGTAAGCTGTCTAATCCTTAAGTATTTCCAATCCAAAAATCATAATATAAATTATGATATCCTGATTCTAACTCAATCACAAGTGCTAACATGTAGATAAGAAATAGAAATGACAAATCCACAAAGTCCAATCCAGATAGTCAAATATAGTAATCTTCAGAATAGAGTATAACTTAGCAAATGTTCTGACAATAGAAATCTAATCAACAGAAAGTAAAGGCTAAGCTAAACTAAACATCCTCCAGTACATCTGCTATATCATCTCCTGCATCTCTATATATGCCATGATCTGTCTCAGGTGTGCCATAGTATGTGGAATACCAGTGCTCTAAGTCATTGCCTAAAAATTTGGTTATCCAGTCATAATTGGATCAAGTACAATACAGGAATCACTACTCATAACATGATAGAAATCATATAACAGGAAATTGAAATCATGGTAAGGTGATAAAATAAGCAAGAGATCAGGGCAAGTGTCATAAGCAATATGAATGCAAAAGTCATAAACTATACTAAGTGAGGTTGAAGTACTACGTTCTATATGTAATCGGGCTGAAGGATCTACTTGGTACGGCTCAATCATACGTGTCGTGTACGATTAGCTATTCGTCAGAGAACAAAAAATACTGGATTTTGATCACATATATACTAAAGTACTTTGCGTCTAACTAGCAATCATGGATTCAAATCATGACAAGAAACATGAATAAAGTAAGCATAGAAACGTGATAAATAGGAATATAGTAATCATGACTGGAATCCATAAATACTAATCTCGTGTAATAATCGTAACAATAATCATGACATGCACATTCAGATCATAAATATAATAACTATCAGGAAATGAGAGTATTCACTATAAGTACTTGTCTCGGGTATCTGAAGTCGACATGCGCGACATGAACGTGTCGAAACGAAAAGTATCACAGTCTAAAGTCCAGAATAATAATTCCAAAGATCGCATCATCCCAAATAATTTATCGTCCAATAAATGTCCAAGATTGTAAAACCCCTATTTTTTTAATTTTATTTTTATTATTTTATTTTACTTAAAAATAAATTTATACAATTTATGGTTTTATTTATTTTTTTAAAAAATGACCTTAGCCATTGTTGAGTTTTGGAGCACTAGACGACCATGACTTTAAGCACGGAAGTTGTAGCAGTGTGCCTTGACTAGTGTACCAGTCATGCCGGGGGAAGCCTAGCCATGGTGATGTCCAAACTAGAAAAACTAGGCCAAGTTGTGAATTGACTCATTTAAAGTATTTTAATTAAATATTATTTTATATATTGATTTTTAGATGACCCGGTTGGCCCAAACCAGCCCGAACTGGGCCCGGACCGAACCCAAGCCCATGTAAGCATGTAGTATGACCAAATGTGGCCATGTAGGCATATTTTATGTATATACAAATATTTTCTAAATTATTTTAGAATTTTATGTGCAATTTCTAATTATTTAATTATTCGTACTATTATTGGTATTTTATTATTAAATAATATTGTGCAATATTTGTACACATTTTTGGACCCGGATAAGGGTGTGCGGTAGAAGTTCACCCATTGGAAAGATTTTACTAATTTATTATTATTAAAATTTATTTTGCGAAGATTTAATAAACATGATTATTCTATAGAGATATTATTATTATTAATATGTTGGGTTGGTTTATTGTGAATAGAATTTATATATATATGTAGATATATTTAAATATACTAAATATTTGGATATGTGACATTTAAAGTGTTATTTGGATTTAGATAGATTTTTGGATATATATAGTTATATATATAAAAGATTTAAAGATAAGAAAAAGAAAAAGAAAAGAAAAAGGAAAAGAAAAAAAAAGAAAAAAAAAATCAAACCCACCCATTAAAGGGGCGGGCCCCACCCTCTCCATGCTTGCTGCGTACAGCAGCAAGCCTCGCAACTTTGTTCGTGAGTGGGCCATTGGGCATTAGTATTAGTAATAGTAGTATTAGGTTTTTACCTAATTTGTTTTAAATATAACTTCCTCCACAGACCTCAAAACCCTAGACTTCCAAAACGAAAATTGCAGCAGAACATACCCTCTTCGACTACGAGTTCGTTTCACCAGCGACGGAGTTGTGTGCGCGATGAACGGAGCATCGGAAGTCAGCCCCTCGTCATCCACAGAGCAGTTTTCCTACTCAAGGTACCCTACTTCCCAACGACGTAACTTTTTACTCGTAACACCGATTTTCGATCCGTATGATTTTTTGGAAAGTAGACTTGACCCTCTTCGAGATCCTCCAGGTGGATTTCGACATGGCCATCCAACTTGCTCGAAAAATCGAGGCGAAGTTGGAGAAAAACTACTTTTCTGGAATATTAAAAACTGTTTTAAAACACCAACTTGTCGGCCACTTTTCTTTCTGTACAATAGGATTTTGTAAAAACTAATTGAAGACAGAGAATAACAACATAACCGAGATTGTAATGCACCTTCTGAATTCACTTTTCATCTAGTGTGTAAAAAGTTACACGTTGTTAAAGTTTTACGAAAAATTGTAATTTCTGTTTTCAAAAACTGGAAAAACACCCGATACGGCGTGCGCCCCGACAAACCGGGCGGCGTGGTCGCGCACTATACGCATTGAAAGGTGCGTATGGATGTTGTCGACGTGTGGGAACTGACTGAACCCGATTTTGTTGCATGTGCGCGACGAAATCAGTGCGTATCCGTCGAGATACCCCGTATCGACCCTTTGCAAATTAAGTCACAACTTTGTGCACACTCATCAAATCGTGATGAAACTTGCGCCATTGGACTCGAAATATTTTTCTGGTCTTGTGAGCCAAGTTTGGTCCGATTCTAAGACAGTTGATCGGGACGCTATTTTGGCGGGCCCAGAATCCCACTTAACGGGCGATTTTGTGCACGGCCCACCGGAATCCAAAATTGGACATACCGTTGGGTTCATCTCATCAAAACAAATCCGTAGACATGTAGTTTGATGACTTTAGAGACCGTAGGTTCTGGCACGCATTTTGGTGCAAAGCGGATCCAACGGCGGACATCGATTTGACCCAAAATTACGATTTTGTCCCTTTTCCAGAATTTAACTTTTGGACAGGCGTTTTCTAGGCATATCTTATATTCCAAACTCGTTCGTGATGTTTGTTGCAGCATCCGGAGTCATCTGCGGGATTTGGCTTTTCTTGCTTTGTTTATTTGCCGGTTCGAGCTACTGGATTATTCTCTTTTGCACATAATCTCAGGCAAGATACCTTGCCACCTTTACTGTTTTCATTAGTTACTTTTATGCTATTATTGTATATTTTCTGTACTTTATTTTTAGTTATTTATTTTCTTGCATGTGGACCTAGAGCTAAGGGACTACCGTCAAGTTTAGTGTGTCTCATTAACTTGTCACGATTGTACACGAGTTGCGTGTGAGAGTTTTGAGTATCATATAGAGGTCACTTGCATGTTGGCTGATCACCCGTGTGCATGCGTAGGAATAACTGTCAATAGATGCATGTTAGAAGACTTGACAGTTATCTATTATAAAACAGTGTTGTGGAAGTGACATGTGTTGGTATATCGTGGTTACGATGCATGTACAGTATCATTGGGGGAGGGGACAGCTATTAGCGTAGGGGCTACATTTATTTTTACACACATTTTGGGCCGATGGTGACTCTTATTAGCACTACCTTCTGCCCAGGGCCGATAGTGTCTCGGATGAGCGCTACTTGACGGCTGCTCTTTATTACTTGCTTGCGTGAATCCGTTACAACCCCTGCGTAGAACGTTATCCTCAAAGTGCATATCACATAGATGGTTAGGTACCCTGTTGTGTTGTAGTTTATATTATTTTTTACTTATGCAGTTACATGGCATATTCTTCCTGTATCTTGTTACGTCCCTCTGAGGACCTGGTTATCTCTCCAGGTGTGTGTTTCTGTGATATTTGTAGGTGTTCCCACCGAGGACGTGATCTTCTCCATCCTTTCGAAGAGGATTGCACTTGGCTTGTCTTGTTATTCCATCTATTCCTTCTTGTACATTTTGTTTGAGATAGTTGGTAGTGGACTTTGTCTCCGCCCAACTTTTGTACAAACTACAATTCAGTGTTGATTCCTATTTTGTATTGATTCTTTTATTGTGGATGAGATTAGTATTATGGTTTACTGCATTTTACAGCTTATGTATACATACAAGTTTTCATATATTGGAGTAGACTTCGTATGTATGCGGCTGGCATGATACGTATCTAGTCCCAAGTATTTTGGGACTGGGGCGTTACAAAGATCGTATCCGTCATCCAAATATCCTAATAGTAGTCCATAAAGGCGATGATTGATTTAAGAGATTGAGCAAAGTCACAAATTAGGAAACACACGATTAGATTATGATTAATACGGTAATAAAAGAGAAAGAAACAACCCAATATCCATAATTTATTATAGAAAATGTTTATAGTATTTCAAAGCTAGGTTTTACTTGGTAAAAATATTTAGAAATAACATTTTGAAAATTTTGTTAAAACATTATTTGGTAAATACTACTTTTGGTAAAATATATAATAATTTTAAATAATATAATTACCAAAATATTATCAATACCAATATAATAGTACAAAATACCTATACATGTACATACCATAATGTATTTATACAAAATATTATACCTATATATATAAATATATATACACATATACATGCATAATAAAACTAACCTGGGCTTTAGGCCCAGCCCAGCATTTATTACACAGAGAAATAATAGTAACTAGGCTTTAAGCCCAAGCCCACAGAATTTGTATCCAAAATAAATGATTAAACCAGCAATGGGCTTGAAGGCCATGCCCACAAATTTAGGGTTTTAAACCCTAACTCTCTTCTCAGCCACAGAGAGAGAAAGAAAGCAACAACTTCCAAACAGAAGAGAGGAAGAAGAAGAGTGAGGAAGAGAGAGAGAGGGAGGGAGAGAGAGAGAGAGAGAGAGAGAGTGAGCGGGAGTAAGAAGAAGAAGAGGAATGAAGGATGTCACGCCCCAGTCCCAAAATACATAGGACTAGGAATGCAAGAATGCCAGCTAATACAATCTAGAATAAGTTTCCAATTTAATAAAATTTTGCTAGACGTACTACGCTGAAGAAGTGTACTAAACTATGATATCTCAACTATATCTCAATCCGCATGTAAGTAAATAAAACAAAAATGGACAACATGTACTATAGTCGGTCGCCCTATAATACACGTGTCCGAACAAACTCAAGAATAATATAAGTTTGCAAAAATAGGCTAATGAGTAAGGTATAACAGGAAAGAAAGTAGAAAGCACAAGAAAATGATAAAGTAACACTACAAGCAATCCCTGAAACTTGCAGCTGAACTCATACCATCCACCTGTCTATACTATAAGCTCAGCAATAACCTGGAGAGATCATCAGGTCCTCAGAGGGACGTAGCAAGATACAAAAAATACCGTAATAAACTGTAAATAAACATGATAATGGGTTCACTTACCATCTATGTGTATGCACGTTGAAGACGACTTTGGTACGTATGAGTAGGTGAAGGAATAAAGCATAACATCCGCTAGAGGCTTATGTATATACTAGCATACCTCCCGACCGTGTTCTGACGCGCGGTCAGCGGCCGCTGCTGGATATATACTCTAGCAATACACCCATAACCAGGAAACTATGAACCCATACTCGGGCAACCACTGAGGCTAATATGTGGCTTCTCATACGCCTACTAATAGTCTTCCTCACCTATATCTTGCACTAGTCATATCCATGACTCGAACAATACATATCTCAATACAAGTCACTAACTAGACTCACACTAACTCTATATGAACTGTCACATGAACCGCTCGCACCGATAGCTAGTCGAATACGTAAGCTCATGTCAACATAATGTATCTCTCTCAAGGCATCGTATAATAATGCACGACAAGGCATGGAAGTTATTATGAATAACTTTACAACTTTTTGGGTACGTCTCCTATACACGTAAGTCAAACACACGTAAACTCACCACAACATCGATGCCACCATCGATGGCACCCAAGTCATACTTGGACGCACTCTACTAGAGTAACACACTAGCAGTACAAGAACAATATCATGAATTTGAAACAGCAACAAGATGGCTAGGTATCTTGCTTGGAACTTCTTAAACAATGTAACTCCATGGTCCAGCTCCAACTGTAGTCGAACAATCATGAACCCCTGAAATATAAATAACTAAAATCAATTCTAATCCTAAGAAAACACATCTACCAAAAATATACATACTATTTATAGACTCTATATACATATAGTAGCTAATTAGTTTACAACTACATGTAACATACCCTCTACATTAAGTATCATTCAAACATAAAAATAATAATTTATAATATGAAAATAATAAATTTAATTTATGAAATAAATAAATAAATATTTCTGAAATATATATATATATATATATATATATATATATATATATATATATATATATATATATATATATATGAAAAATAAGGTGACAACATATTCTAGCTATCTAACATATCCATTATATATAACCATGTCCAATATATACATCATAACACTACGAGATAAAAATAATATTTTTATAAAATAAAAATAATAATTATAAATTCTGGAATAATTTACTAAAATACATATTAATATTATTTAATCATAATATTGATAAGAAAATACTCATCTAATAAACATGTCAACCTAGTAGCGTAATGGGGCCAACTAGTCATTTAATTTTTGAAACCAAAATAAATATAAAAATAATATATCTAATATCTAAAATAATTATGTATATAATTCTGGTTTACCATATATATTTTTCTAAGAAAACTACATAATAATATATATTGCTACTAACTAGTATTACAAATAACAACTTGTCGGTAGTTTTGAAACCTTTTTAACGACAAAAATACAAAATCTAAATTCTAAATTAAATAGTAAACAATTATCTAAATTATCAAATATTCATAATCATATGTCAAGGATCAATGATATGTAGCTATGGATGCATACAAAACATTTTGGGACTCACAAGATGGTAATTTCGATGATTCGTTTTACGGCAGAATTTGTTCTTCAAAGATGGAATGATTCAAACATTACAACAAAAAAATTATAAAAAAATAATTAAAGGGGATTGTAGATAATCAAATTAAGGTTCTTTTCATATACGATATCAATGGAAAAAGTTATTCTAACTAGATCAAAACCTCCATATACCAAACAGTGTCAGTTCTAGACACCCTTTGGTAAAACGTGTGCCCGATCAATCCATAAAGAATTTCGATATAAAATTTTATATGAAGGTAGTAGACACATAGGAGAACCCAGAATATTTGGTTTCATGAAGTTTTGATGTCTAGAAGTGGAGAAAATACTGCCGCAAGATGGCATACTTGATGTGATTTTTGGACAACACGTTGGGGTCGACTTTGGGCTGCTGTAGCGGCTTGTAGGGGTGGTTCCAGGTGGCGGTCGGCCTTGGGAAGGTGGAGGGGGGGTCTTTTCATGTCGAGGATAAGGTGGTTGGGCTAGAGGTAGTCAACAAGGCTCCCAAACTATAACGAGAAGAGGAAAGAGGTAGCAGCAGTTCGGCAATGAGTAGGGGTCGGGTTAGTATTTGTAGAGGAGGGTTTCGGGTAGGTTAGTATGTTATATAGATAGGGTTGCTAGGGGGTTCGATTATGTGCTGTATAGATGGGTTTTTCTGGATAAGTTTTGGTAGCTTTTGGAGTCCATATACAAGAGGGATTGGCACACGAAAATACAAGTTTCCAAATATAGGAACTTGCATTTATAGACTTTCCCGATTAGGTTTTGACCCAATTAAAGTCTCTAATAAATCTGAAATAAAAATCTAGGATGACCCTATATATGTGGGGGTGACCCTAACAAGTCATATACAACTTGTTAGACAAGTTTAGGCTCAAGAAAAATTACCCAATTTGGAAATAGGCTTAAAAAGTCACCTAAGGGGTCTTATGTGCCATTTAAATTTAAATTGGACATGAGGCCTTGATTGAGTGGGACACCCTAGGCATGTATAGTAGGCTAAAAATAGTCAAAATCATATATAGATTGTTTAGGTTGGATCGATGTTGAGTCCCGAATTCAAGTTGGAAGTTATGACAAGTCTTACGGTAGATAACTTCTTGGCCTAAATTGACTCCGAAATTATATGAAGCAAATAGAATACAAGAAGATATATTTGAGTGGGACAGGATATATCATATCGAAGATAAACTCGTCTAGGTCAAAACTCATGAAGAAAGTTTCTAGATTTTGGTATTTCTTGTGCTCCAAAAATCAAAGCTATAGAAAAGTATATTTTATGATCATGAATACAAGTGGAAAAATATCTATTAATAACTATACTAAATAAAAATAAATTAAAATAAATTAAAAAATAACTCAAAAAATCCAGGGGCTTACAAAGGAAGAGGAAGAAAAGCAAAGGCCTCACCAAAATGTCGTCGACGCCCGAGAACAACTAGATCTGGAGCGGTACGAAGCAGACGGCTGCGCGCTCATGGAGGGGAAGCTCTATCGGTGAAGGGCGACGGATCTACTTCGTCGAAGTTTGGTGTTAACTGGATCTGGCCATCGATGACGTTGAGGAAGTAGATCTGGGCGACAGAGGTCCGATGAGTAGATCTGGGCTTGGGTGGTGTCGCGTGGTGGCTTACGGAGGTGTATAGGTCGAAGACAGGGGTCGTATAGTAGTGTAGGGGTGGCGATGATGGTCGAAGTCATAGCGGTGAAGATTGGTGGTGGTAGTCGACTCTGGTTTGTCGGTGGTGGAGTTTGGGAAAGTAAGAGCTTAGGTCGGTGGTCGGCGGAGTGGTGGAGGTAGGCAGTGGAGTTAGGTCGGAGAGGTCAGGGATGGTGGTGGCATACGGTGTGGAGTTGCTAGTATCGGTGGTAGAGGAAGGTCGGTAAGGTTGTGCAGTGGTGGCTGCGTTAGGTGGTGCTAATGGTCGATGGTACGGTGGAGTCACAGTAAAGGTTAGGGTTCTGGAAATTGGGTCGGCCGGAGTTGGCTGTGATGGGTGCTGCGGTGGTTAGAGTCAATGGGGGTTGGCGGAGGTACTGAATTCGGCATCGGTGGTGATCGGGCGGTAGAGAACAGGGTGGTCGGAGTGGAGTAGGAGTTTGGTGGAGAGAATAGGGAGAGAGAATATGAGAGACGACGAGGCGGAGTTCGGCAGTACTTTGCCGAAGTTCGGCCGGGCACGATGGCACGCGGCGTATAGGCGACGGATAGGAGAGAGTGAGTGAGTGTAGAGAATTTATGTGTATTAAAATAATATGAGTCTCTATTATTTTAATAATGAATGGTAGAGTGCTCTCCAAGCCTAAATGGCATTCTTGTAAATTGTAATAGATTTAGGGCAATAGTGGAATCCACTAACAGATCATGACTAATCCACAACTAATCACTAACTAATCATTTAATTAGCAACTAATCTATTAGTTAGGACTAACTAACAATTTAATTACTCTATAGCCCAAAACCCATAGGCCCACAATCCAAGCCCAAGGCTTGGTAGGCTCACAAATAATTAATTAACAATAAAATAATTCTGAAAATAAGATTAACTAATTATTAAATAATAATAAATAGAATTTAGAATTAAATCTACAAATAAATTTGAAAAATAATTTTATAAATCTAAAAAATAATGACATTGATTTTCAAAAATAAAAATTTTGAATTTAGGTAGTTACATAGAGTTAAGGGATTACCTCTTGTTAGTGCATTTTTTATGAACCTTGAAACAGGTATGCCACGAGGTGTGAGTTGTGAGTAGCATATAAACTCTAAACTTGCATATTGGCTGATCACCAGTATGTATAGGACGTGTGTTAGGTATAACTGCTAATATAGATGCAGTCTAGAAGACTAAGCAGTTATTAGAGATGCCATGTCGTAGATATGACATAGATAGGTGTATAGGATGGGGAGGACAGTTCCTTAACGTATAAGCCAAGTATGCACTTTTCTTTTGCACCCGGAAGCTCCCCTGGAGATACGGGCGAGATTATCCCATTGTTACTGACGACCATTATCGTTCTGCGAGGAGTTATACTCTTATCTTTTTATTGACGGCTACTGTCGTTCTGCAGAATGTCATGCTCTTATATTGTTACTGACATCCACTGTCGTTTTACTGAACGTTATGCTCTTAGGCCCCTGGTGCCCAGAGATGGGACTATACCAAACCCATATAGCCAGAGTGCCCATCCGTTGAAGGTTTATTCTCAACTGCATATTCACAGTAGAATGGTTAGGTGACCTTAGTTGATATTTTGCCACACTCTATTCCAATCATGGCATGGGGTAGTATCACATCACGGAATAGTATGCCACCCCTTGTTCTTCTTTGGTTGTAGGGGTGGTCCACTGTTTCGATGATGGAACACTGGACCATGTTATGATTCGGAATATTATACTTTTATCTATGACTTTATCACATATTTATATTCAGTTTAGATGGCATATGTCACGCCCCAGTACCAGATTACGGAGATGAACTAGGCCAGCTACTCCATATGAGGTATGCAAACTTCATACTGCGATTGTGGCTGTCAAGAGACAAGGGAATGCATGCTACAATCAAGTCTCCTATGGTCTCACAGAGCATCTATGTCTCAATCATTCAGAGTAAGAAAACATCAATTAATGAGCATATGAGATAAAGCAGTAAGGCGTTCCCGACGCTTCATCAAAATGATCATGGGGATCTAGCTTTATAAGTTAGCTAGCCCAGAGAGTCATAGGTACATAAACGTATTCAGCTGCAGTCTAATTTAATTACAATTATGCAAAAGACAAAATATTTAGATTAGCCGGCTAAACAGGTGCCGATGGCTAAACGTCAGAACATAAGTGATAAAAACTAGAGCGGTGGAGAAGAAACCCACTCAAGTCCCCGCCAGCCATGCTCCTCGTATGCACCATTGACGTCAGGGAGGAAGGTCGGAACCTCAGGCTCTGCTACGTGATCTGGCCAAACAAAACCAGCGGGGTCAGTCCCGAATAGCAAGTACCACAAGGAAGCACAAAAGAGTGAGATAAAACCCAAGCATAAAAATAATAATACTAGTAATAATAAAAGCTTCCGGTCGTAACCTCGGTCCACAGCCTGTCATAGCACGATAGACCAACCCAACAACTAAATAAGGACATGGGTTGGACCACGCACTATGACAGTCCATGTCCCTCGGCTACTAACGGAAGGTACAAGGCGCAGTCAAGTCATTTTTCAAGCGGCTATTCATTCATACGGCTTTTTATATTTAGAGAAGTTATCCCCGCGATACTGATTAAAAGGATCCTCAGATCGTGTCAACCCAGCAGGGCTAGCCAAACCATTAAATATATAGTACATTGATTATGCACCGATCCTCCGGAGGGCTAATGCGCTAAAATATATAACACATAGCTCGTAGAAGTCGGATATAGTCATCCGCTATAGGCGAATAAAACCATATCTGTAGCGGTCAACCCGACACGTCAGGACTGGACCTGGGATGGCTAGTATGGAACGATCTCGGGATTCTTTCCACCCAATGCATCTACCAAGTTAGTTACCTAGTTAATCCCTAGGTTATCCTCGGAGTTCAAATGTCGTGGTCACATGTGTCACGACCCAGAACCAGAATACTGGAGAGCGAGGGCGTACATAGCCAGCTACGTATATTGAAGTGCAACCCACCTCGCTATACGGTCACGGCTGTCTAGATACATGAGGGTTTAACTACAAGCCAACAGTCTTCTATGGTCATGAGCAAGCCTATTGTCTCAATCACAAGCAAGTAATAGTAGTTACAAGATGTCAGAGCACCAAATATATAATAGCAAGGCGTCCCATACATTACATATTGGATGATCATGAAGCTAGTCATACAAAATGTCAGGACTAGCAAGAGTTCAGTCATACATGATCAACCCTAGGATCTGTCAATCATGTTACAGCCCGTAGGCAGACAGTAAATAAAGGGCAATCGAGCTAACACGTGCTCGTCGGCTAAACGCCTCAAAAAAATAATTTTACAATAAAGTAGGAGGACAAAAAGAAACCCACTCGTTGCCAGGGTTACGCCTGGTGGTCACCATCTGGCTGGATAGAAGGTAGATCCTCTGGTGCTGCTCCGATATCTGGCCACACAAAACCAGCTGGGTCAGACCCCAGAAAGAGCAAGTGCCATAAAAGAGGCTTCACTTAGGAACTAAAACCAGGATATCACAAATAAATAGTAAAGGTAATTAAAAGATAGTGATAATAGCTGAGATAACAATAATATATTGAACACGGAGAAACCATTCAAGTAGCCAAACTGCAACCCTTAAACCAAACAAGGACCGGGGTTGCAATCGTTCGCCTGAATAGAAACCCGCCTCAATTACTATTGATAAGGTAACAAGACAATAAACGAAGAGAGGACACAGAACTGTCCGGAAGCCAGGTTACAACCCTTAAACCAAACAAGGACCGGGGTTGTAACCCTTCGCCTGAACAGAACTGGACCCCTGATCTTTATTGTTAAGGCCAGTATAAATAATCATGGTATTGAAGTAAAGGTAAAACATGACGAGCATGACAGGGGATTACAATAAGACAATAAACGAAGAGAGAACACAGAACTGCTCCGAAAGCCAGGTTACAACCCTTAAACCAAATAAGGACCGAGGTTGTAACCCTTCGCCTGAACAGAACTGGACCCCTGATCTTTATTGTTAAGGCGGGCACAATAAGCAGGACGATATATGATAAGATAACCATGGAACTATTCAGATAGCCAAGTTACAACCCTTAAACCAAACAAGGACCGGGGTTGTAACCCTTCATCTGAACAGAACTTGGTATCTCATCATTTATCGATACAAGAAATCATGTCCTGATACAATCTTGTACAGGATCAGGATAAGACTAAGCTGGAATAAACTTCATCCAATCAATCACGGCCAATCAAGAGTACGGCTTGATACTTTTAACTAACTAGGGTTATCACAGGCCTAGTTACTAGTAAGATACAATGAGATTATTCCAACAGCCACAAGCCCTGCAGACTATCCGGTTACCCAGGTCGAATGTCCATTTAGGAAGAATACAACACATGACTGTGTGCTGGAAATGTGCCCTACTCGTCGGTAGGCTACAAGTCCACTGAATGCGCCCAGATAACGGGATTACCTGTATCTGGAAATCTCTTCATGACTACTAAATTATTCTAGTTAATTAGCCTTAGTCAATTTCAGTAGGTACCCCTGACCGTGGTACTCAGGGATCCCCATCCTAGACATGATGCAAGACAGTACCAGTTTATTACAAACACAATCGCCCACGGTGTCCAGGTATTTCATACTTGTCATGTCAGGCTAGCTGTCGTAACAGCATGCCAAGATATATCATATCAGTTTACTTGTCAAGAGTGTGCCACAGCGGGCCACTATCGTGTTCTATTCTTACAATATTATAAATAAGAAAAACTTGCATAAAATAACTAGAGACGTATTCTTGCTGCTAAGGAAAAGATCTACAACTTCCACGTTGGGAGTTGGGAGAAATTCGAGCAATAATTCAGTCAATTAGGACATATAACAGTTAGTAATAGTCAAAATATGCATTATGCGGCCTATTCTACGACATGTATGCAACTGCGACACCATATGCGCCTACTGCGACATGTGCCTTAATGCGGCTCATGCGCAACATGATATGCGCCTATCACGACATGCGCCTCATGTGGCTCAACTGCGACATGATATGCGCCTACCGCGACATGCGCCTCATTGCAACATGCGCCTACTGCGACATGCACCTTCTGCGACATGATATACGGCTACTGCGACATGCGCTTCATTGCAACATGCGCCTACTGCGACATGCGCCTTCTGCGACATGATATGCGGCTACTGCGACATGCGCCTCATTGCAACATGCGCCTACCGCGACATGCGCCTTCTGCGACATGATATGTGGCTACTGCGACATGTGCTTCATTGCAACATGTGCCTACTGCGACATGCGCCTTCTGCGACATAATATGCGGCTACTGCGATATACGCTTCATTGCAACATGCGCCTACTGCGACATGCGCCTTCTGCGACATGATATGCGGCTACTGCGACATGCGCTTCATTGCAACATGCGCCTACTGCGACATGCGCCTTCTGCGACATGATATGCGGCTACTGCGACATGTTGTTCATGCTGCAGATGAACATAGAAATGACCAGAAATTGTTTTTGCCATAACTTCCACAAAATAAATCGAAATCTAACTTTTCAAAAGCCAAACTTTAGTAGAATTAAATTCTCTACAACATGGAACCACTTAATTTCGAAAACAATAATGTTTTAGAGATCAAAACCAAAAAAAACCGAAAAGTTTACAAACTTAGATCTACAAGAATCCATCCATCAAATCCAAAAATGTCAAGTTCTAAAGAGGCTTAGAATCAAGTAAGGAAGAGAATGGAACAATAAAACTTGAGATCCATCATGAAGCAAGTTTGCACTTGCCTAGCTCCCTTTTCTGGTAGGTGGAAGAGTAAATGGTGGAGAAGAAGAAGTGAAAGAGAAGAATAAAATGAAGAGAGAGAGAGTTAGGTAGAAATATAAATAAGGGTGGTGGTGGTTGGTGGAGGTTTTCTTTTGGTTCATGATGAACCCAAAAGCAAACCAAACCAAGCTAAGCCGAACCAAGCTATGCCATATCCAATGACATGCCAAAATAACCATGCAGGAAAATACGCAATACGAGTCAAGAATACGTACACGTATACCAAGATACATAATACGAACTATAGGCATTACAACTCTACCCACCTTAAAAGAATTCCGTCCTCAGAATTTAATTAAGATGCTAGAATTGCAAGGACAAGCTATACTAATCGTAAGCTACAATAAGTAGTCTATCATGCAGTCATTTATTCAAGCAAGGAATTAAAAGCATAAGGCATAAGGAAGACATTATACCTTACGAGTCAAACAGGTCGGGATATCGTGATCGGATATCATCCTCACGCTCCCACGTCGACTCACCCAAGGAGTGATGACCCCAAGCAACTCGGACTAACTTGATAGTCTTGTTCTTGAGTGTCTTCTCTCTTCGGTCCAATATAGACATGGGCCTCTCCTCATACGAAAGGTTGGTACCAACAACTAATTTCGAATGATCCAGGATGTGGCTCGGGTTCGGGATATACCGTCGCAGTTGGGATACATGGAATACGTCATGCACCTCACGTAGCGACGGTGGAAGAGCGAGACGATAGGATACATCTTCTACTCGCTCCAGAATGTCGAACGGCCCTATATACCTAGGACTAAGCTTTCCTCGTACGTCGAAACGAATGACGCCGCGGTTAGGCAAAATCCTCAGGAATACATGGTCGCCGAAAGAAAACTCAAGAGGGCGCCGATGAGAATCGGCCCAATGACGCTGGCGATCTTGGGCAACTCGAAGATGATCTCTGACTTTTCTGACCACTTCAACGGTCTGAGCAATCATTTTCGGACCAAGCATCTGCCTCTCTCCAACATCATCCCAGGCTAGCGGGGATCGACACTTCCTACCATACAGTGCCTCGAACGGTGCCATCTGGATACTGGCCTGGAAACTATTATTGTACGAGAACTCCACCAGGTGCACATGATCTTCCCACGAACCACCGAAGTCGAGTGTACATGACCGCAACATATCTTCAAGAGTCTGGATCGTACGCTCCGACTGGCCATCTGTCTGCGGGTGATAAGCTAAACTGAACTGGAGGTGAGTTCCCAAACTTTTCTGCAAGCTATGCCAAAAGTGCGACGTAAATCTTGAATCTCTGTCTGAAGTGATACTGACTGGTACACCGTACAACCTGACAATCTGTCGGAGATACATCTCCGTTAGCTGAGCCGTCGACTGACCAACTCTGAACGGAAGAAAGTGAGCCACCTTCGTGAGCCTGTCTATAACAACCCAAATAGCGTCTCTGCCCGCCGGGGATCTAGGCAATCCAGTCACAAAATCCATGGTTATATGCTCCCATTTCCACTCGGGAATCGGTAATGGTTGAAGTAGTCCAGCTGGTCTCTGATGTTCAGCCTTAACTTGTTGGCAGACTAAACAACGAGAGACAAATCGGGCTATCTTCCTCTTCATGCCATTCCACCAAAAGTGCTAGCGGATATCACGGTACATCTTTGTGCCACCGGGATGAATGAAATACTACAAACTGTGGGACTCTGCCATGATCTCCTGTCTGATATATCCACTGGGTACACAAAGACGCTTACCATGTCGAAGTGTACCGTCTTCATGAATGCATAACTCTGGTCTTCGTCCTGCCTCACACTCTGCTCTGAGTCGCTGAAGCTTAGAATCTGCTGACTGCGCCATCCGGATCCTTTCGACTATAGTGGACTGAACTTGCATGCTGGCCATCAATGCCACACTGGAAGGGAGGATAACTTCTATACCCATCTTCTGAAGATCGGCTAACAGTTTTGGTTGTGCTGTCAGGAAATAAACTCCTGCCCTCCTGCTCAATGCATCTGTAACAACGTTGGCCTTCCCTGGGTGATACTGCAGGTTGACATCATAATCTACAAGCAGCTCCAGCCATCTCTTCTGACGCATGTTGAGATCCTTCTGGGTGAAAACATACTTCAGGCTCTTGTGGTCGGTAAAAATTTCTACCCTATCTCCGTATAGGTAGTGCCTCCACAACTTAAGTGCAAACACTACTGCTGCCAGCTCCAAGTCATGGGTTGGGTAATTTCTCTCATGATCACGAAGTTGCCGTGACGCATAAGCTATTACCTTCCTATGCTGTATCAGAACACATCCTAAACCTCTGCCCGAAGCATCACAATACACTGAGAATCCTCCAGTTCCATCTGGAAGCGTGAGAATAGGAGCCGTCATCAAGCCTCGCTTCAACCTCTCAAAAGAATCCTGGCATTCTGCTGTCCAAGCAAACTGCACATCCTTGCGGGTCAACTGGGTCAATGGCACAGAAATTCGAGCAAAGTCTGAAACAAATTACCGGTAGTAACCGGTCAATCCAAGAAAACTACGGACTTCTGCCACTGTGCTAGGTACTGGCCATGTTTCAATGGCCACGATCTTCTGGGGATCCACTTTAACTCCTCCTCGGGTGATGATATGACCCAAGTATGAAATGCGATCGAGCCAGAACTCGTATTTACTGAACTTGGTATACAACTGGTGCTCTCTGAGAATATGAAGAACAACTCTAAGGTGCTGCTCATGCTCCGCTTCACTCTTACTGTAGACCAGGATGTCATCTAGGAACACAATCACGAACTGATCCAAATAGGGCATAAAGATGTGATTCATGAGGTCCATGAATATAGCCGGCGCATTGGTTGCTCCAAATGGCATCACAAGGAACTTCCAATGCCCATATCTTAATCTAAAAGCTGTCTTCGGAATGTCCTGCTCTCTGACTCTAATTTGATGATAGCCTGACCGCAAGTCAATCTTCGAAAATACTGACGCCCCTCTGAGTTGATCAAACAAGTCATCTATCCTCGGGAGAGGGTATCTGTTCTTGATTGTCACTGAGTTCAAGGTACGATAGTCAACACACAATCTGGACGTACCATCCTTCTTTTTCACAAGAAGCATCGGGGCTCCCCAAGGTGATCCACTAGCACGAATGAACCCCTTGGTTCTGAGTTCTTCAATCAACTTGTACAATATCTCTAGCTCTGACGGCGCCATCCTGTAGACTCTCTCTGACACTGGGGCTGTTTCGGGAATCAAGTCGATAGTAAACTCGATCTCTCGCTCTGGCGGCATCCCTGGAAGCTCTTCTGGGAAAACATCTGGAAACTCTTCGACTATCCGAGGTAACTGCACTGCTGTTACTGCCATCCGCAACACTGGAGGAGAAGGTTCAACTTCGTCTCGGGAGAAAGAAAACTCTGGCTCGCCTGGAATGTTAAAAATAACCCTGCCAATGTGGCAGTCTATCCTAGCATACTGGTCCCTCAACCAATCCATCCCTAAGACCACATCATAATCGGCTATCGGGAACTCTATCAATCTAGCGGGGAATTCTCTACCGCTAACTACGACCTGACACGAGGAAAACACTCTATCTACTCCCACAAGTCCGTTACCAGTAAGTATATTGAGCCTTACTGATAATGACTCGGGCTCCAGTCCTACCCGTGTCGCAAATCGTGCAGACATAAATGAATGCGAGGCACCAGAATCAAATAATACTGAAGCTGGAAAGGTGTTGACGAGAATAGTACCTGCTACCACCTCACCTGGTGCTATTCCTTCTTCTCCCATGGTCAAAGCCAGCACTTGACTATGTCCTCTGGGTGCGGGTCCCCTCTGCTGAAAATTCCTCTGTCTGCTCTGGATCAGGGCTTAGGCTTGGGCATACTGTTGCGGTCTCTGCTGCTGGAATGCCTGGGCCTGCGTCGGCAATGGCCTCGAAAACGGGTACTGCAGCTGCTACTGCTGGATTGGTGCTGGTCCTCTAACTGAAGGACTAGAGAAGGCCGATGAACTCCCCCTGTTCGGGCAGTTCCCAACCCTGTGGTCCGGGACACCACAAACCAAGCACAAACCCTGTGCTCTACGACACTCTGACACCACATGCCCTGGCTTCCCGCAGTGTGAACATCCCACTGCGGAAGACTGCTTCTGCTTCTGCTGCTGAGGGTGCATCGGGGTGGAATGCTGAACTGACGTCACTGAGGCCGCCCGCCTCGGAGCTCCAATGGTCAAAGCCCTGGCTGTCGGGGCTGGTGCTGAAGACTGATTCATCTGGCCGTGAGATCGCTTCCGACCTCCGGTCCTATCTACGATCCTCTGGGAGGTGTACTCATGCCTCCGGGCTGCTCTCAATACTGTATCAAAAGTCTGATGCTCAAACTGCTCCACTGCCAACAAGATCTCTAAATGGAGCCCCTGCTGGAACCGATGGGCTCTATCGAACTCGGTTGCTACCAAGGTGGGAGCAAACCGACTAAGCCTGGAGAACTCGGCCGCATATCCATCGACCGTCCTGCCCATCTGCTTCAGATTGGTGAACCTCGTCTGTAGATCATACCGAGCTACAGCATCAAAATACTTGGTCTGGAATCTCTCCCTGAATACTGTCCATGAAATAGGGGCCACTAATCCATCGGCCTGCGCGGCCCACCAGCTGCGGGCAAGATCTAGTAACTGCAGGCGCACTACGGCCACCTTCTCATTCTCTGGAGTCCTGGCTGCTTCTAGAATTACCTCTGTGTCCTGAAGCCAAGCATCTGCAGCGATCGTATCTTCACTGCCATCGAAGAAGGGAGGGTTCAAGCGCTTGAAGCTGTTGGCCGCGCTATTACCCTGATGACCTCCTCTGGTCAAAGCGTCTACCACCGTCTGGTGCAAGACATCTCCTCGCCGATCCTGGGAAGCTAATAGGGACCTGATGAGACCCGCCAAAGTGCCATCATCAGGCTCTGCAGGCTGGACGGGCTGAATTGGGGGTTCTCCTTCGGTAGGCATAACTCTGGAGGCTACTCCTGAATGTTGGGCTTGATCTCCAGGTTGCTGCTGGTCTGCGGGAGGTACTCCGTCTTGCTGATCGGCAGGTCCAGGAACAATGTCGCTGAAGAAGATGACATAGGGAACAATAAGAAAGGACCAGGACAGATCAACGATACAAGCATGTGATCAGGTCAAGATTTT
The DNA here is from genome assembly GCA_029216955.1 of Iris pallida. Taxonomy (NCBI): domain Eukaryota; kingdom Viridiplantae; phylum Streptophyta; class Magnoliopsida; order Asparagales; family Iridaceae; genus Iris; species Iris pallida. Next base: position 8,535,365 of record JANAVB010029620.1, read on the forward strand.
CAGGGATCAAGAGGATACGAGTAGAGATCAAGGGCGAGTACTGATTGAGACATCTATTCGGTAAACCCTCACATATCTTGAATTACAAGACCTGCATGGGCCACCACTAAAACCATGTCACGCCCCAGAACCAGAATACTGGAGAGCGGGGGCGTACATAGCCAGCTACGTATATTGAAGTGCAATCCACCTCGCCATACGGTCACAGCTGTCTAGATACATGAGGGTTTAACTACAAGCCAACAGTCTTCTATGGTCATGAACAAGCCTATTGTCTCAATCACAAGCAAGTAATAGTAGTTACAAGATGTCAGAGCACCAAATATATAATAGCAAGGCGTCCCATACATTACATATTGGATGATCATGAAGCTAGTCATACAAAATGTCAGGACTAGCAAGAGTTCAGTCATACATGATCAACCCTAGGATCTGTCAATCATGTTACAGCCCGTAGGCAGACAGTAAATAAAGGGCAATCGAGCTAACACGTGCTCGTCGGCTAAACGCCTCAAAAGAATAATTTTACAATAAAGTGGGAGGACAAAAAGAAACCCACTCGTTGCCAGGGTTACGCCTGGTGGTCACCATCTGGCTGGATAGAAGGTAGATCCTCTGGTGCTGCTCCGATATCTGGCCACACAAAACCAGCTGGGTCAGACCCCAGAAAGAGCAAGTGCCACAAAGGAGGCTTCACTTAGGAACTAAAACCAGGATATCACAAATAAATAGTAAAGGTAATTAAAAGATAGTGATAATAGCTGAGATAACAATAATATATTGAACACGGAGAAACCATTCAAGTAGCCAGACTGCAACCCTTAAACCAAACAAGGACCGGGGTTGCAATCGTTCGCCTGAATAGAAACCCGCCTCAATTACTATTGATAAGGTAACAAGACAATAAACGAAGAGAGGACACAGAACTGTCCGGAAGCCAGGTTACAACCCTTAAACCAAACAAGGACCGGGGTTGTAACCCTTCGCCTGAACAGAACTGGACCCCTGATCTTTATTGTTAAGGCCAGTATAAATAATCATGGTATTGAAGTAAAGGTAAAACATGACGAGCATGACAGGGGGTTACAATAAGATAATAAACGAAGAGATGACACAGAACTGCTCCGGGAGCCAGGTTACAACCCTTAAACCAAACAAGGACCGGGGTTGTAACCCTTCGCCTGAACAGAACTGGACCCCTGATCTTTATTGTTAAGACGGGCACAATAAGCAGGACGATATATGATAAGATAACCATGGAACTATTCAGATAGCCAAGTTACAACCCTTAAACCAAACAAGGACCGGGGTTGTAACCCTTCATCTGAACAGAACTTGGTATCTCATCATTTATCGATACAAGAAATCATGTCCTGATACAATCTTGTACAGGATCAGGATAAGACTAAGCTGGAATAAACTTCATCCAATCAATCACGGCCAATCAAGAGTACGGCTTGATACTTTTAACTAACTAGGGTTATCACAGGCCTAGTTACTAGTAAGATGCAATGAGATTATTCCAACAGCCACAAGCCCTGCAGACTATCCGGTTACCCAGGTCGAATGTCCATTTAGGAAGAATGCAACACATGACTGTGTGCTGGAAATGTGCCCTACTCGTCGGTAGGCTACAAGTCCACTGAATGCGCCCAGATAACGGGATTGCCTGTAGCTGGAAATCTCTTCATGACTACTGAATTATTCTAGTTAATTAGCCTTAGTCAATTTCAGTAGGTACCCCTGACCGTGGTACTCAGGGATCCCCATCCTAGACATGATGCAAGAAAGTACCAGTTTATTACAAACACAATCGCCCACGGTGTCTAGGTATTTCATACTTGTCATGTCAGGCTAGCTGTCGTAACAGCATGCCGAGATATATCATGTCAGTTTACTTGTCAAGAGTGCGCCACAGCGGGCCACTATCGTGTTCTATTCTTACAATATTATAAATGAGAGAAACTTACATAAAATAACTAGAGACATATTCTTGCTGCTAAGGAAAAGATCTACAACTTCCACGTTGGGAGCTGGAAGAAATTCGAGCAATAATTCAGTCAATTAGGACATATAACAGTTAGTAATAGTCAAAATATGCATTATGCGGTCTATTCTGCGACATGTATGCAACTGCGACACCATATGCGCCTACTGCGACATGCACCTTAATGCGGCTCATGCGCGACATGATATGCGCCTATCGCGACATGCGCCTCATATGGCTCAACTGCGACATGATATGCGCCTACCGCGACATGCACCTCATTGCAACATGCGCCTACTGCGACATGCGCCTTCTGCGACATGATATGCGGCTGCTGCGACATGCGCTTCATTGCAACATGCGCCTACTGCGACATGCGCCTTCTGCGACATGATATGCGGCTACTGCGACATGCGCTTCATTGCAACATGCGCCTACTGCGACATGCGCCTTCTGCGACATGATATGCGGCTACTGCGACATGCGCTTCATTGCAACATGCGCCTACTGCGACATGATATGCGGCTACTGCGACATGCGCTTCATTGCAACATGCGCCTACTGCGACATGCGCCTTCTGCGACATGATATGCGGCTACTGCGACATGCTGTTCATGCTGCAGATGAACATAGAAATGACCAGAAATTGTTTTTGCCATAACTTCCACGAAATAAATCGAAATCTAACTTTTCAAAAGCCAAACTTTAGTAGAATTAAATTCTCTACAACATGGAACCACTTAATTTCGAAAACAACAATGTTTTAGAGATCAAAACCAAGAAAAACCAAAAAATTTACAAACTTAGATCTACAAGAATCCATCCATCAAATCCAAAAATGTCAAGTTCTAAAGAGGCTTAGAATCAAGTAAGGAAGAGAATGGAACAATAAAACTTGAGATCCATCATGAAGCAAGTTTGCACTTGCCTAGCTCCCTTTCCTGGTAGGTGGAAGAGTAAATGGTGGAGAAGAAGAAGTGAAGGAGAAGAATAAAATGAAGAGAGAGAGAGTTAGGTGGAAATATAAATGAGGGTGGTGGTGGTAGGTGGGGGTTTTCTTTTGGTTTATGATGAACCCAAAAGCAAACCAAACCAAGCTAAGCCGAACCAAGCTATGCCATATCCAATGACATGCCAAAATAACCATGCAGGAAAATACGCAATACGAGTCAAGAATACGTACACGTATACCAAGATACGTAATACGAACTATAGGCATTACAATATGCTCACTCCCTTAGATGTCGTATAATGTACGAGTACCCCAAGAAGGGATCCGTACTGGCTCATGGAGTCATATGTATGTACCCCTTCTTGGTGTAATACAACACTCAACACATACCACGTCATTGCTATCGAACATTCGCTATATAAATATTGGACTCTTGGATGTACTGGCAGGTATCACGTAGGAATACTTAGCACATAGGATAGCACCTCGGTGCTCACATAGATTGTATCCTAGTATACACATAGGTTTATCCAGCACACGCATAGGTAGTCAGATCAGGAATAAAGACCAAGACACAAGAGGAAAGAGAACAAGAAGGCACTATGCACTAAGGGTATGAAATGCTCGCAAGTCATGAAGTGGCATAAACGGCACACGAACAAAAGTACAACGTGAAAGGTACACAAGGTACAAGATACACGAGGTACAAGGTACACGAGGTGCCATAAGTCATATATGAATTCTGGTTAAAGTGAGACATGAAGATTCTTGAAGCCAAGACAAAGATCTATAACTTTTATGTTTTGAGTTGGGAGAAATTCTGGCCAAAAATCAGCCAAATAGGGCATAAAACAGCCAAAATAGGCACTATGCAGCACTATGCATCTATACGGACTAGCACTATACGACAAATACTATGTAGCTATGCAAACTGGCACTATGCGGCCAGCATTATACAGCTATGTAGACTGGCACTATGTGGCCAGCACTATGCAGCCATACGGACTGGCACTATGCAGCCATGTAGACTGATACTATGTGGCCAGTACTATGCTGCTTTGCGGACTGTCACTATACGGCCAGTACTATACAGCCATGCGGACTAGCATTATGCGGCCAGTACTATGCAGCCATACGGACTGGCACTATATGGCCAGCACTATGCAGCCATACGGGCTGGCACTATACGGCCAGTACTATACAGCTATGCAGACTGGCACTATACAGCCAGCACTATACAGCTATACGGACTGGCACTATACAGCCAACACTATTCATCGTCCCTGTCAGAACCAGGACAGATGAACATAGAAGATGTCTAAATCTTACTAGGCATAACTTCTTCAAAACAAGTCGAAATCTAACTTTTCAAAGGTCAAAATTGTGTAGAATCAAATTCTCTACCACATGGAACAATTAGTTTTCGAAAACCAGTAATTTTGATAGATCAAAACCCAAGAAAACTGAAAATGACATAAACTTAGATCTACAAGAATCCATCCATCAAAACTGAAAATACAAAGTACTAAACTTGTAGAGGATGATGAGAAGAACAATATAGACAAATAATATCAAAGAAAAAAAATCAAGAATAAAAAATGCATAAATCTCTACTTTTGAGCAAGTTGTACTTGCCTAAGTGGGTTGGTGGTTGAGGAAAATGAATGAGAGAGTGAATGAGGAAAGAGAGTATAGAAGAGATTATTTATAGTGGGTGAGGGTTGGCTCCACCAAACCCTAGTCTTAAGCATGTTCTAACATGTAACTAATGACATGTTTAAATGCTACGTACATGCAATAATTAGTAAAACAATAAATTAAAGGTGCATATGTACAAATACTGTATACAGGAATCAAAAAATAGAAATATGTATGTCGAGATGGGGGAGTGACATCTCTACCCTCCTTAGAAAAATTTCGTCCTCAGAATTTTTGTTAAGATAAGATAGAGAAATTAAGGCATGTAAGATACTATTTACAAGACTAACTACACATGCAATTCTATCAATTCTAGCAGGTATTAGAAAACAATCATCTACCCTAGCGGGTGTAATTCAAGCATGGAAACATGTTTCGAAGGCATAAGAATAAATATACCTTCTGTGTCGAACAAGTGCGGATATCGAGATCTAATCTTGTCCTCTTGCTCCCATGTCGACTCTCCTGGTGAGTGATGGCCCCAAGCAACAAGGATAAGACTAATAGTCCGGTTCTTTAGCACCTTCTCTCGCCGATCCAAAATGGATACGTGTTGCTCCTCGTAAGTTAGGTCGATACCGACGACCAGCTCAGAATGATCGAGGATATGACTCGGATCCGGGACATACCTACTGTCAACCCCTTGATCAATTTTTTATCCTCATAATTTTTTTTTGTTATTTATTTAATTTAGTATTAGTTGTCACATACATTTGTTATGTTCTAAATTGGTTCTAGTTAAAATACTAATAGAAGGTTCAATTTGTAATAAAAGTATTGGTAGGGTCTATTGTGCAAATATTTCTTTAAATTCAAACTTTTCCTGGAATGTGGAGAACTCGGCTATTGGGATTAGATTAATTCAAATTTTGGTTAGCTTACATTAATCAAATCCTAGTTGCCAGAGATGGATCTCTACTAATCAATTCAAATCAGGATCCTCTCTATCCTATATGACCGAATTTCCAACTATATATAGGTGGAGTTAGATCAAAGTGGAAACCCTAGAAACATTGCATCCTCCTGGTCGAACTAATCTCGGATACTTCGTGGAAGAGAAAGGTTCGAGTTCTTCAAACAGGTAAACATTTTCCACCGAGTATCAATCTTCACTTTTAAATCTCGGTATAGGTTCGGTTTACCCTCATTATTGGAGTAGGTGACTGTGTTAATGCCAAGGAGGACTAATGGATACTAAGATAGGAGAAATCCAAATGTCTAATGGGTTTTCTTTGACCTGGTAATTCCTTTGGCACATATAGTTCCTGCTACTGCTTGCAATACGACTTAGCTACCCATTATATTTGGTTAACTGAAGATCAACTGTTTCTTCTTGTCCTTGGGGTATCATCTGTGTATTCAGAGGGATATCTCAGATATTACATCTGGTGGTACTATGAAACAGAGTATAGGTGAGTAGGGAGATACAGCTCAATAGAGAGGTTGTCCTATAGGGTGATGTTCAGTCCTGGAGTGGCAGGGTACCAGTATTGCCATGATATTCATCCTTGTATATACAAACCCATTGTATACATGAATCCCATTTGAATTCTTGTGCATCAGCCCACATGTGATGTGCCAAGTGTTACAGTCATCTGACTTTGTTTTAGGTCCTGAAACAATATAGGTTCAGGTCTACTCTATGCATATGGTTGTATGCACATTGAGTATCAACCAAGCCATTTGTATCATAGTGATATTAATATTTTCGATACCCCTATTTAGGCCTTGTTAGCAGTATGGGGTAGGTAATGATGTAAGGGAGTCCAGAGTAGTAATGGATAACCCAGTGAAGTCAGGGATGCACCTGGATGTAACCTTTGTACCACGAGTACAGATACTGAGTATCTTGGTATCAAGGGGATAACCAGATGGGGGCAAACCTGATATCAAATAGACTTTGATGTGGAGTATTAGAAATCTTGGGATTCATAGGAATAACCATAGTGCAGTGTTTGAGGGGTTTCTTGTACCAGCCAGCTAGGGTCCTACCCCTACTGCAGGCATGAGTTGCTCATATAGAACTCATGGAGGAAAGTACAATATCCTGTCAATTCAAGACCATGAAAAGTAGCCTAGGTGTAGGACAGGACACCTACCTATAGGTTAACAGTGCAGTATTTGAGGAAAAGCCCTTTCTGATGAGTTTTCCCAGAATACATGGTATAGTCACAAATTGGTGAAATGCTTTTGAGTGGAGTATGGGAATCAAACCTGGATAGAACAGGGTGTTCTGCTATCAGAGTTGACACAGGGTACAATATCTAACCCTTCGAATCAAACATGATACTTGGTGTCTTGATTTGCCATTGTCCTGTTCAGCCCATTTGAGTACCCAACAGGTACATCAGATCTGGTACATAGGCACAGGGAAGAGTTGATATAACAGACCTATATACCAACAAGGGCACACTTACAACCATTGGGTAATATCAGAGACTCCATGTTACAAGTTAACAGGACTCTCAATATAGGAAGACCAAGATACACTAGCTAGTTGACCTGCTTGGCCTGATAAACCTGAGTTCACAGGGTCACCCCACACCATCACCTGGAGGCTAGGCACAAATTAGACTGAAACCTTAGGTATTGGAGGAATGGCTTACATCAGGCCAGGGCCTTCTGATACATGGCATGTATCAGCAAACCTCATATCAGTTGAATGGTTTGTACTGGCATATGACCATATAAACCTGAGTTTAGGGACCTATAAGAGAAAGGGCAAGACTGTTACAAGTAGGTTGTATAAGGAAACCTATCCCTACCTCACCTGGATAACAGCCCAGTAGGAGCCTGGGTTAAGCTTCTACTTGAATGTGAAGTTATTGTTTTATTATAATTGAAGGATGTAACAGAGCTAAGTTACATTGTGTGATATTGAAATCTTGAATATTGGTTCAGTCCATATTCTTGGTTCAGCTACCTGTTCTAGTTGGAAGACATCAGTGGAGGAGTCCCCACTGAACATTGTTCAGTTATGCCTAAATCTGAATTGTCAGCAGTTGCCACCAAGGGGAGCAGGAGATCCTGAGAGGGCTCTTGCCTAGATGAACTTAAGTACACCTTATCTATTTTGTCAGTAGGATACAAACATTAAGAGGGATATGTTCTCTTCCACTTGATATGGAATCAGGATAATTTAGCAAGTAAATTCTAGTTTTCCCACATTAATCAGTTATTGATCAAACTTGGAGCTCGAAGTATTCCATGAGCTCTGTGCCTTATGGAAGTCATGGTGATTGCTTTTGAATTTTGATGTTAACTGATCACACTTATTCAAGTGAAATATGTTTAGGTTGTATCAGTATAAATGGACTATGAGCTGTATGTGGTAATTATACAAGATACATCTACTTTTCTGTGAACCTTTCTTTTATCCATTAGATTTGGATTTGTGAATTTCCTTTGTGACCCATTAAATACTATACCATGGGTAATCCTTGTACTTAAAGGTTACTGTCAATTGAACTAATTTGAATCAACTAATGCCTGTGAAGTTCTCCTTGTACCTAATGGATGTTGACCTTCTTTATTATACCAAAAGGATACAGACATTAGAAATACTCTTGGTATCAACTCAATACCACAACCAAGTAGCAGATTTTCCTACTACCTAGTACATTAGACCACCTTGGCAATGTATACTTGCTACTCTATTACAGTCACTTCACATAATTACTTAAAGACTATATAAAGGGTGGTGTCATAAATAGGAGAAAGGCCCTAGCTAGTATCTGTAGGAGGAAAACTTGGGAGGGCTCTGCCCATGCTTCACAGGGAAATGGTGGAGATCCATTTATGTTCAGTTAATGTGGTTTTGGTTAAGTGGTGGTTTCTGATATATGTCCTGCCTTTGTACCTGTGACTTGGAATATGATATTGTGGTTAGAGCTTGGTCTAAATTGCATTAGAATCTAAAAGACTGAATCTGTTATCAACCACACCAGGAAAGGGGATGCCTGCATAAGTATTGATCATCTATGATTGAACCTGATCAATACTCTTGCCCTGTTGACTACTACTTTAAATCAAATAAAACATATGATGTAGACCATGTCAGGTTACAAATTGAATGAAGAGTAGCTATAGTAGATGGGGGAGGTTAGTAAGAGAACTAAGAAAACAGGAATGACCAAGGTCCTGTCTACCTAGAATACCCTACCGGTAGGTGTAGAACAGAACAAAGGGCATGATAGTTTATAAGGTTGAGTCTCAAATGCAGGCAGTGGTGTAATTGATTTATGAATAGTAACCCAAAGACAAAACCTATCCTGCCTAATTAAGAACACTAGTTATATTAGATATAGGAATCATGGTCTAGAAGCCTAGCAAGAGAAATAGATTGGTTGCTAAATTCATTCATCTTTCATTGACATGATAAATTATTAAACAGGTTACTTGGACATTGATACAGATTCTGACCCGTGCCAGCAGTGCAGGACCTAAGGCAAGTATACCTTGTCTTTCTACACAGCTTTATTTACATGCACTGTCTTTTATTATTATCCAGTTTTTCTCATATTGTTGCCATGTATCTTTCATATCCTATTTTTATACTTGTATCATTGCTATATAGACCGTGTTCACAGTTAGCTTTGTATCTTATTGGACGTATTCATTGAGCCTTGATCGAGTCGTGTCGTGAGTCGTGAACCGAACTGCTTTTTCCTTCCTGTCTTGAAACCTTGAAGCTAACTTGCGAGTCCACACTAGGGGCAAGGGTTAGTAGTTATCCGTGTCTTATGCTAACCTGTGAGTCCACACTAGGTACGAGGGTTAGTAGTATATGGTTCACACCTGCGAGTCCATACTAGGGACGAGGGTGATGCTAACCTGCGAGTCCACACTAGGGACGAGGGTTAGTAGTATATGGTTCACACCTGCGAGTCCACAATAGGGGTGAGGGTGATGCTAGCCTGCGAGTCCACACTAGGGGCGGGGGCTAGTAGTTTGATCAAACCTGCGAGTCTACACTAGGGGCGAGGGTTTGAGAATTCGATTTGGTTATCCATTGACATCGTGATATCGTGTCCCCTTGTTCTTCTCCAACAGTTCATTTATGTGTAGACAATGTGCAGCTTCGTGTTTATTCATTGCTCAGTTTTACTTGTTTATTCTGTATTTTTCTCCATGCATAATAAACTGTTAGAAAGGCATGTATATTATGTATCTTGCTAGTCCTCTGAGGACCTGATAATCTCTTCAGGTTAGCCGAGTTTGAGTCAGGAGCAGGCGAGAGGGTTTGAGCCAGCATCATATCGCAGTGCTTGCAGTTGAGATGGTCTAGATTAGCAGTTTTTATCCAGTTAGTTACTTCATGTATTTCTTTATTTTTTCGTCTATTGGTAGTGGATTTGTGTCCACCGGACGTGACATTGATTCTTGATATTCAGTTATATTCATTATTGTTCAGTTTCATGTCTTTTCATTGATCTTGATTGTGACATGACTATTCAGTGGATGAGATATAGTTTACCATGAGGTTCTAGTTTGCCGTGACTTGTGTATAGACAGCGTACTACCGCCGATACTGCAGCGTATGCTGGGCTTGGACACGTTTCGTATCCGAAAAGCGGGTGCGGGTCGTGACACCTACACAACTGAGATACATAAAACACATCATGTACATCACGTAGCGAAGGCAGAAGGGCAAGATGATAAGTAACATCGCCTACCCGAGCGAGAATATCAAATGGACCAACGTATTTCGGACTAAGCTTTCCTCGGGTTCCAAATCTGATGATACCCCGAGTAGGCAAAATTTGCAGAAATACTTGGTCACCAACACCAAACTCTAGAGGCCTACGATATTGATCTGCCCAGTATCGGTGTCTGTCATGCGCAACTCGAAGTTGCTCTCTGATCAACTTGACTGTCTCCACTGTCTGCGTGATCATCTCTGGTCCCAACAATTTTTGTTCTCCAACATCGTCTTATGCCAGAGGGGACCTGTATTTTCTTTCATATAATGCTTCGAACGGTGCCATCTGGATACTTGCCTGATAACTTTTATTGTAAGAGAACTCTACTAAATAAAGATGATTCCCAAGTTCCGCCGAAGTATAAGGTACAAGCTCGTAACATATCTTCCAATGTCTGAATAGTTCTCTCTGACTGTCCGTCCATCTGCGGATGATAGGCTGTACTGAACCTCAACTTGGTACCCAAACTTTGATGCAAACTCTGCCAAAAGTGAGAGGTGAACCGTGTGTCTCGATCTGATACTATGCTGACTGGAACACCATGCTGCCTCACAATCTGCTTCATATATATTTCTGCCAACTGCTCAGTAGACTGCCCTACTCTGAAAGGAAGATAATGAGCAACCTTCGTGAGCCGATCCACAATCACCCAAACTGCATTTCGACCAGTCGGGGTTCTAGGTAAATCGGTCACAAAGTCCATTGTGATGTGCTCCCATTTCTACTCCGGAATAGGAAGCGGTTGCAATAATCCTGTTGGCCTCTGCTGTTTTGCCTTCACTTGCTGATATACCAAACATTTGGACACAAATCTCGCTATCTTCCTCTTTATGCCATTCCACCAAAAGTATTGCTTTATATCTTGGTACATCTTTGTGCCTCTAAGATGAATGGAGTAAGGAGAACTATGAGCCTCTGACATAACTTCCTGTCGAAGGTCTCCACTTGGTACACAAAGATGGTTTCTGATCCTAAGTGTTCCATCTTCATGGATTAATAACTCCTTTCTGAGACCTGACTCACACTCTGATCGAAGCTTCTGGATCTGCGAATACTTTGCATGGGCTGCTCTGATCCTCTCTACTAAAGTAGACTGAATCTGCAAACTGGCCATAACTCCTGTATCTTGTGGTAAGATCAGTTCAATTCCTATTTCCTGAAGATTTTTTCAAATATGCCTCTGCGAGGTTAAAATGAATGCACCACCTCTCCTGTTCAAGGCATCTGCTACCACATTTGCCTTGCCTGGATGATACTGAAGATTCACATCGAAGTCCTTCAGTAATTCCAACCATCTTCTCTATCTCATATTCAGGTCCCTCTGGGTGAATACATATTTTAAGCTCTTATGATCAGTATAGATCTCCACTCGATCCCTATATAAATAGTGCCTCCATAACTTAAGCGAAAACACCACTGCTGCTAATTCTAGGTCGTGAGTCGGATAGTTCTTCTCAGGGTCCCGAAGCTGTCGAGACGCATATGCTATCACCTTACCATGCTGCATCAATACACACCCAAGTCCCTTCTCGGGTGTGTCACAATATACTGTAAACCCTCTCGATCCTACTAGAAGCGTCAAGATCGGGGCTGAGATTAATCTCTTCTTCAACTCTTCAAATGATGTCTGACACTCAGCTGACCAAACAAACTCTATTTTCTTATGCGTCAAACGCGTCAAGGGTGCCAAAATCCTGGCGAAGTCTGCCACGAACCTTCTGTAGTAACCTGCCAATCCTAAGAAACTATGCACATCTGCTACTGTCTTCGGAACCGGCCAATTTTCTACTGCATCAACCTTCTTCGGATCTACTGACACTCCTGCTCCAGAGACGATGTGTCCTAGGAACGAAATACGATCCAACCAAAACTCACATTTACTAAGCTTCGCATAAAGTTGGTGCTCCCTCAAGGTCTTCAAAACTGTCCGAAGATGTTTCTCATGTTCTTCTTCACTATTGGAATAGACGAGAATGTCGTCTATGAACACTACTACAAACTTATCCAAATATGGCATAAAGATGCGATTCATCAAATCCATGAACACGGCTGGGGCATTAGTCAGTCCAAATGGTATCACCAGAAACTCATAATGCCCATACCGTAATCTAAATGTTGTCTTAGGTATGTTCTGCTCCCGGACCCTCACTTAATAATATCCAGATCGAAGATCAATTCTTAGAGAAGATGCAGGCCTTACTCAACTGATCAAACAAGTCATCCATCCTTGGTAACGGATACTTGTTCTTCACCGTTACTGCATTCAACTGCCGGTAATCAATGCACATTCGTGTCGATCCATCCTTCTTGGGTACTAAAATCACTGGTGCTGCCCAGGGTGATTCACTGTCCCGGATAAACTGTGTTGCCTTCAGTTCTTCTTTATGCTGGTACAACTTGTCCAACTCTGACTGCGACATCCAGTAAACTCTGCCGACTTTAGGCTCCGTTCCAGGATTTAACTCAATGAAAAACTCTACATCTCTCACCGGTGGTAAACCTGGAAGCTCATCTGTAAATACATCAAGAAATTCTCTGACCACTCTTGGAATCTGCTCATGCTCTGCCAATGCTGCTGCAATTATGCCCTTGGGCCGATCCTCCAATGATCGAATAAAGGCAAACTCTTCAATGCCAGGAATATTAAATACTACCCTACCTCCTCGACAATCTATCGTCGCATGACTGTCTCTCAACCAGTCCATGCCTAAGACAACGTCAAAGTTGCCCATATGGAACTCAATCAAAGATGCGGGCAATAATCGCCCACACACTACGACCGGACACGCTAAGCACACTCTGCTAACTCCTACGAGCCTATTACCAGTGAGTATATTCATCCTCTCTGGCAATGCCTCAAACTTCAATCCAATACGTGTCACAAATCGTACAGATATAAAAGAGTGGGTAGCCCCCGAATCAAATAATGCTACTGCAAGAAAAGCCACGTCGCCTGAAGCTAGTGTACCCTCCAATGATAAGGTGAAGGCCTGGCCCTAGCCTTGTTGAGCTCCCTGCTGCTGTCTTCCTTGACCATGCTATTGTTGTGGCCTCCCTGGTTCTGCACCTGGCGAAACATCTGAGCCTGCGTCGACAGACGCTGGCCTAGTGGCCTTACGGCCAATACTGGTCCTCTGTTCGGTGCTGCCCCCGGAGCTGGCAATGTCGGAAACTGCTGAGCTGGCCCTGCTGGCCTCTGCATCATAGGACAATTGGCAATCATGTAGTCTGGACTGCCACACCTCATGCACAACCCATTAGCTGAATGGCACACATCCCTAGTGTGCCCTCCCTTACCGCAGTAAGTACATCCAATGGGCGCCCCCTGGCGCTGCTGCTGGTTCCTCGGCTGCTGATGCTGAACTGGTGCTGTTATCTCTGATCCCATCGTCCTCCGCGGCGCTCCTAACTCATTAATACGGATGCTGGGTGCCGATACCGATGTTCGCTGTACTGCTCCTCCGCCCCTACTCTGGGAATGAGACCTCTTCTGGTCTCCAATCCTTGCCGCCAACCTTTGTTGGGTAAGCTCATGCCTTCGTGCTGCCGTTAAAACGGCATCAAAAGTCTGATAGTCGTGCCCTCCTACTAGCTGTAGAATCTCCAAATGAAGTCCTTGCTGGAATCTCATAGCCTTCTCTGGCTTTGTAGCCACCATCGTCGGTGCAAACCAACTCAGTCTGTAGAACTCTGCTGCATATCCATCCACCGTCTTACCAGCCTACTTGAGACTGATAAACCTCTTTCGTAGATCATAATGTGCTACCACGTCGAAGTACTTGGCCTTGAATACGGTACTGAAGCTATCCCAAGGAACATGACGCCCCATTCCAACATCTTCCGATGCCCACCAATCACGGGCGAGATCCTAAAGTAACAGTCTGACTTGGTCAACCTTCTCTTCTGCTGGAACCTTTGCTGCGGTCAATATGGCATCAATATCCTGAAGTCAAACATCCGCCGTAATGGCATCCTCCGTGCCGTCAAAGTATCTCGGGTTAAGTCGACAAAACCCCCCGACGCTCCCGAATCATTCCTGACACTTCTCTCAAGGGCTAATTGTAACCCCTGATTCAGTAGCACATTCTGTTCCTGCTGCTGGGTCTGCTGTTGCTGATGGGCTGCCTGTCACGATCCGGTCCCAATTTCTTGGGTCGAATCGGATCATGCCCAGCCTGTACCGTTGTTGAGACGGCGGCAGTAAGCTGTATCAAGCAGTGAAACTCATGCAGATAAAATTCTAACGAAATATAAAAAACATTTTATTCAATTTGAAAAGCCTGAAATTAATACAGTATTCAATTATTATACTTGTTTCCAAAAGAAAAATAAATACTAATCCAGCTCTTAAGATTCTGGGGTTCCAAGTTCTGCGGGACCAAGTTAGACATCAGATCCTCGACGACGCAATCACCTAAAAATGTTGGTCTCCAGTCAGGAGGGAGCAAAGTACAATTCATGATAATCCAACAATTGAAATAATAACAGAGTTATGCACTTTTAAACAATTTGAAATAGATAGTTTTCCAGTAGTTAAAATATTGTGATGTGAATAGGCAATGAATATGACCGGATTGGGTTGTACAGTTGTATCATATTGATACGATATGGCTTATCCCCATGTGTATGAGAGGTAAGCTAACACAGTCAGTATACTACTTTGGATGTGGTCATACTCATTACACTACTCCCCCAGTACCCAATAGTCAATCAGTCAATGCTCTCAGAGAGAGTTCCGTGTTACATCGTGGTTTTAACTTGCAATAAAACGATTACTAAATAATTGGTAAACTAACACAAATTGTACTTGCCTTGATTATGACTGGATTCGATGTTGGTTCCAGAATAATGCTAGTACAGTCCTCGAAACCCTACAATTTAGAATTCTGACTTAGAACCAATTTGGAAACCATTCTAGGTGTGCTAGTTATAATCTCTAGAATTTTATCCTAGTCAAGTTTTATATTGTTACAATTATACTACTGTTACACGATTATCGATACAAATTAAAATTATTAATTTACGAAAGAAAAAGTCAATTTAACATTTATTGGGAAAATTCATATTTTTTGATTATTTGGTAAAACTTTGTATTTTGTAATATACCTAAAACTAGATTTTTCTTTAAATAAAAAAAACGTGAATTTTGTTTAAATTACAAACTTGTAATTTATTATTACTTAATGTGAGAAAGTTATTTAATTTTCTATATATAAAAATAAATATTCAATTATATTATTCTACGCTTTTACGAACAAAACAACAACCCAAAAAAATAAAGGAAAAATCTACGCTACACAATTACATTGCCATAAAAAAAAGGAAAGCTGGGCTTATGTCCTTACAGGCCTTTTTACATAAATTGAAATAAGAGAAAAGGTTAGTTAGCTCTAAATAATATCCTACACTTTAATTACTAAAACAAAATTAATAAACTAAATTAAAATAAATATTATTAAGAGTCTCAGACTTGGTCCAATCGTCACAAAATTAGCTAATGCCTCAACGTCCGGAAACCCCGGTTTCGTTTGCATTTAGCTAGGGCCCATGGACCAGTACGGTCGTCGCCCAAAATATTTATAAATATTTTCGAAAATCGATTTAAAATCCATTTATATAATTTTTATAAAAATTTCGGCAGCATTTTCTCTATTTTCGGGATAACCCAAAACTGGGAAAATGCCAGAAACACAACCAGTAAAATTGTCCCAAACCAGGGAAAACCCATAAATAATTCCAGAAGCTATATATATAAATTATAGTCCACATAAACATTCCCGAAAAATATTCGGAAAACCCGAAATAGGATCGGAACACCACTGTACCAACAAACTATCAATCGAAAAAATCCGAATTAAATACTAATCCAAAATCCCAGGAACTTTTTCGAGACAAACTCGAAAATTCCGAAATCCAACCATCAGAAACAAATTTCCGAAAATCTGAATTAAAACGGAAATTCCGAATACAGAAACTTTCCCGAATCAATTCTCGGAAATTCCGAGAATTCGATGAAACCACAGAACCAATATGGTTTCGGAAATTTCGAAAACCAAGACGTAAACCAAAAATCGAATTACCGAGGAGGAATCGGGGACCAACTCATCACAGACTACGGGACAAAAACGGGGAAAGCAATTATACCTGGGGTTGCTCGGCTAGAGCCCTCAGATGAAAAGAGAAGTTATCCATGTGAACAGCGGAACAGAATCTGTGAAACAGCGAATAACATCTCAAAAAAGCTACGGGGATCGGGACGAGCGGGGACTTCGGATCGGAATCCGAAAGTGAGGCAGACAGCAGCAGCACTGTCGCAGGGCACTGAAACAGCGGGTCGGGAAACCCGCGGGAAAACGAATCAGGGCTAGGGCAAGGGCAGCCACGAAATCGGGAAGCACGCCGGGAGGCGAACGCACGAGGCAGCATGCATGGCGTCTGGGCTCGGACGGAGCCGGCGGGAGAACAGTCGGCGAAGGGGGTCGTCGCCTGAGCCGCTGGGAGACCGCGCACGCGGGGGTCAGCCGGGCTGGAGGTGCTGGTCGGTCGGGCGCCAAGCCGCGCGGGGGTGGCAGTCGACCGGGATCGGGTCGGCCGAGAGGCCGGGCGGTCGAGATCATCCTGGGTGGGGTCGCCGGCTTGGTTGGAGCCGGCAGGAACTCGGGATCGCCGGAGGGGCGCCGGATCGGGGTACCGAAAGGGCCTGGACGGAACTAGGGCTCGGGAAGTGGGTTTTGGGGAGTGGTTTTTGATGGAGAGTGAGGATGAGGGTTTAAATAGGAGTGAGCACCTGGGGTTACGGAAGCTAAAGGGCTCGGACGTTCGGGAAGGAAAATGGAGAGGGCGCGGCCGAGCGTTTTGTTGGCGTGAGAAAAATGAAGGGTTTTTTAGGAAAAGTCAGTAGTAAACGAGAGTAAAAGAGTGCTTTAAGGAAAGGAATTGCTTTTCCCTTTGCTGAATGGATCAAATGAGTATAAGTATTTATAAAAGAATATAACTTCTTTTCTTAATAAAAATATGGTTCAATATTATACTAATGAACTCAAGGTTTATTTCGTAAAACCGAAATTAGTTCAAGTCATAATAATTAATTTAGCAACAAATTATACAATAAAAATTTTACGGGTTTGACCAAACACTAAAATTCCAGAAATAATAATTTTCTAAAAAATATCATTTCCTAAATAAATGATTTATAATAATAATTGGCTAATTAAATATTCTATTAATTAATTGAAAAATTACGGGTTTCACAACCTTCCTTCCTTAGAAAATTTCGTCCTCGAAATTTAAGCTATTAACCTCTGCTAGTAAATTCTAAAATTTAATGAGTCACATCACTAAAATTTAGTTTAATCACATATCGTATCAAACCCAACCAATTTATATTTATTTCTAAGCTTATCCTCGAAATTCGAATTTGAACGATAATCCACAGATCCTATTCTTCATTTTTTTAACTCAAATAATGAATAATAACTATTTATGCCAAATCTCAAAATCACCAATGTCCTCAACTCTTCGAAATTCGGTTTTCCACAAAATTTCAAATTTTTGAATCAAATCCAATCCTTAAACGTTAAATTTAAATCCAATGCTCCAAACAAACTTTAATTTTCAATCTTCAAATACAACCTTTAATTTTATATCTTGTAATCAAATTCAATCATACTACATCCCTCAAAACTTGTGATTTTACAAAATCGTCAATGTGCCATATCAATTCTTCAACTCTTTTATTTAAATAAATTCTATCCTAAATTTTAATCCTACAAAGCTTCCACTTTCCACCTTAGAAAATATCAAATTTAAAATTTTACCCATCAATTCCAATTCTAGTAAGAAATCAAATCATAAGATCAAAATCTTTATTGCTAATCCACAAAAATTTTATATCCTCACATTCAAGTTTTTCAAGCTAATTAAAATTGGAATCCAAATATGTCATTTCTTGTATCAAAAAATTAACATCTTCAAACATCAATTGGTGACTCGATCATAAAATCAAATCAAATCCTCAGTAAATTTTTTTTTTTTACTAATGTTAATTCGATGAATAAGTTTTTTTTTCCTTATTCAAATAAAAATAATTTCCTCAGAAGTCAAAATTCAATCTTGGTCACGTAATGCTTGTCTCCAAGAATTTATAAAACTCCACAGATTTGATTTCCTCTTTAACCTAAAGTTCATCCATCCCAATTTTAAAATCCAAATTCAAACATCAAAAGATTCAAACACAACCTTCTCAAAGATTTAAATTTAATCATGGCTACTCTTTCTCCTTTAATAAAGCTCAAGATGATCATCTCAATATAATTATCCTACCGCGAGGATCTATAAAAATAGTTTTTTAAAAAATACCATAAGTTTTTAAATAATTCGACAAACGAATATATCAAAAAAAACCTTACTGTCATTTCATAAATCAAATTCCTACATAAAATAAATGAGAAAATTTTATAAATAAAAAAAATCATACTTCAAAAACTTTGATAACCTTAAATGGGATCCTTAAATCAAAAATTTACTTTCAAAACTGAAATCATAACGTTTCATATATATCTCATATCTAGAGACAACTAATTTAAAGCTCGAAGCCACATCACCCAAATTTATTTGTGTTAATCTACCAACTTTAAATCCTCTAATCTTTCAATTTCTACCCAACATGATATTCTTCCCTCAACTGGTAGATTTTATATTCAATCAATTACATCGTCGAAAATATTTAATCAAAACTCCTTGTGGCCTATCATTACAAAAATTGTTCTCCTTAAAATCAAAAGTGTCAACTCCTCAAAGTCAATATAAAATTTAATTCTAAGATGCATATGATATTATTACTCAAATAAGATCTTTTCCTTTATTAATTTTCACTAAACTCAAGTTCATATTATCGGGTACAATCTTCTCGAAAAAAAAAAATTTTAATTGGCATCCTTCTATTCATACAATTCGTCATCCTCAATTATTTACATTTTAAGTCCAATATTTCTTGTTTCGATTATCCTTTATAGTTAATTCACCATGCACCTTCCCAGAGTGCATCTCTATGCCTTTAATCTTCAATGTCAAATTATTCACAAACTGTCCTCGATACTAATCACCATTGTACATTTTAACTCATATATATCCTATATATCATGCACTCTAAAAATCCAAGCTATAAAATGTTCTAGGTTTACTTCATAAGGCAAAATCAGATTCGAGGCATGATTGCTAAATATCAAGATAAAATGTAAACATGTTTAGAATCTTCTAGATAGAGTTTAGAATATTTTGTTGTGATCAAAATCATGAGTAAACATCGAGGTATAATTTAAATAATCATAACGAGTTTAAAGTTTTAAAATGAGATCAAATAAAATAGAAAGGTCATAAAATACGACATCAATTCATTTGAGAAACAAAAGATAATGTAATTTTCCGAAATGAGGTACAATTTTCAATTCAAACTGGTATGAGGTATAGGAGTTTGTGACTCAGAAAGAATCAACAAGTTGTACGATTTTAAGATGGTGAGGGTGATTTAAAATAGCCATGACAAGAATATAATCTGATAGAATATTTCTGGAAGTGGGAGTAAGTGCTAGGATACAAATCCTCAAAATGATTAAAGATAACCATGATATGAATACAACCTTATTAATATTCGAAAACCAATTATTTTCGAAGTCACTTTGTTTCAAATTCATGCCTCGCCAGTGTGCACCTGACTAATGAATTTTTGACTCCATAACTTGAATAATTTAGTTTACCGAGTAATCTTCCAACTTTATCCATTTCATGGCTAAGCAAACATAGAACAAAGTCTCAATAATATTTGGAAACCTAACGATTACCTGTCATTATTTCAACTTAGAGTTTATGCCTCGCCAGTGCACAACTAGCTGCAGTAAACTTGCAGTTTTCCATAATTCAGATAAATGACTATCACGTAAATGTGCGGAGTCATGTTAGGTTGCTAAATATTTCTTCAGCTTTGTCCATGTGAATTTCAGAGGAATTTCAAAAATTCAAACGAGTTTAAAGTTCTAAGCAGGATAGAAAATGTAGATGACTGTTCTTCTGAGATTGAGGGATTTATCAAAATATGTGTTTGAGATTCAAGAGACTGGGGCTAAAATCAAGAGGAGTATCTGTTCTCCGATTTTATTTTCCAAAGATGAAACGATCAACCTTGATTTGAATAATTGAGTCAAACACTAGATAAGATAGAAGCATCACCGCTTCGGATTAAGTAAGAAAAACCAATGACAATATTCCCGACAAATTACTCAGGGAATACAAAAATTATTTTGAGAAGAATAATTTCATAACTAAGGAAAGTTGAAAATTTGAGAGAAGGTAAGTCTCATTGATTCAAGGAAATCAAATTAAAATTGTCTAGTAACGCCAAGAAATTAAATAGCTTTGGGACAGCTAAAAAATCTCCTTGACTAAAGGAAATTGAACAATAGAATGGATTCAAAAATATGATCAATTTTCTGACCGTTCCTGCTTCATGATCATAGAAGCTTTCTAGGCCTTGATTTGATCAAGAAATTGCATAGAGAGAGAAGGGTTTTAAGATGAGTGGAGGAAGTCAACATATGAGAATATTCTCGGTCTTTGGAATAACTCAGGAGATAACAGTCAATATTGAAATTGAAAATAACCCCTTTAAGAGAATCATGAACTAAACTAATTCTTCTGGTAATAATTGACCTTGAGATTTAAATGGTCTCAGAAGAATTTTGATTCAGGATTGATTTCGAGAAAGTTAGTCAATTGGAAAGGAGATCAAGGCAAAAGGTTGGATAATGGTTGTAGATATATATTGGGTAGATAAGAATTTATCAGGGTTGCTAAGAGAATTCGAACGAATCAAGATTTCAATTAATAAGAGAAGTAATGAAGAATTCGAAATTTAGGTTTGATAAGAAGAAGAAGACCAAAGAATTCAATCTTATTCCAAAAAGAATATGAATCCTAAGGTATACTAGAACCTGAAAATTATGGTAGAAAAAATAATCTCGAAAGTCATGGGACACTCAATGGTACAATCAGCCTAATCTAGATAAGGTTTAGGTACAAACACAAACAAGGTATCCTACGAATCTATAAGCAGGCAAAAATAGATTTTTAAGTAAATAATTTTCGGCCCTATAATGTAACATGGTGTATATCATCTAAGTGTTCTAGTTGTTTCTAAAGTCTGTTTTTCCTAAAGTCTCAACTATCCTTAGGTCAAGTTACAGAACTGCGCGATGGTCTAGACTAAGTTGACTAGACCAATTTACAGATCTGACCTGCGTGGGCCACCACTAAAACATGTCACGACCCGGTCCCAATTTCTTGGGTCGAATCGGATCATGCCCAGCCTACCGTTGTTGAGACGGCGGCAGTAAGCTGTATCAAGCAGTGAAACTCATGCAGATAAAATTCTAACGAAATATAAAAAACATTTTATTCAATTTGAAAAGCCTGAAATTAATACAGCATTCAATTATTA
Organism: Iris pallida; assembly: GCA_029216955.1. Lineage (NCBI taxonomy): Eukaryota > Viridiplantae > Streptophyta > Magnoliopsida > Asparagales > Iridaceae > Iris > Iris pallida. The sequence continues at coordinate 8,557,195 of JANAVB010029620.1, forward strand.
CATTGTTTCCAAAAGAAAAATAAATACTAATCCAGCTCTTAAGATTCTGGGGTTCCAAGTTCTGCGGGACCAGAGTTAGACATCAGATCCTCGACGACGCAATCACCTAAAAATGTTGGTCTCCAGTCAGGAGGGAGCAAAGTACAATTCATGATAATCCAACAATTGAAATAATAACAGAGTTATGCACTTTTAAACAATTTGAAATAGATAGTTTTCCAGCAGTTAAAATATTATGATGTGAATAGGCAATGAATATGACCGGATTGGGTTGTACAGTTGTATCATATTGATACGATATTGCTTATCCCCGTGTGTATGAGGGGTAAGCTAACACAGTCAGTATACTACTTTGGATGTGGTCATACTCATTACACTACTCCTCCAGTACCCAACAGTCAATCAGTCAATGCTCTCAGAGAGAGTTCCGTGTTACATCGTGGTTTAAACTTGCATAAAATGATTACTAAATAATTGGTAAACTAACACAAATTGTACTTGCCTTGATTATGACTGGATTCGATGTTGGTTCCAGAATGATGCTAGTACAGTCCTCGAAACCCTACAATTTAGAATTCTGACTTAGAACCAATTTGGAAACCATTCTAGGTGTGCTAGTTATAATCTCTAGAATTTTATCCTAGTCAAGTTTTATATTGTTACAATTATACTACTGTTACACGATTATCGATACAAATTAAAATTATTAATTTACGAAAGAAAAAGTCAATTTAACATTTATTGGGAAAATTCGCATTTTCTGATTATTTGGCAAAACTTTGTATTTTGTAATATATCTAAAACTAGATTTTTCTTTAAATGAGAAAAATGAATTTTGTTTAAATTACAAACTTGTAATTTATTATTATTAATGTGAGAAAGTTATTTAATTTTCTATATAAAAATAAATATTCAATTTTATTATTCTACGCTTTTACGAACAAAACAACAACCCAAAAAAATAAAGGAAAAATCTACGCTACACAATTACATTGCCATAAAAAAAATAGGAAGCTGGGCTTATGCCCTTACAGGCCTTTTTACATAAATTGAAATAAGAGAAAAGGTTAGTTAGCTCTAAATAATATCCTGCACTTTAATTACTAAAACAAAATTAATAAACTAAATTAAAATAAATATTATTAAGAGTCTCAGACTTGGTCCAATCGTCACAAAATTAGCTAATGCCTCAACGTCCGGAAACCCCGGTTTCGTTTGCATTTAGCTAGGGCCCATGGACCAGTACGGTCGTCGCCCAAAAATTCAATTTATAAATATTTTCGAAAACCGATTTGAAATCCATTTATATAATTTTTATAAAAATTTCGGCAGCATTCCTCTATTTTCGGGATAACCCAAAACTGGGAAAATGCCAGAAACACAACCAGTAAAATTGTCCCAAACCAGGGAAAACCCATAAATAATTCCAGAAGCTATATATTAAATTATAATCCACATAAACATTCCCGAAAAATATTCGAAAACCCGAAATAGGATCGGAACACCATTGTACCAACAAACTATCATTCGAAAAATCCGAATTAAATACTAATCCAAAATCCCAGGAACTTTTCCGAGACAAACTCGAAATTCCGAAATCCAACCATCAGAAACAAATTTCCGAAAATCTGAATTAAAACGAAAATTCCGAATACAGAAACTTTCCCGAATCAATTCTCAAAAATTCCGAGAATTCGATGAAACCACAGAACCAATATGGTTTCGGAAATTTCGAAAACCAAGACGTAAACCAAAAACCGAATTCCCGGGGAGGAATCGGGGACCAACTCATCACAGACTACGGAACGAAAACAGGGAAAGCAATTATACCTGGGGTTGCTCGGCTAGAGCTCTCAGATGAAAAGAGAAATTATCCATATGAACAGCGGAACAGAATCTGTGAAACATCGAACAACGTCTCAGAAAAGCTGCGGGGCTCGGGACGAGCGGGGACTTCGGATCGGAATCCGAAAGTGAGGCAGACAGCAGCAGCGCTATCGCAGGGCACTGAAACAGCGGGTCGGGAAACCCGCGGGGAAATAAATCAGGGCTAGGGCAAGGACAGCCACAAAATCGAAAAGCATGCCGGGAGGAGGACGTACGGGGCAGCATGCACGGCGTCTGGGCTCGGACGGAGCCGGCGGGAGAACATTCGGCGAAGGGGGTCGTCGCCTGAGCCGCTGGAAGACCGCGCACGCGGGGGTCAGCCGGGCTGGAGGTGCTGGTCGGTCGGGCGCCAAGCCGCACGGGGGTGGCAGTCGGCCGGGATCGGGTCGGCCGAGAGGCTGGGCGGTCGGATCTGCCTGGGTGGGGTCGCCGGCTTGGTTGGAGCCGACGGAAACTCGGGATCGCCGGAGGGGCGCCGGATCGGAGTGCCGAAAGGGCTTGTGCGGAACTAGGGCTCGGGAAATGGGTTTTGGGGAGTGATTTTTGATGGAGAGTGAGGATGAGGGTTTAAATAGAAGTGAGCACCTGGGGTTACGGAAGCTAAAGGGCTCGGACGTTCGGGAAGGGAAATGGAGAGGGCACGGCCGAGCGTTTTGTTGGCGTGAGAAAAATGAAGGGTTTTTGGGAAAAGTCAGTAGTAAACGAGAGTAAAAGAGTGCTTTAAGGAAAAGAATTGCTTTTCCCTTGCTGAATGGATCAAATGAGTATAAGTATTTATAAAGAAAATAACTTCTTTTCTTAAATAAAAATAGGGTTCAATATTATACTAATGAACTCAAGGTTTATTTCGGAAAACCGAAATTGGTTCAAGTCATAATAATTAATTTAGCAACAAATTATACAATAAAATTTTACGGGTTTGACCAAACACTAAAATTCCAGAAATAATAATTTTCTAAAAAATACCATTTCCTAAATAAATGATTTATAATAATAATTGGCTAATTAAATATTCAATTAATTAATTAAAAAATTATGGGTTTCACACTGCCACTTGACGCTGCTGAGGCCTGGAATCCTCGGATGACCTCTAGGAGTGCTGCAGCATCGGGCACTATCGCGGCTGCCGACACCGCTGGTGGTATAAGAATTTCTAGAACCTACGATTCTACTGTATCTGATATCACTTCCACTAGGATCTGGTCAGGAGAAGGTATTCTTTTCTGTTGTTGCCATCGAGCCATGCTCTACTGGACGTTCCTCTATGTTGGCCTCGCCAGCTACTGAGAAAGAAGCACCCCTATAGGGAAAGATACAAGATATCAAATGACAGGACGAGGAAGATTTGAGAAGCAATTCAAGTTATCAATCAAGGTGAGGAAGAGAAGACGGGACAAGAGATCAAGGGAACAGTTTTGATTGAGACTCCTATAATAGTAACACCCACAAGTCTGAAAATCAGACCTGCATGGGCCACCAATAAAACCTTGTCACGCCCCAGTACCGGAATATGGAGATGGACTAGGCCAGCTACTCCATATGAGGTATGCAAACATCATACGGCGATCGTGGCTGTCAAGAGATAAGGGGGTGCATGCTACAATCAAGTCTCCTATGGTCTCACAGAGCATCTATGTCTCAATCATTCAGAGCAGAAAACATCAATTAATGAGCATATGCGATAAGCAGTAAGGCATCCCCGACGCATCATCAAAATGATTGTGGAGATCTAGCTTTATAAGTTAGATAGCCTAGAGAGTCATAGGTACATAATCGTATTCAGCTGTAGTCTGATTTAATTATAATTATGCAAAAGACAAAATATCCAGATTAACGGCTAAACAGGTGCCGGTGGCTAAACGTCAGAACATAAGTGATAAAAACTAGAGTGGTGGAGAAGAAATGTCACGATCCGTTACCCAAATTGTTGGGCCGGGCCGAGTCATGTCCAGCCTACGCTTGAGATAAAACGTAGTAAGCCGTTCTAAAGATAACAAGATAAGACTAAAATGTGCTAACAGTTCTATATGTAATAAAGAGTCATAAACGATCCAAACACAAAAGTCATCTCGTATAATAGTAAGTCCAAGTACAAGTCCAAAATGTAAAGCTGGATACAGGTCCAGTCACAAAATACATAGTCTAATACATGACTACTCTCAAAAGTCCTAAGTAAATAGACAACTAGACGAGTTTTCCCGCAGGTACATCCTCGTAAGATAAAGTCTGATCCTCGACAGCAACTCCATAATAGGAATCGCAGAGCAACTCCTCCTCAGTAAGTATACCTACAACGTTATTCTATCAGGACGGAAGCAAGTACTGATTCTAGCAAACTAAATATACGAACATGAAATGAACAGGAAATAATAAATTAAAAACATGGCACATCATAATCTATCATGGCAAGGATACATATGTCATAGAGACAGATGCATATATAATGTTTAAAACTGTAGCAGGTACGTGATCGTCAATAGGTGTACAATATGCAGGGGCACATAATAAAATATACTACCATACAAGTGTAAAGGCGATAGATGTACATACGCACAAATACAGCTTTGAAATAAAGGCCTACGGTGCAGTAACATATAAAATAAAAACTTTACTCGGTACGATAAAGGGGGCATGATCACGTACTCAACTATCAGTTTTCCCATAACCCAGATTCTAATCATGTGAGATATATAAAACTGTTCTAAACATGGTAGGGACTGAAAATAATACAACATCTGAAGAT